>CM060612.1:15005745-15513245 GCA_030578255.1 Tiaroga cobitis
CGCAATAAGTATTTTCAAAAACTGTACAATAAGATGACATTCTACTCACCCCTCAACCATCGAACATTAAAATTACATTTAAAAGTGTAAAAGCATTAACAAAATTTCAACCACAGACCCCCGATAATTACATATCACTAGTAATAGGCCTTTGTCTGTATTTGGTAACACACTGCCTTAATCAAAAATGTTCTTTAGCTGGAACATTGGGTGATAATGATTCAAAGTGATTTCAGTCATTGTCACAGACAATAAGTAGTCTATTATATTTACCTGCTTTAGACACATTCCAAACACAGCTAATATGGATTAGAAGTGAAAAGGGGAGAAATTTTTATTTTAAAGCATCTGTGTGAAAACAAACCTGGAAAGAGACGTGATGATTTGGGGAGGAAAAAAAGAGATTCATAGTGCATTCCATTGAATAATTAATGGAACATATGGTAAATTAAATCAAGAGAGCATACTACAAATGCACCGTAGGCCTATGTTTAGTCTTTTACATACTGTGACAGCGAAATAAGAAAATAATCAGGAGGGAAAGAATGCAGTGCCTGAAAAGAGCCCTTGCCAGATATTCTTGTCATACCACGTCACAATAAAATTACAAGCATTACGTTATTCTCTTGAAGTCTGAACATGAGAACATGAAGGAAATTGTACAGCTCATTCAGTCAAACTGAGAGATAAAGATTATTTGTTGCACAACCTTTTGATATTAAATGATTTGTTTTAGTCTTTTAGAGTTGATCTAAAACTAAAACTCGTTAGGGAAAAGGTGGATAGATTTCAACCGCACTTAAAAAAAAAAGGTTCACCACAGAGGTTACCATAGCAACAGAACGCTAATGAACGCTTTCATTCGCATAAGTATCGTACGTTATGTCGACCAACATAAGAAGGCCTACTGTCATAATAACGTTGTATATTTACATAAACACGAATAAACATGTTTTGTTTAAACAAGATTAAAGTCAGTTTACGGGAACCTCCACAGATTGCTCTCAGAAAATTTGATTTGTGATAATGTCAATAGGATATAGCCTAACTAACCGACTAACAGGTTGAGCTGTTATTTCAAATTACCTACATATTAGCATACTGATCTTTCCTTATTGCATTACACTAAATTTAGTCGAGTATTTAGAGAGAGCCTTGAGCACAATCTTGTTTACAAGAAGAGCTTACCAATTAGACTAACACAAAACTATTCTAGCAGACAAACAAAACAAACAACAAACCCTCTAAGCTCCCATATTTCTAACTGTGGACTTATTTATTTTTTGTCAAATAGCCTACTCATTTAAGTCTATATTTTAGACTGAATTTGCAGCCTAAAGTTTAGGCCTAAAAAGTGCTTTTGAAAACATAAACATTACAATCCACTGCCATACAAGCATAAAAAAGATCAAAGAAAGTTGAGGAATGGTTCATCTAAGTGCTCTCATTACAAAACGCATTTAAGCCTATATACATAATCGAATAGCTTAAGCCTCATTTATAAATAAAAAAAAGAAAAGAAAGAAGCAGCGTTCTGCAGACATTTGCGGTGAATACAGAGTCATTTAAAGACGTAAGCCTACCTGCGATTCCCAAGTCGAGACTAATTAACACTATCATAGTCCATACATAACTGAACGCTTGCAGCTGCGATTTTTTTGTCATTATTCTGAATCATACTGCAGTGTCCTCGTTTGTCATTCCCCACACCGCACAGCACGCAGCGCTATTAAATTGGTTTTATTTCGAATTTAGACTCAGCGCCCCATTGGTACAAGGCAGGCATACCGTAGTTTCTGGCTCATTACCAGAACAATTTTCATGGAACTATAATTAATTAAATTAAATGATTTCCAAAAACGAATTATTTACGGATGTATCGATCGGTATTGAACAGCACAGGCCAACCCCGCTATCATTGTGTTGCAAGGCATGCAAGTCAGAAACTAGGCTACACTACAGAGAACACAGTCGTGGAAAAGTATTTTTTAGCATCTTAGATATCTCAGCGTAGGCTACATTAACACCTTAAGGGTCATTTCACGAAAAGGGTGAGCATTTCAAGTAAAAAAAAAAACAAACAAACAAAAATAATGAAAGTCAACATTAGCTGTTATTCGCAAAATTCTTAGCCTATAGTCAACTTATCATATTGTACTGTTAGCCTAACTGATTATTTAAAATGTGTATTTTAGGCATTAAATTGTCTCTCTGAACACGTTTGTGGTTGTTTTGCGTAATTGACTCAAATAACAACTGTAAAATAAGCTAATCATGTTGTATAATCAGAAGCAGCAGAACAAGGTGTCCGTTGCATATAAGCGATCATTTAATCTTTCACAAATACAGAGAGAAAGAAAGAAAGAAAGAAAGAAAGAAAGAAAGAAAGAAAGAAAGAAAGAAAGAAAGAAAGAAAGAAAGAAAGAAAGAAAGAAAAGGAGACTACAGTGTGTTTAGAATTTGTTACGTTTATCATCAAACGTGCTAATAAGCAAGTGTCAAAAATCCCCTCCGAATGCTTCTATTCACTCTTTGTCACTCATTGGCTTTTTTTTCTGTACAATATATTTGTGGTTCTGTCCCACACTCTGCTCACTGTAGCTCTAAAGTCTGCAGCTATCGATTTTTTCCTTTTCTACGCCGCGCTTGGTTCAGTAATCAGGGCCCCCTTCCCAACCGATCGATCAATATTGATTACAAAATCTTACGCCTGTAAACCGTTTACACCAGGGAACAGCGGCAGCGACACCTGCTGGTTGACTCGGGTTATAACACCAAACACAGCCTGCTCGGTTTGTTGAAATTCTGAGGGGATATAAACGTGTGTTGGAGAACCGACAACCACTGTCAAAAGGCAAATGACTTTCAAAAGCAAAAGGCTCCAGTAAATCTTGCTGAAAGCCAAGGTCGTCAACGTCAGATACGCTGATGTCTGTTTTTTTTTCAGGTGTAGTTATTTCAGGCGAACACCACAGACGACTAATAACAATTTAAAAGGCTTTATAGCTTCATCATTCACTTCAGACTCGGCGCTTCGAGACACCTTTATGCGATAGGAGCAATGTTATGCGCAAACAAATATTATAGGCACGTTAGTACCGTCGACATTTAAACAGTAGCTACACTTCCAAGTGTACAATGCATTTAATGGCGTGCGCGCGCGCGCGTGTAAACGCAGAGAGGCTGATATAGAATCTGAATATGATGGATGCGGTCCAGGCAGTTAGACGCCTGTAGTAAACAGATTTGACTGCGAGAGGTGACTTGATCAATGGGCCTCAGCTCAGTGTAATTAGATACATGGCACCGCAGTGTGGCTCCAGTCACTCCACAAATGCACACAAGATAGATAAAATCCGCGTAAGACGCAAAGAGCTGGTGCTTTTACAGGTGACTGAGGTAAGAAATGAAAGATCCATTCACAAATAATGCTGAGAGAAGCAAAAGGTCTGTGAGTGCATTGGAAAACAAAACAATAATACAATATGTAAACAGGCGCTAATGTAAAATAAAAATGTTTTTAAAAATACGTTACATAACATTGCTATCAAGTAAACAAAAACAAAAAATTCCACCAGATCATCTTTTCACACAATAAAATTTGTACTTGCAAGCTGTGTAAATGAACTAAAACATTTCTTGGCGTAGGCTACTCATGTTTCCACTTTGGTACAACACTGGCAATGTTTACTGCCCTCAAGTAGGCAGCCAGAATCTCTCTCTGTGTGTGTTGCCAGGACAGAAACATACAGGAAGGTGGTGTGAGTTAAAGGCAGTTTGAAAATACCCTGCCTCTCTTAGGTCTGTCCCTCCAGTGGCCTCTGTTTGAAGTCGCAGACTACAGACCTGCTGGAGGGGCGTTCAGACCGAAGTCTCTGTGGACGACCCCACCTCCAAAAACAGACACATACACACTAAAATAGGATGAGTCAATATCCCCCTTGCGTCTTTCTCTCTTTCTTTCTTTCTTTCTTTCTTTCTTTCTTTCTTTCTTTCTTTCTTTCTTTCTTTCTTTCTTTCTTTCTTTCTTTCTTTCTTTCTTTCTCTCACAAACAAAGACCCCTACTTTTGTATACCAGTCACTCGCTATCCTACTGTGAGCCCAAACTGCATTAATATTGAATCAAACAGCAGTGTCTCCAATGACCAGGCTGAGGTGCTCACCGCTGGCCTGCTCTGTCTGCTCTCTTTAAAGGGATGATTTTTGACCTCCGGGGAGATTGAATGGATTTGTCTTAAATCACTATTAATCCACAGCCAAACAGGAGAGTCTGAACATTTTCGACTTCCTGCAAAGCTGTTCATCTGTGGAATTTGCTCTGAAATAGGGCATTTCAGTATGTAGAGCAAACATGAGGCTAATGAATTTTTTTTCTTTGTCTATCTCCCTTTCCCTGAACTTTTCTTATTCATCCTCCTGATCCCCACAGCCTGCAAGCGCAAGGAACAAGAGCAGCACAAGGAACGCAATATGACACCCAAGAAGCAGCGCTTGGTCTTCACCGATCTGCAGCGCCGCACGCTCATCGCCATTTTCAAGGAGAACAAGCGGCCCTCGAAGGAAATGCAGGTGACCATCTCGCAGCAGCTGGGCCTGGAACTCAGCACCGTCAGCAACTTCTTCATGAACGCGCGTCGCCGCTGCGTCGATCGCTGGCATGAGGAACACCACAGTCATGTAGCCAGCCCAGGCCAGCCGGGCACCTCCGCCACCACCTTCTCCAAGGCTTAAATCTAAACCCCTTTCCCCCCTGGGTGGCTAAGACTGGATTTTCATTCCAACCTCACATAGTCACCCTTTGCGTGCCAATCAATCCCACTGCTGCCAAAAAAAAAAATGGCGACGTTTCACGTAAATGCAACCTTTTACTTCTTTGGGACTGTTATTAAATCAAGTCAAACATCTCCACGTGGAAAAGCACCACATCATTCTCGCATACACCACAAAAAAGTGAGCACTCTTCGTGCATTTGAGGAGCACTTTCATAGCTCTCAGCACAGACGGCTTGTTACTCAAGCGAGGTTGTCAAAGAAAGCCACCACCTGCATCATCACTCTCAGGCCCATGGCGGCACAATTCCCTTATGGCCAGTTGTTTCTCTGAGGCTCTCAGATCATATGCTAAGCTAATGAATTGAGAGACTAATCGATACAGACAGAAAAGCGAAGGACGTCGACCTCTACTGAAGGTGAAGCTCCCGCAACAAGGACTCTCGCGTTCACCCAGAACGGCTCTCCATACGGTTTATTTTGCACAGATGGAAATGGAGATGGAGGGCTGCCTGGGCTGCGACGTTTCACTGCACTTGAGGTTAATGCATGTTCACAATTGAAACTGTCCGTAATGCAACAAGCGAATCATTTGAGAACTGTCCTCAAGTCTGGAGACAAAATACTGGACCATTTTCAGCAATGGTGCACCCTTTCTGATCTCGAAGAACTGCAACCTATGACATTTCAACTATGAATAGAATATTTTTCATTCCGTATAGATACACGATAGGCCAAAGGTCAAGACAGGTACAGCCAAAACACAACGAGAGGCACATTTTAAACGCGTATGGAAATATTTGTTACAAAATGGTACATTTACACACAACTGAAATCTTACTGACAAATCAAAAAATGTATGTTTATCCTGCAAAGTGGACAAGGGGTAAACACAGTCCAAAAAGTTACATAAAATCTAGTGCCAATAATGTTTGCCTTAATATAAAAGTTCACATACCCTCAGCCAGAGTCCACACCTAAACCGGCATTATGTGCCATAGCAACCAACAATCAAGAATCAGAATCTTTTTTTTTTTAAACAAAAATTATGAAAATAATTAATGCTTTAAATCATTCAGTACATCTGGTCTGTGATAAAACCAACTGAAATGGTAGAAATATCAGCAACATAACAGAAAAAGAAATCTTTAACCCCTAATCCCCTATTTTTCCCACTTACTTTCTCTTCATAATATTAAAGCGGGTAATTGGTACAAAATATTTCTATTTCTTATCAAACTTGTGATCCATGTATACGTAAGGCATTGATCATTTGAAAATTAAAATAAAAAGGAAAAAAAAAGACTTTCTAAAAGAATAACTAATCTTCGGAGGACTGCAGCTGGACATCTCTGCATTGCATGTGAACTACCACAGGTCATAACAGAAGGAACTTTCACTGACCATGAAAGAGACATTTCTCTCTCTTGGCTCTGTTGAAGAGCACACAAAAACAAAAACAAGAGTTCCAGCCGAAATTTCTCCGTAAAACCCTGCCAAAATGGGTGCGAAACAAGGGCACAACCTTACCTCCATGGGGAGATGTTCAAAATCGAAGGGGAGTTTTTTTTTAGTGTCTTTGAATGCAACAGTAGCATTTCTGGAAATGTTGCAGGACTTGCTGGACAGATAAAAGTTGGCACTATTAATGCAAAAATGCTCTGAGCATTGGAGTTATAAGCAGGCCCAGATGGAATCTGGGGAACTACGGTGGAAAAATCAGTGAAATTCTGCGGAATGAATTCAACCATGGTGCAATGTGTAGCTGAAAGCATAATCAAATTAGCCAAAATATTTCATAAACGAATATTCAAGGAACAGCAGAATTCTGTGAATGACTGACATTCCACACAATCTTTCCACTTAATTATACACGCAGATTCCATGTGGGCCTGGTTATGAGCATTAAGAGAGCAGATTTGTGCTACACAAATCAGCGGGCATCTATATGTACATTACCTGATAAAACTGACCTTTTGTTTGTAGTGAGAACCAGTGTGGCTACCTCACTGAGCTGGGTGGTTTGTGAAACAGCCACTGATACCAAAGATTCTTTGACCTGCCAATCCTGTGCTGCCAACGGGAGGAATACACACAAATACCATAACCAAAGCTGTTACAGGTGCAAACAAACAAATGGATTTTCACACATAAGATGACATATACATACTCTCACAGTGCAGTCAGACTGCATAGCACCACACTGAGGGATGCGGCTGCTATGCAGATTGAGTTGAGTGCCTTTTTCCTTCAACAACGGGTGGGACTGCTCTGACACACACACACACACACACACACACTTTGGTCAGTTCACACACAGAACGCGGTTTTTGTTTGTTTGTTCCATTTCGCTCCTTTTTAATAGTTTTTCTGTATAAACCTGCGCTAGACAAACGTTTTTAACCGTTTTAATAGCAGTTTTTCCATTTCTCTCGCGCGCGGACTATTTAAAGACGCCGCGTCGAGTTTAAAAACGCGTTTCGAGATCGTAGCCTATGCCATTTTCCATGAACGCTGTCTGGCGTTTTTTAAAAAACGCCTGTGAACAGCACCTTGCACAATTACTCGAACATACAAATGTACACAGTACACTACTTAGGCATACAGATATTGAAGCACAGGGTGATTGTGACGTTAGTTTGACATAAACTGGTGTTTAAGCACTTTATAATGCCAATTTTATTTATTGTTTTTGGCACCATCACTTAACTGAAATTATTTGGGCTAAGAGCCCATTCAAAAATGCCCAGCTTTCTTTCACATAAGACTAATTTCTTTATTTCATTTTCACTGTTGGATACTCGCAAAATATCTTTCAATGTTATCATTGTATTTGTTGATGTCATACACCCTGATGTCACTCAAAATGCCTGAGTACTGTACCCACATATGGCCTATTTTCATGAGTAGGCTACTAATTTAAATCAAGCTATATCATAAACTTTTGACATAAGCCTACCAAAATGGACTTTATTCTAAGCAACATGGCTGGCTACAACTAACATTTTACATTGATTTAGGTCAAGAGCAGGTTTAAAATAAAATCAAGTTTTTGACAGTTTGGTTATTTAAATAGCTGTAAGTGATTCAGGAGAAGAGGCCATTTTAGAAGACACATTGAACCCTTTCCCTCTTATATTTCTCCCATTGGAAACCACATGGACTTGGCAGGAAGGTGTTGACAATTGATTCTAAAATACCTCAAATGTTTTGTGTAAAGTTTATGTAATTTAGATTAAACTAATGCTAATTACAATGAGTACACTAACACTGCTAAGACTAATAATAGTTAGTTTTTGAACTTGTGACTTGAAGCTTTATACTGTTAAATTGTGTTTTTGTTGGTGTTGTTGTTTGGTTCACTCATTTGGCAATTTCTTGTTTATTATTATTATTATTTTGATCGATGGTGGTAGCCTACATAATTCTTTATAAAAGAAAGACATTTGAATGTTTATAATGAAATACATGACACAAAGGAAAAGGATTTGAGAGTGAAAGAAAAAAACAGAACATTGAAAGATGACAGAAAAGAGCAAAATCACAGTACGCTGAATTTCCAATATATGCAGTTTTTTTCTAATGATTTCAGTTTCAGCATTAGTCAGACTTTATATGTTAATTTTTTTTTTAAAGCTAACTAGATTGTGTTAAGTGCTCCTAGCATTAATTTAAAAAAATAATGAAAAACAAACTCCTCCCATTTAAAGTGGCGGGGACACTTTTTTCTGCATGACTATTGTATACTGTATAGAGTAAAGCTGGATCGACCTGGACTTTGGAGGGAGCGACTAGGACGAATAGACCCCGGGGAAGTTGGAGATGGGTGGGAAGGGTGGTAAAGGTGTTGGAGGGGTCTTTGTTTTGTAGAGTTTTCTGTCACTGTTGTTTTTCACTGGTTGTGTGCATGTATTGTTGCAGCCCTCTCTGCCCTCCTTGTATTTCTTTTATGTATATAACTCTTTAGTGGGGCATGACCGTTTATCCTGGGCAACTGAACTTGGTCATGTACCTAATGTACACACGTCTCTTCTGAAAATGTAATCTCGTGTGCATTTGTTTACATGTGGCGTGTTTCTCGATTTGGGTTGCACACCATTTCACGTGAAACTGGAATGCTACCAGCCAGTTTTTTTAGCAACAGACCCCTCCAACCAGAAATGGTCTCTCATCGACTGTAAAACAGCATCATGTACATCATGTTTCTCTCCGGGTCTGTCTGCAAATTCAACCCCCCAGTCACACTGTGCTCTTCCTCTTCTGTTACCTGTCAATCAATCAGAACCAAGTGTCTTTGTGATGGTAGAAGACAATCAGTTTCAAAACTAGGAGAAAAAAAATGGTAGAGAGAAGACAGGCTGAGAGGAGGAGGAGGAGGAGAAGAGGAGAAAGGAAGGAGGAAAGAGGCTCATTGGTCAAGTAGGTGACTACTGCCCTATTTAGCTTGCTGTGGTGCTTATGATGTGCAACATTAGCTAACTTTGCAACCGCTCTTCCCTGTAGATTTGTATAGTAAAGCATAGGAAACATTTAGGTATTTCAAGAGGTAGATTGAACTTCAACAAGAAATTTTAGCCACCAAAAATGGACAATAAATATAAGTTCCATGCTAAACATGATGCTAACACCAACGTTCACTTTAGCATCTAGCTACATTGTTCTCTCACCTAACTAACCTACTCCCACACTGCTGGACCAATTGAAAAGAGCTAGCGCAGACAAGTGCTAACATTTGCGCTAACAATGCTCTCTAACCACAAATCAGTCAATAACGAGCTGCTGAGGCTGGTAGTCTTTGCACAGAGAACTATGCAAAAATACAACAAAAAGAAAAAGCCTTTACCTCAATCTTAACAATGTTGCTGGTTCAGGCTCTTTTCCTCTTCAGTCACTAGGATGATGTCACCTGCACCAATTATAGACTAGAAAACTTGAAATGTTATGTACCTGCTAAAACCATCTTAAACTAGTCTGAACTGGCTTGCTAGGATTATTATTGTTTTTTTATAGGTGTTTTTTGGGTGCTTGGCAGGCTGGGAGACCAATACGCTGATTAGATAACCCAGCTAAGACAGCAAACCACCTTGAGCTGGTTTAAATTCTTTATTTTTGAAGCAGGGAATTTAGCAGTGTGGCAAATTCGCCAGATTATTATATACTGAAACACTATGTAGGGAAGAGTGTGCGCAAAATAAATAGCTCTTAATGAAAACGATTACATGCACACAAACTCTCCTTAGAGCACATCTACCCAAGCCAAAGACTGATCAAAGGGTAAAGACAATCCAAAAAAAACAATCAGTGTGTGTTTCTGAAGCTGTCGCATTGCCCTGGCTGACAATATTTTATGACAGGTGCAAGGATTCATGAATTTTAGCATTCTAGTTCAATGCAAACACCTAGAAAATAAGATATTGAAGGACAAAGTACCTGTCCCTGTTCAAAATCTTCTGTAGAAGACTTCCCAGTTTTAATATCCTGTTGAAGCTTCACATGCACACACAAACTTGTTCTCAGGCAGCTGTTAAAGGTTAAAGGGCATGTCATCATGGAGAGCCTCATTCCTCCTCCTGTCCTACAGGGGGAGCCAGAGAACCTGTGGAGCACTTTTCATTTAGTGCAAATGGACAGGAGACAAATTGGAGTAATAACTGTTACAGGAAAAAAAACTAAAAAAGGTAATATGGGTAAATTGCGTGTTTTGAAATAAAATAAAACCATTGTTGAACACATTTACGCTATTGTCTGTTTATTTATCTAGCCTGGATTTGTTTGCAGCAATAAACAACAACAAAATACATTTTCAGTTAAATATATTTATTTGTAAAGCATTATTTTGTGGAAAAATTCAAGTATATTTAAAAGACCAAATATTACAAAACTTAAGATCATGGGATTTACCCAATCAACTGTTTGTCCCTATTCATGCTTACAGTACTTAGACAGATTTTTTTTTTTTGCATTTTAAAACGTACAAACCCAACCCAAAACGTACAAAAGATGTAATATATCGCTATCAATTGGATTAGGTGTATGATGGGCCTCCATTTTGGAAATGTGCCAAAAATCCTGGGTTTGTGGACCACTGACCTTTGGTTACAATATTTGCTACTGACATTTCTGTCACATTTTAGTGCGTGACAAAACACACAAGATGCTAGCATGAAACATCACCATTCATTTCTCTATGTGAACCCTGTGGAGATTCTTTCTTCAGACCATCTGCTGTAACTCTCCCGTCCTTTGGGGGCGCTGCAGAATAAAGCCCGACTCCTGTGGTGATTAACTTACCAAAGCCTTTCCCTTGGGAAACCGCATAGGATGAACGACGCTGAAAGGTACCTCTCCGAAACCTTTGCAGCTCAACAGACTCATTCTTTGAACTGTGTATCTACATGTGTAAAAATTAAAGTATAGTGAGTATAATCAATAACACAACATGTAATATATGTTATGTTAATTAGAAAAGGTAAGGATCTACCTTATGTTTGTTGGGGTTTGTTAATACAACACCTAAGGCTCGTATGGTTATTGAGGGGAGGACAGCAATACAGGTGGTCACAAATATGGTCAGCCAAACCTCAGGGGTACTGAAAGCATTTGGTGATGCTCCTGAAAATTCAAGATTCACATATTCAATAAGGAGTTCGACATTAAAGGATTTCTGGCTGAAATACACAGTAAAGACTTCTTACATTCTTACATTTGCCCTCTGGTGGCCTACATGAATACATTTTCACAACATTTCATTTTGAAAACATGAGGAAGGGTTCAAAAGGGTTCAAAATTGTGATTCCCATGTTCAATTTTTTTTTATTTATATTATAAATAAGGTTAATATAGAAAATAGTTTCAATCAGTTAAAACTATGTGTAAAATCAATGTGTAATATATATATATATATATATATATATGAATAAGGTTAATAATCATTCATTTTTATATCCATTTTATCTAATACTTTTTAAATATTTATTTCATTTTTCTAATGTTCATTCAGTTAAGGTTATTTTGAAAATCTATATTATTATTTTTTACAAAACCTTTTGCAGTCATTTGTGATTACTGGATAAGTCATGGCAACAACTAAAATCATAGAAATATAATTTTTTGTTAATCTAAAAAAAAAAAAAAAAAGATAATTAAAAATAGCTAAAATTGCTCTTCGTAATGACTGCATTTAAAAAACAGAAAGCCTGATGAGGTGATATATAGAAAGTTTACTACATGATTAAATGTATTTTGTCTCTTCATCTAGAGATATGCAATTTATATGAATAATTATTAATCTGCAGACATGAATACCCAGGAAAAAGTAGTCTTTAGGGGAGGCAGTGAAGAGGCGAGCGCTATGGAGAGCCAGTGTGGACAGAAAGAACACCACTAAACTAAAGATGACTGCTGCGATGTTCCACTTGGTCCAGAATTTTGTATGTAGAATAACCTAAAACCGACAAGACACGAACAAGATAATACAGTTATGTCATAATTGTTTGTAACGTAAATATTACAGCCTTTATTTATGCCGTCCATTTACCTCGACAGTGGTGGTGAGCACCACAGACGTTTCCACCGTAACGGCTAAGGTCTGAAAATCGAGAGCAGAGTACTGCAAAATTCCCATAGGTATGAAGAAAAGGATGATGGAGGTGTAGAGAGAGTAGAGGAGTGTGACGGCCAGAACAAAAGGATTGAAAAGCTGCTTCTTCTGTCCAATGGAGTAGATCTCCGGCCAGCACAGACAGCTCTTGGCACTCACGTCCTATCCCAGAGTCAATGTAAATGGATAGACTGACAGATGAACCAATCAGCTTTTGGATTTGTTGTGATTGGTCAAAATGCTCAGTATTTGGCTTACCTGTTCAAAAAAACCCATGCACTGTATAGGCAGAGACGTGTACATTGTTGAGTAGAGGCTAATAAACCAGCTCTCGTACATGGGCTGGAAAAGAGAGCAGAAAATGCATAAAAAAACCCTGCTGATGTCATTTATTATCAGAGAATGTTGCATGTTGAATTAATCTCAAACAGATCTCAGTTTGACTGTAATAGGAGATATTTTCACAGTGCGGTTGGGGTTGGTGGGTGTAAAGTGGATTAAGTGACCTAGTTGCTCTATACCTGAGCGCTGAAGCCATTGTAGAAACTGTACCAGATGTGCACCAGAGCAAAAGCAGTGGTTTTGTAGAGGAAATAGCGCAGAAGGAGGCAGATGCGATAGTAGGACCAGTGCCCGTGCACTAGCAGCAGCCTTAGGAGGAAGCTGAACTGCGCCAGAGCGAAATCAGCATTCTGCACCGCCTGACTTCCCTCCATGCCGCAAAGACCCACGCCAATATGTGCCGCTGGTGAATATCGGAGATTTTTATTTATTAGCAAAGTGCAAATTTGATTTATTTAGCCAAATAGCAGATAATGATGCATTAAAACTGTTTTTTTCTCACTCTTGATCATGTTCACGTCGTTGGCACCATCTCCTATTGCCATGGTTATCGAAGTCGAATGTTTCCTGACCATCTCGACCACTTCAGCCTTTTGTGCCGGTGTCACGCGGCAGCAGAGCACAGATTGGCACTGATCAGAGAGAGCAACAAACTTCGCCCCCCATTCTGGCGTTTTGGTCAATTCTACCTGTAATGTACAGAAAGTAGATCGTAAGACATATTGTGAGATATTATTACAATTTAAAATAACTGTTTTCTATATTTAAAATGTAATTTATTCCTGTGATGGCAAAGCTGAATTTTCAGCATCATTACTCCAGTCTACTCCACATGATCCTTCAGAAATCATTCTAATATGCTGATTTGATGCTCAAGAAACATTTCATATTTTGATTCGTTGATGAATAGAAATCTACTAAAGTCTTCTATCTAGTCTTTTTTTGTGACACTTTTGTTCAATCTAATATGGAAGCTTGTTTTCAGCACAGAATAAAAAATTGAAAAAGGGTAATTGCGACTTTTTATCCGTCCTTCGGATGAGACGTTAAACCGAGGTCCTGACTCTCTGTGGTCACAAAAAATCCCAGGATGTCTTTTGAAAGAGTAGGGGTGTAACCCCGGCATCCTGGCCTCTGTCCATCATGGCCTCCTAATCATCCCCATATACTGATTGGCTTCATCAACGTCTCCTCTCCACCAGTAAGCTGGTGTGTGGTGGGCGTTCTGGCGCAATATGGCTGCCGTCACATCATCCAGGATGCTGCACATTGGTGGTGGTTGGAAAGCGCTTTGAGTGCAGAGAAAAGCACTATATAAATGTAATGAATTATTATTATTATCTCACAATTCTGACGTGATATAAAGTCTGAATTGCGTGATATAAGGTCGGAATTTCGAGACAAAGTCGAAATTGCGTGACAAAGTCGCGATTGCGAGACATAAAATCAGAATTGCGTGATATAAAGTCGCAATTGCGAGACAAATTTAGAATTGCATGATAAAAATAAAATTGCGATTGCGAGCCAAAGTCGGAATTGCGTGATTTAAAGTCGCAATTACCTTTTTTATTTTTTATTCTGGGGTGGAAACAAGCTTCCATAATTTAACGGATCCTTGCTGAACAAAAGTATTAATTTCTCTCTAAAGTGTTCATTTTTATTTCACTGACCCTAAACCTTTAAACAGTCATGATATTTTTTTATTTATTTATAAAATCTGAACCTTTGGCTTTAAATGCTCACCAGTTCAGGACCCGAGATGACAAGCGCAGCTTTGCTCTTCTCTGCTCTCCTGTCTGTGGTCCAAACCTCTGTCTCTTTAGACATGAGACGAACATCTGGAGAAGGAGACTCTAGAAGCTGCCTGGAGATATTGACAACAGTCACGTTGTGTTATATTACGTGTGTATGTGTATCTTTGTAACACTCTGCATGTTCTAACCAGGTGCGATGCAACAAATTTCCAGCGTCAAGTTATCTGTCTGTCCTCACAATATCACAGCCAATCAGAACATATGCAATGCTTAACAGACCGCTATATTGGCAGCATCCAAAGAAATGTATACTTCTACTACGTATATGCTTAACTGGTGACAGGTATAGCACACACACTTTGAGGTTGTAGTATTCATTAAACAATTGGCGAAAAGTGCCAGGATGACTTTCTACTTCCACCAATATTCTGAAGTGCACATCCAGAGGACAATTTACTATCAAACAGGGTTAGTGAAAGGCAGTGAAATGAGACAAATGACGCTGGTTGGTCACATAACAATGAAAACACGGTAAATGTTGTAGGTCCGGATGAAATCGACAGAAATTATGGGTCATAAAATTGTGTCATTATCTCAGACCCCCTTCTCGCGTACTGTTTCCATGCAAGTTTTAGCTTTTTTCTAAATGTAACTTTTAGAGTCAAGCATTTATAAAGCTATTGCCAACAATTACAATAAAAAATAATAACAATAGTTGTTATTTTTGTTTAATATTTAACTTTAATTTAAGGTTATTTAATTTGAATTGCTAATAATTATTTTTATTTGTTAATAAATATTGTATTGCTAATTTTGAATTATTAGGTGTTCAAGCACGAAGTGCTGAAAACCTATTGTAATTGCTATTTGAAAAAAAAAAAAATCCCCTAAAACGCATCGTGCAGCCCAAACCGTAAGGCCTAGAGACTTGAAACTCGGCCAGATGGTAGGCCACTCTTTGGGGAGAACCTATCAGAGTACGACCCCGATTGGCCCATAGGTGGCGCTACAGTAACCAAAAGTACTAAATTGCTCATAACTCCTAGGCCGTTGGTCCTAGCCTCAAGCTTTTTACACCACTGTGATCCTTGGCTCAAGACGGACAACATTTGGCGAACTAGTCCCTGGTTTTTCGCCCGATCGGAACCAGCCTATTCTCTGGACTCTCTAGATCAATAATTATCGAAAAAAAGTTGAAATTTTGCAATTGGGTGGCTGTAACAGGGTCATTTAGAAAAGGGGCGTGGCAAAATACAGTCAAAAGCCTATAAATCATAAATAAAAACTCGGTGAACAAAAAATTGGTGAGGATATGTGACATAACATCATGAACAAGCATCCAAAGTTTTATGGAGATCGGACAATAGGTGGCGCTATAACTGTTGAAAAGCTTTAAAACCATGCATTTCCTATGGTAAATTGCTTGTAATGGCTGTAAATGGTGTTTTCCATATATGATCGTATAATTTTCATATCATAATGTTTAAAACCAGTGCAGTACAATTCTCTGGACTCTCTACTAGATCAATAAATATCAGAAAAGGTATAACTTCTTCATTTGGATAGCTATAATAGGGTCACTTCAATATGTAGCCTTGACCAAGTGTCCCCAAACGCTTATATATCTCTTCAATGAATGCTCAGATCTTCTTCAAATCAAGTCAGAACATGTGACACATGACTTTAAACAAGCTTGAAAATTTTCAGACAGATTGTACAAAACATGCCTCTATAACAATTCAAAAGGTGAAAATGATATGAACAATGGCATATTAAGCGTGGTAAAGTGGTATTCTACTGCCCCCTTCTGTTTAAAATAGTCATTTTGTCATGCTACTAACTAATATTATTCTATAATTCTTATTTAGACTTTATAAAATCACTATTTTAACATTTACACTCACATTTAGTCAAAATTCATCTATTGAAGTATACTGACTATTGCAGCACATTGAGAAATGTGAACCCTGAAGGAGACTTGCAGTAAACATGTTGTTTTTCCATCACATAGCTTAAATGTGTGTATGTACAACAGAATATGCGTGTGTTGTCCTAGATTTCTGAATAAATGCTGAATAATCTTATAAATAGTTTACAAAGACATTATGTGAAATGCTTCTAGACCATTAAAGTATATTTTCATAATGACACATCCCAATAACATTGAAAAACAACAACAACATTTGTCTTTCTGTGTGTGTGTGTGAGCAAATGTCTACATATGAGTGCAAAAGCACCTGTGAAAACACTTTATTAATAAGTATAATGTCCAGCAGAGGGCAGTAGAAGACCACTTATTGGCTCAGTCTCATTTTGACAGACTTGATTTTCACCAGTATTCTGCACTAAAGCAAACCAGTTTTTCCATGTTAACTATTATAACACAATCATTTTTCTGTCAGAGTTTATCACTTTATTTTTATTGACACTTCACATCAATGCAGCAATGTGGTAAATCATGGTAAATAACGATAGAAACATGGTAAATCATTGTAAATAATACTATTACATGGTGTATCATGGCAAATCATGCTAGCAATGTGATGAATCATGGTAAATCATGCTACAATCCTGGTAAATCATCCTATAACATGGTAAATCACGCTAAACTATGGTAAATCATGCTAGAATCATATTAAATCATACTAGAATCTGTTAAATTGTGGTAAACCATGCTAGAACAAGGTAAATCATGGTGCATCATACTAGAACTTGGTATATCATGGTAAACTATGATAAATCATACTGGAACATGGTAAATCATGAAAAATCACACTAAAATGTGGTATATAATGGTAAATCATGCAAAAACATGGTCATGGACATCTATGATGTCAGTGGTTAAATGCTTGCTACATAAAACTTAATGTCTTTTGATGCTTTTGTGCTTAACGGCCTTAAAGGCCTTAACTGCTTGAACACCGCTAAATGCTGCTTGCAGCTTTAATTATTACTATTCTTACAAATGATTTAAAACATTTAATTATACATTTAAAAAGCTATTGCAATTTTGGAGGAAACAATAACAATAGTTGTTATTTTTTATGTTTAATTTTTTATTTATTGTTAAAATATTTTATTTGTAAAATAAACATTTTATTGTTATTTTTTAATTATTATTATTTTTATTACTAATTATTTAAATAGTATAATTATACATTAAAAAAGCTATTGCAATTTTGGAGGAAATAATAACAATAGTTGTTTGTTATTTTTGTTGTTTAATACTTAATTTTAATGTAATGTTATCTAATTTCCATTTTTAATTATTTATTGTTAATAATTGTTATTTGTTAATAAATATTTTATTGTTGATTTGTAATTATTATTATTGTTATGATTCTTACTAGTTATTTAAAAATATAATTATACATTAAATTATTAATTTTATTAATACAATTATTTATTAATAATACAATTATATTTGTATTATTTTATTAATTAATATTATTATACACATATAAAAAAAACAAAAAAACATTTACCATTTAGTTTGTCTAGTTTGCAAATTGTGATGCAGCATTTGTCTTGTCACATGCTGCTTATTACAGC
This sequence comes from Tiaroga cobitis, assembly GCA_030578255.1. Lineage (NCBI taxonomy): Eukaryota > Metazoa > Chordata > Actinopteri > Cypriniformes > Leuciscidae > Tiaroga > Tiaroga cobitis. Next base: position 15,023,764 of record CM060612.1, read on the forward strand.
CATTACAGCCTAATCATACAGTGATTAGGACAAAAGCTCAGATTAGCATAATAGGAATGTTTCTGACCTAAGCTCCTCCCCTTCTATCAGGATTGTGTCTGGATCCATCAGTTTGCACGCATATCCCACATTCACAGCCGTTTCTGTTGAAAAGAAGTAGCAGACAACATAAATTTCTTTTCATTTCGCTTCTTCAAACCAAATTATATGCTAAAACACAGCACCTGTTTTGTCTCCCGTCAGCACCCACACCTTCACCCCTGCCCTCCGCAGGCTGGCGATGGTCTCGGGTACACCTTCCTGGAGACGATCCTCAATAGCCGTCACACCCAGCAGCTACACAAACAGGATTGTTTTATAACACAATGCTAAAGCATTTGACCATTTCCCTTAAGTTGACTCCAGAGACTGAATTGTTTCATAATAACTCCCTTTGAGTACCGTTAAGTCTTTTTCCATTTGGTCATATATGTCTTCGAGTGCAGTGTCCTGGTTACCCGTCGCTGTGCCCGCCTGACTGAGGGCGCGCCTCCACTCCGTCCACAGTGTTTCGGGAACAGAGCGCACCGCCACACACAGAGTCCTCAGACAGCCCTGAGCAAACAGCTGACAACCGCACACACATCCAAACACATGAGCAACTGCGTCGTACATCAGCTCTTATTCAACCATGTTTCCTCTTAAAGTCGCCTCACCTCAAGAGCTCTCTCGGTACTCTCCTGAAGTAGCCAGTCCCCCTGAAGCCTCTCCAGAACGACCATATCTGCACCTTTACAGTACAGCTTCAACCGTCCTCCAGGGTCCCGCACTACACACACACGCCCATACAGTTAAGCCTAAAGTATACTTTGATTTTTATGCGTACGCTAGGGTATGTGTACAGCGTGCATAATGTAAATTTCGTCATCACCCGTACTGTACGCTCAGCTCGCATATGTGCCGTGAATTTATTGCCGCAAATGAGTTTGTCCACACACTCTCATGGAAATTCGTAACCTTTTTACGTTTTTGCAAATTCGTACAATCTCATTGGTATGCTTTCGTATGATCCGCAATCACACCACTGGTGGTTAGGTTTAGGAGTGGATCTTCATTCTCATATGAATCACATCGTACAAATTCATACGAAATTGCCAACTCGTAAAATAGTTATGTGTTCTCATGAAGTTTGGTTGCGACAGCAACAATATACCCTTCCATTAAGCAGTAGCACCTCAATGCAGTACATGAGATCCACGGGGAGGAGTCGGATCAAGATCCAAGGGGTGGAGATGGGTAGGATTAGGGTTGGGTTTAGGGATTAGGGGTGTGTTTAGGGATCAGGGGGCAGAGTTGGCTAGGTTTAGGTGTATGTAAGGTGGGAGGAGTTGGATCTGGATCCGACTCCTCCCCGTGGATTTCATGTTCCGCAGTGAGAACCATCTCGCATTAAGGAGCACTAGTCAAGTCAAGTCAAGTCACCTTTATTTATATAGCGCTTTTTACAATACAGATTGTATCAAAGCGCTTCACAGTGATAACATGAAAACAATATAACAAAGTTTGTTTCTAAAAGATATTGCGTCAACGTCCACCTTAAGTAAGGCAGATCAATAATATTATTGAATATTAAATGTCCCCAACTAAGCAAGCCAAAAGCCAAGGCAACAGTGGCAAGGAACCAAAACTCCATCAGGGACAGAATGGAGAAAAAAACCTTGGGAGAAACCAGGCTCAGTCGGGGGGCCAGTTCTCCTGTGGCCAACGAAGGAACAGTGCATGATTCGGGCAGCATTACAAGTCAGATTGGATCGGAACATTTAGAGTATTTTTTGGAAGTCCAAGTATGCACGCCGGTCTTAAGACGAGTTGTTGAGGATCACTAGAGTGAGGGGGTTAAGAAAAACATACAACTCCAGCTTAAACTAGTACAAAAACATGTTTATCGCTAATACCCTCTGGAGAGAAATAGCTTAGACACTGGACACGAATAAATCTTTCTAGTGCGCATGTGTTCAGCGGACGCCATCAAATGGAGCATGCTTTTTGAAGCGGCAAAGTGTCAGCGACATAGTTGTCTATGGAGGGACAGAAAGCTCTCAGATTCCATTAAAAACATCTTCATTTGTGTCCCGAAGACGAACGATAGACTTACGGGTTTGGAACGACATGAGGGAGAGTAAATGATGACAGAATATGAATTTTTGGGTGAACTATCCCTTTAAGAGCAGTTGTTGAAACTCACCCAGCACTGACATGCGTCTCCTCTTGCTGGTGAAGTCCAGGATGGCCAGGAGCTGATAGTTTCGCGTGAGGCCCATCTCACTGATGGTGAGAGTCTCACGTGTGCGCGACAGAAACACCCAGCCGAGCTCCCGCGCTGCACAGACCAGAGCTTCCTCATCTGGAGAGGCAGCCTGGTAATGAGGTAACCCTGTATTCATAAAACACAATTTACTTTTTACACGTCTTTCTATTTTATGATTGTTTCAGTGCACTATTCCATCTGGCATCTGTTCATTGGGGTTAAAGCATCAAAAAGGTGTAGGCACCTATTGTATTTGTTCATTTTATTCTTATTCTAATTCTGACTGGTTTAAGATAAAAAAAAGGAAGGTCTGAACTTCAGTATGAGCAGTTTTGAAGTTCGTAAATCCTCTCAAACCTTCTAGCGCCACGACAGCTTAAAAGTTACACTACTGTTCAAAAGTTTCGGGTCAGTAAGATTTGTTTTTTAAGAAATTAATAGGCTACTTTTATTCAACAAAGACACATTAAATTGATTAAAAGTGACAGTAAAGACTTTTAAAATGTTACAAATCATTTCTATTTTAAATACATGCTGTTCTTTTGAACTTTCTATTCATCAAAGAATCCTGAAAAAAAGGCTTTACGGTTTCCACAAAAATATGAAATCGTTTTCAACATTGATAATAATCAGAAATGTTTCTTGAGCAGCAAATCAGCATATTAGAGTGATTTCTAAAGGATCGTGTGACACTGAAGACTAGAGTAATGATGCTGATAATTTAGCTTTCACATCACAGGAATAAATTACATTTTAAAATATATTCAGTTATTTTAAATTGTAATAATATTTCACAATATTACTTTTTTACAGTTTTTTTAAATGTCGTCTTGATTAGCATAAGAGATTTCATTTAAAAAAATTTTTTTTTTTAAATGGCACAGACCCTAAACGTTCAAACAGTAATTATGTTTTTGCTGAATGCTGATAATCTTCATGGTCAATAACCAATTCTTTAGACCAAACAGGGAAAAGGGGGATTTGAACATGTGATTATTCTGCACTGGCAGTAATCAATGTTAACTTTGGGGCCCCCTGGTGGCCAATAGTCATATATTCTAATAAAATCTATTGTTTTGCTGCCCCTGTAATTATATCTTACAACCATATTTTAATCCTTTCATCTTCATTACCTCTAGCAAATACAATGTTGTGATAAATTGTGATAATGGCAGAATAAATGGCATTTCTACCAACCATCCCTCCACTCGCTCATGACAGTGTGACAAAGGGCCAGAGCGGTGAAGAACTCTTGGCACTCAGGGCTGCTCCGTTCACGCAGCTTGTCCACCAAACGCTGGTCGGAAAACTTCATTCCACCACAGGAAAACCGGTTCCAGCTTAAGTCTAGTGGCTTGATATAGAAATAAAATAGCTTTAGAAATAAAAGTGTGATGTGTTCTTTTAGTCTGGGTCAATAGATTTAAACAGGAAAAAATTAACCTCTTAAATCATACCTTGAATTCCCCTGCCATGTCACCTGAACAAACAGAGAGATGTCCTTATTGACATTTTAAAATACAGAAGGCTGAAAAGACTGTCAAAGAAATTGACGGACCGTAAATGTGTCCGGCGATGAAGCACTGACGAAAGAGCAGGCGGTTTTGCGTGAGAGTGCCGGTTTTGTCGCTGAGCAGGTGGCCCACCTGACCCAATTCCTCATTCAGGGTGGTTGTACGGGCCTGAGCGGGGCTGTCATTGTCCTCCCAGTACATCTCAACATCCCGGCTAATCAGAAGACAGTGCACCATGTGGATCACTTCAAATCTGGTGTGGGACAATGAATCAGTGAGCAAAATATTCAGAGATAAAAAGATCTAAATCTCAAAGGAAGGCATCATGAGAATATGGAGAGCCACTGTTACGTTATATAGAGAGACATGGGCATAGAAGGACTAAGCAAAATGATGTAGCCCCAGAAGGAGAGGAAGCCCAGGTAGGCAGGCGAGGAGTCACGCTGCAATACAGACACAACGTTGTACTGAGGGGAAACCCTGTACTCAAATAACCCCGCGCCCACAGCGAGGAGGAGAGCCGTCATCAGCATGAAGAGTAGAATCTAAAACATGAGATATAGTGACAGGCATGGAACAGATCCATGATAGGAAACATTTATAATATCGAAATAATATTAGTTTGTCAACCTCAGGTGATCAATACTAAACACATACCGTACATAAAATACAAATTTGCATTCTTGTTATCAACATTTAAGATATGTGTAACTCCTAAATTATGTTTTTATTTTATTTCTAGAAATAAACATTAAATAATATTTATATATAAACAGTCCAGAATGGGTAAAAACATTGGTAATCTAAATTAGAAAATGGAATGGAGATTATTTAATTGTCTTCCCACTTATATTTTTGGTAAATTAGGTTAAGTATTTCTTACTACAATTAATCAAATAACTGATTATGAACACACATGATTTTAATTGTTCTACATAGTCAAGAAGGTCAAGCAAGCTACTACTGTTCACGCTAGGTCAATTTTATGTTAGATAATAGTTGATATAGTATCTCAACTAAGAGTTACGTATAAAGTTTCTTCCTCTCTCTTACCACCAACACCGTTTTGTTTAGTAATATTTCCACCCGTGTTTTCTTCAGTTTCAGACGGCCACAGTTTTGCAGAATTTTACTATCTGAGCCTGTTGAGGTCAAAGAAATCCATTTAATTTTTCATTTGTCTCAGGCCATTTCTACAGAACCCCTCAAGGGACATAGTGATGGAAAAAAATTAGATGGGAGCAAAAAATATATTTTATTGCTTTTGCTTTCCCCCAAAACCTTTGCATTTTTGCAAGCTTCTCAGGGCAATGGAAAATAGTGGCGAGAGAATGCAAAAGCGTTGACATTTTGACACATTTTCCCTCCCTTCCTATATTTTTTTCCATCAACGTGTCCATTTAGGGGCTCCGTAAATTTCCACCAGCTGTCAGCATTCACCTTAATAGCACAGATTTGACTTACCTGTGTATATGGCCAGTCCATAGGCTGTGTCTGTGTTTCGCAGTACAGTTCCTCGGAGGAGCAGGTGGTCTGTGTCCAGAAGGTGGCGTTCTCCTTTCCAATGTAACTCACCTTTGAAAGAATGCAGGTTACCATTTGGTTCCTCACACCACACAATGCCTAAGTTGAAAAGAGAGAGAGCGAAAGCTCCAACGGTAAAAGAAATGAATAGAAAGCTTATCTTTTGGTCACCACGAATGAATGGCTCCAATGTTTGCCCAAAGAGTCCATACAAACCATCAAAAGACCCCAGGTTTTGCTTAGCTGAATCTCCATTCAGCTCAGCATGGGTTACATTCAGAGCCTGGCGAAACTTCAAGTTGGTTTCTCTGCAAACAGCCGAATAATACAGTGAAAACATGCTACATTAACATTAGATATAATTTTCCACAACACCATAATATTCAAGTTCATAAAAAAACAAGTTTATTGAACTGCTTTGAATATCAAAGTGACCATTTATTTATCATTTGTGTGTGTGATGTCATTCTGAGTAGTTTAGCCCAAACAGCAGAATAATACCATGAAAAAAAATGCTAGTTAGCATTTGCGCTAATTTCCCACAACTTGTATATTATTACATGATATATTTGAGGGTTTATTTCACCATAATAATCAAGTTCATAAAATATCACAGTGACCATTTGTTTATCTTGTTTGTGCGTGATATCATTCTGAGTAGTTTAGCAGTTAGCTTTTAGCTGGTGTGAGAAGTTATGGCGTCTGTCCAGGGTGAGATGTGCTTCTTACCCATCAATGTCTGCCGTTTCTACATAGCAAAGGCTGTGTGGCTCAGTGCTGCACAAGAGTAGCAGATCTGCCTGAAATCAACAACAGGAGAAACTTTATGGGCGTCAAACATAGCTAAACATGACTGTAATTAACCAAAAGGTAGGAAATGACTTGATCTATCCACTACAAATCAATTTGAGACAAAAAAAAATGATTTGAAATTTGACAATATTTTAATGCCCAGATTCTTTTTTGGGCTGCTGTAGCTGGGTTAGAAACACAGATGCACACACTCACAGGTATGACCTTGTCCTTATGAATCCGGAGAATGTCACCAACACGTACATCTTTCCACTTAACAGTTTCGAAGCTGGAAATTAGATATTCAAGAGAGGAAGACTTTTAAAGTGAAAGATTCTCTGTAAATCTAAACTCAGATGATGATGTGTTTGTTTTGCTTCTGAGGAGCTTTGGTCTCAACTATCTCCAGGCCAGTATTACTTACCCCTCAGGAGTGAGAATGTCACACGGGCGCTGGTTAATTTGCGCATCACTGCGTCGGCGGCCCTGAGAGGCGTAGGAGCAGAGGGAGCATTATGCATAGATGTGGAAGTAATGGGGAAATGGCTGAAAACTGAGATACTACTGCCCTTCAAACTTCTATATTAGTGAAAGTAGTTTAAAAGTATCGGTTGAGAGAATGTCAAGAATGATAGACTCACCACGTCGGTAGCCAGATCTTTAAATCCACGCACAAGCAAAACAAACAGCAAAGGAACCATTGTGCTGTACCAAGGGATGGTTGCAATTATAGGAACACACTGTAAATGAAACCAAAGATGTACAAAACAGCTTAAATTTTCACTTAAATTAGGAAACTTGTTGAAAAGTAGGTATTTATATGTAAATATATACAATGTATTGTTATTAGATGTTAACATGTATACATATATATGGCCGGTAACTTAAACATTTAGAAGCCGTGAGTGAAAAAGTTCATTTCAAACCCTGTATATATATATATATATATATATATATATATATATATATATATATATATATATATATTAGTGCTGTCAAACGATTGAAATATTTAATCGCGATTAATCGCAATAATGTCACTTAACTCGCGATTAATCGCACATTTTTATCTATTCTAAATGTCTCTTGATTTCTTTTTGTCCCATTATTTTTTCTCATTTTAATGCCCTAATCAACATGGAAAAGTGGATCGGCTTGCTTTGTGCAAATGTTTTTTATTGAAAACAATATTGGCATATACTGTTCAATTTCACACTAAAACATTATCACTTGGAGCAAATAATCTCTCACACAATGTAACACATGTCCATCAATAAAAGGGTGAAATAAATACTGACGAGGTCCTGATATTGACGAGGGTGGCGGAGAATTCGCATCAGCTGTGTGTGTGTGTGTGTGTGTGTGTGTGTGTGTACTGGCCATCATCAAGTGGTATTCAGACTGGACGTGCTGCGATGATGATCAGTTCACAACGACAAAACACACAGATCACTTTGGTCTCGTCAATGGAACCATTTGGAACCAACTTTTTTTAAAGTAAATTTTCCATTCAGAATCTTATTGGCATCCATTTCGGCGTCTCGCGCTCGTCATCCACTCAAAACTGGACGTTTTGAACGTTCATATAACATTCAGAAATAACGTTTTTTCAACTTAATGGGAACGTTATGAAAACGTTCTTATAACCTAAAATTGTTAGCTGGGGAAGAGGAGAGATTCGCGATTGCACTGAACACGTTTTAAGTGCAGGCATATTCTCTGAGCGAGCCCAGAGAAAATTCTTACAAGAGCAGCGTGTCTCTGAGAGCGCGCGACTCGAGCAGAGAGATTCGTGCTCGGCACATTATATTCCGCGCGCGAGCAGAGAGATTCGCGCTCGCGCATCCGGCTCGCGCGCAAGCCCAAACAAGTGTGTGCAGCGCGCCTGTTGTTTTGTAGATCCGCTTGCGCTTTCAAAACGTCCTCGCGCGGCGCAAGCCATTGAAATGAATTGGTTTCATAGCGCAGCGCCCCGCATGCCGTCCTGTTGCAAAAGCATGTGAAAAAAACTACAAAGTTTGCTAGGCCAAAAAGACCGTTAATCGCGCGATAAAAAAAATTAACGCCGTTAAAATGGGTTTGCGTTAACGCCGTTAATAACGCGTTTAACTGACAGCCCTAATATATACACTCACCTAAAGGAATATTAGGAACAAAATACTGTGTTTGACCCCCTTTCGCCTTCAGAACTGCCTTAATTCTACGTGGCATTGATTCAACAAGGTGCTGAAAGCATTCTTTAGAAATGTTGGCCCATATTGATAGGATAGCATCTTGCAGTTGATGGAGATTTGTGGGATGCACATCCAGGGCACGAAGCTCCCGTTCCACCACATCCCAAAGATGCTCTATTGGGTTGAGATCTGGTGACTCTGGGGGCCATTTTAGTACAATGAACTCATTGTCATGTTCAAGAAACCAATTTGAAATGATTCAAGCTTTGTGACATGGTGCATTATCCTGCTGGAAGTAGCCATCAGAGGATGGGTACATGGTGGCCATAAAGGGATGGACATGGTCAGAAACAATGCTCAGGTAGGCCGTGGCATTTAAACGATGCCCAATTGGCACTAAGGGGCCTAAAGTGTGCCAAGAAAACATCCCCCACACCATTAAACCACCACCACCAGCCTGCACAGTGGTAACAAGGCATGATGGATCCATGTTCTCATTCTGTTTACGCCAAATTCTGACTCTACCATCTGAATGTCTCAACAGAAATCGAGACTCATCAGACCAGGCAACATTTTTCCAGTCTTCAACTGTCCAATTTTGGTGAGCTCTTGCAAATTGTAGCCTCTTTTTCCTATTTGTAGTGGAGATGAGTGGTACCCGGTGGGGTCTTCTGCTGTTGTAGCCCATCCGCCTCAAGGTTGTGCGTGTTGTGGCTCCACAAATGCTTTGCTGCATACCTCGGTTGTAACGAGTGGTTATTTCAGTCAAAGTTGCTCTTCTATCAGCTTGAATCAGTCGGCCCATTCTCCTCTGACCTCTAGCATCAACAAGGCATTTTCGCCCACAGGACTGCCGCATACTGGATGTTTTTCCCTTTTCACACCATTCTTTGTAAACCCTAGAAATGGTTGTGCGTGAAAATCCCAGTAACTGAGCAGATTGTGAAATACTCAGACCGGCCCGTCTGGCACCAACAACCACGCCACGCTCAAAATGGCTTAAATCACCTTTCTTTCCCATTCTGACATTCAGTTTGGAGTTCAGGAGATTGTCTTGACCAGGACCACACCCCTAAATGCATTGAAGCAACTGCCTTGTGATTGGTTGATTAGATAATTGCATTAATGAGAAATTGAACAGGTGTTCCTAATAATCCTTTAGGTGAGTGTATATATATATATATATATATATATATATATATATATATATATATAGCCTATATATACACAGGATCACATGGCTTACAAAAATCTTCATAAAATATACTTTGTGACGTATGAAGTTCATCCATCATGCCAGTTCAAATAGAGACTCAAATAGGGTCAAGCATAAAGGATATAATAGCCAAGTTGTCAAGTACTCCAAGATTTATGAAATGAAACTCAAATATTTACTCTGAATTAAGTGACCTTCTCATTTATCCAATTTATTTTAAGAAAGGGTGATTGCCATTTTTAGCCATGACTATGTAATTTTGTCTTTTTCAAACAGCAGGTGTTTTCGACTCACTATTTGCCAAAGAGCATGTGTCATTCATTTCATCATGAACTCGAGCGGCCAGCTTGAACTATAGTATTCTATAGTATTCATGTGGGAAAAAAATGTGCTAGTCAAATATTCCTCATGGGCTTGGTATTTAAACTTAAATTAGCTGCATGAATCTTTGTATCACAGAAAAACTCCACAAACCTGCAAAACCACAATAAGTAGGAAGAAAAGATTTGCCGCTCGTTGGAACTGTTCATACAGGTTAAGGGGCAAAAAGGTCAGAGGGGTGTATTTGTAGCTCCGCACCACATTGTCCTGGCAACAAAACCCATTAGGAACATGTCAAGTAATGAATAAAACTTAGCACTTGCTTTCAAACCAGCTGAAAACATCAACATATGAAGCAGAAGGCACCCCAAAGGTATAAAATGTTGTTTAACGCTTCCATAACTACTTCTCCCTAGCCAATATGAATCAAAAAGGTTTCTCACGTACAGCGTAACGCCCCCAGCGGAAACAGAGCAAAGATTTTCGGCGACAGGACTGATGAAAATGACGGCCGTTGGCCCGCACCTCCCTACTGACTCCTGAGGGGTTAAAGTAAAGAAAAGATGATTGAACATCACATCATCCAAAACATTCAATGTTAGAAAGGAATCACCTTAATTGGACATTTTTTACACTAAAATGTGGGTAATATAAAAAGCATGCATTTAATAGATAATTTCCTGTAGTGGTTTACTGATTGTGATTTCTGTTATAATTATTGCAGCATGCAATTTGTGAATTATAGACATTGTGTAGACTCAAATTTATTTGTTTTATTCGCTTTTTACATTTCATAACAGTAACATTCATAAAGACAAATGCAATTTTAGGGGGAAAACACATGGGAATCGTTTAAAAAAACCATGCTTCTCGCCTCCATCAGAGGTATTAAATATCATTTAATTATATTTCCAAGCTGAAAAAACTAAAGTCTTCCCACAACATATTCTGAGGTTTGTAGAAACGCTCAGATGCTGGTCTGTTTTTTAACTCTTGACATTTGGCAAGATAAACCTAAAATAAAATTTTTAATGTGGAGGATATTTATACCATTATATTTTATAGAATAACTCATCCTAGTTTTCTGTTCATTTTGGACAAGTTGAATAACAGCATATAAAGGCTCGTGAATGTACTGAAATGAATAATTACATAAGCTGTTTGAAAGATAAATAAAATCTCAGTAATAACCAACCTCTCTCGGTCTTGCTACCAGTCATGATGGAGTAATACACAGAGATTGAGACTGTTGTGGAAAAGAAGGATGAAAACCATATTAACAGAGGTCAGTATGACAGTGGCCAGTCTCGCAGGCACTTGCATAAAATCTGTTATTCATTAGACTGTTTCCATGCTTACCTGGGACAAATAGACAGTAAGAGTCATTAAACAACTAGCATGTTATATATTATAATATAAATAAATGTTATAATATATAATTTAGTAGTATTAAAAAAAAGTGTAAGTACATTTTATTTAATAATATATATATATATATATATATATATATATATATATATATATATATATATATATATATGTTATAATCTAAACGTTTAAAAGTTATCATATACTTATAATACTGACATACTTCATAAATTAAATAAATAAAGAAATACATTTATGTGTATTGTTAATGTTACAATATGTAGGCCTAATTAAAAATAAAATATACTAACAAATATTAGTAAAATATATATTTGTTTATAAATATAAATTAAAATAATATTTCAAATGTATTATATAATCAAATGGCATACTACATAAATTAAACAAATGTGTACAATATATATATATACTGTATATACAGTACTATTTCATACCTGGTGCATAAAATAATACTGGATTATATGATAAATACACACATGATGAAATATGAACAGATTCAGAAGCATGTGAACACTGAGGAATATAAAATTTAGCATCACCTGTCCCATTCCTGTCTTTGGGAACGAGAGTAGCCTACATTCCATCCAGAAATAGAGACACAGTAACACTCATATCTGATTAGTCAAACTAAGTGCTAAACTGTGAACACTGGGGAGTTTCACCCACAAAACACCTCACCTGCTTACTGTTTTTTGTTCCTTGATCACAGATCCCAAAGGGCTCACTTTCCGCGCTCTTCTCCCCAGCGTCTCATCCAGGTCGCCTAAATCACAGATCCAGGTGTTCCTCGCGCCAACAAACCCCTGAGTCTCATGCATATGTTAGCGCATTTGTTGAATCATGTCTTTTTCGCTCTTCTGTTTATCTCCAGTGTTGTATTTGGGAATAAACTCCTCTCAAACCTCCTTCTCTCCTGCTCTATCTCCTCCCTCTCCATATCTCCTCCCTCTCAAATGCACGACTGGGGAATTAGTGCAAATGTGCTCCACCAGGTAAAGGAGGGGGCTGGAACTCGATATGCACTATCCAGCAGCACAGGTGGGAAAAGAAGCGGAGAGAATAAAAGACGGGAATAATGTAGGCCTAACATGAACAGTTGGGAAATGAAAAGAAAAAAGCAATACAACTTAAGTTCGTATTTCGTAAAACAAATAGTAAAACTACCGCCGAAACTTTTTACGCTCTCGATAGATCCTTTGGGATTTTATTGCCGCTGCCGCGACCAGCTGTAAATATTGCGTTTTGGGGGAGACAAGACCCCGACGCGGTAGCCAACTCATCAAATAAATTTATACGTAGACGCTATTATCATTTTAGTCGTTCTTGGAGTGAACAGGCCTTGTCAAAAATGATAATGATATAGTATTCAAAATAGTTCTAAATGCAACAGAGAGTCCACTAACTATACGGCATTAAAGAACGATATCGTTGGAATCACTTGAACGATAAAAACATTGACAGCCAATCAGAATCCACCTGACTTTAGCTCGAGTATTTAAAGCAGCAGACATAACTGTGCGTGTGCAGCGAGTAGACTAACTTACTTATAATAAACAGAACAATAACGCTATGGTGTGTGGACGCTATATAGTTATCATTATCATTATTGATGTGAACAGGATGACTTAGCACCGGTTTGAGGTAGGCTGTAGCCTGGGAAAACCCAGACAACTTCTGGCAAATTTAGATTTGCTCTTAAAGTTAGTATCATTCAAGCCCATTCCCAATCCGTCGAAATCGAGGCACCAATCAGAAACGTTGGGGCGGGCTTTACACGATGACGACAGCGCTGGGATTTTGAAGCAGATTTTGTAGCCTAACTTACATTACAAAGATGGATGCCGCTGTCAAACATCACTCGTTCGAATCAGCTATCACGTCTGTTTTAAGCGATTTGTACGATTCCTTTTAGTTAAAAACCGAGCAAAGAACAACACTCGGAGATGTTTCTCCGCCGCTCTGCATACGTCATCTCCTTCATCGCTCTGATTGGTTTTAGGTCTATCCGCGACGTCCGTTGGTGACGCCCCTCTGGAAATGATTTGTCTATGACGCTTTGCCAGACCATAACTCAGTTACAACTGAGAATGGTCTGGTTCTCTTATCTCTCGTACTGCGTAATAGCTTACGCTAGGGGAAAAACTCTTTTCCGCGAGATATTGAAGCCAAAAATTATCCTTAATTTTTTATTAATGTAAAACGCTTTGCAGCAGCAAGCAAACATAGGCGAAACAGCTCGCGCGCCTATTGGTTGCTCTGCAGCAAATGCAGCAGCCTATCGAGAGAGACTCTGCGTGACGTAATGACCAATGGGGGCAATTCGCGCCCATATCGTCACGTCCCGCCAGAAGGGGCGTGGTCTCACCCTATAAATATGCTCGTTAGGCTGATACAAGCTGATTTTTACCTCTTCAGCGAAGCACACGCATCGCTGGATCCGGAGTGAGAAGCCGCGCCGTTGAAGCAAGCCTTTCAGCGGGACGAGCTCTGGAGTCGCTGGCCTCGCCGCCTTCAACTGCCGTACCTGCTGCGCTTTCCGGCGTTCTATATCCTTTCATACTCTGTGTGTATTTACTCTGTTGAGAGTGTTTGTTCGCTTACTTGACGCGACTCACACTTCTCTCACAAAAAGAGCAGCGTCTTTTTAAAGATCCCTTCCTGTGGCTCGTGCCGCGCCCCGCTCAGCGATGGAGACCGGCACGTCATCTGTGTTTCCTGCCTGGGTGAGGATCACGCGGCTCTCGCGCTCGCTGACAGCGGATGCCCTCATTGCGAGTTTTTGCCCATGGTGACTCTGAGGACGCGCCTGGCATCATTCTCCGAGCCTTCACCGCAGCCTGTCGTGGTGCCGCGCCGCAAGAAGCGCCGCGCCCAGCACGCTCCCGAGCTTTCTCCAGCCCGCCAAAGCTCGCCGGTTCGCCCGCCAGCTTCGCCGGCTTCGCTCGAGTCGCTCACCGATGGACAACGGCCGCCGCCTGCCGCCGCGTCCATCCACGAGTTTGACGAACCCACCGAGGCGTGTTCTCTTCTGGCGTCCGATAGTGAGGATTGGGCGAGCTCCGTGGATCTCCCCTCCGCTAGCGTTTCCCGCCAGACCACTGGTAAGAGAGCCGGCATTGAGACTGAGCTGATGCGTCTGCTCTCTCAGGCCGTGGAAAGCATCGGCCTCGATTGGGAGGCGCCCGCGCAACCGCCGCGCAACAGGCGAGCTCTGTGGACCTCCGCCTTCTGTCCGCGAGTCGTAATGGAAACGGGCCAGCATCAAGACCGCGAGCCCTAAAACCGCGGCTAGCTTTCTTTACGTTATAAGAAATCTACCCCGCCCCCATGGGCGTGCGTCACCGGCAAATGAGAAAAGAGTGTGTTTTAGTCCCCGCCGAGGCCGGACTAATCTCCATTTCTTAAACATTTCTCAGCTCCTAGTTTGAGCGGCTGAAAATGTCATTATTGCAGCAATGAGCCTGTTGTATAACACGCACACCTGCATACAAACGCCGACACACACAAAACTGTGATGACGCTCTTTTATCTGCTTGCGCTAGTGTAGTTCTCCCTGTGGCCCAGTGGCGGAACCCGTAGCTTTCACGCGAGAGACCCGTGTTCGATCCCGGCTCACGCAGCAAATAAAAATTTAGTCTCGCCGCGGCCAGACTTCCACCAAAAAATTTTCGCTCGTTCAGTTCCAGAAAATGCGACTGTTCCAGTGTATTTTGCAGTAAACAAGCTGGTACCACGGCCCGCTTGCCTGCACATAAAGGCCGTTTCCACGGCGACCCAGAAAAATCATGTAATCATTGTATTTCTGGTTTTCCGGCCACAGCCGATGGTGTTATAAGTGTAATAAAATGCTCACAGCCCAGTGTTCATTTCTACACACAAACACAGCCCGCCACGGTACAGGGCTCGCACAAATGAAATCGACGCATGTCAATTGTGCATTAAATGTAGTAAATTGCCCACAACCCAGTGCCCACGAACACTTCCGCGGTTTCTGTGAAACGAAACCAACACAAGTCTTCCTAGCCTCCTAGGAAATCGACGGTGTTTCAGTCTCGCCGTGGCCAGACTTCCACTGAAATTTTCGCTCGTTCAGTTCCAGAAAATGTGACTGTTCCAGTGTATTTTGCAGTAAGCAAGCCAGTACCATGCCCGCTTGCCTGAACACAAATACTGTTCCCACGGCGACCCAGATAAATCACATAAATGGTGTATTTTCTGGTATTCCGGCCACAGCCGATGGTGTTATGAGTGTATTGAAAATGCCTACAACCCAGGGCTCATTTCTACACACAAACACAGCCCGCAAAAATGCAGGGCTCGCACAAACAAAATCACCTCATGTCGATTGTGCACTAAATGTAGTAAATGTGCCTACGTCTCAGTGCCCACAAACACTACACACCACATGTCCCACAGGTTCTGTGAAAACGAAACCAACACACATTCAGTCAGCTCAGGCCGACGGTGTTTTTCAGTGCAGTAAATGTGCCCGCTGTCCTGCGCCCACATTCACTCACAGACATGTTAAGCCCCACACAGCTTCCTGGGGTATCAGAATGGGTGCTGAACACTATAAATAGAGGCTATTCGCTACAGTTCGCTCGACGTCCCCGCCGTTATACGGCGCGCGTCGAGACGACGGTGGAAAACGAAGTATCTCATCTACTTCGAGCCGAGATAGCGAACCTACTGAGCAAAGGTGCTATAGAACCTTTATCTCAAGCTCAGAGCAAAAGGGGCCTACACAGCAGATATTTTCTGGTACCGAAAAAAGATGGAGGTCACAGACCCATTTTAGATCTGCGACAGCTGAACAGAGCGCTTGTGAAGCGCCAGTTCAGAATGCTTACGACCAGGAAAATCCTCGCGCAAGTGCGCCATGGGGACTGGTTTATGTCAATAGATCTGAAAGATGCCTATTTCCAAATACAAATGGCGTCCCATCACGGGCGATTCTTGAGATTCGCTTTCGAGGGCCAGGCATATCAATACACAGTCCTGCCGTTCGGCCTGTCCCTAGCACCTCGTACGTTTACGAAGTGCATGGACGCGGCGCTCGCACCCCTGAGACTTCAGGGCATGCGAGTCCTGAACTACTTGGACGATTGGCTGATTCTAGCTCGATCACGATCGGAGCTCATAGAACACAGGGCCGCATCACTCGAGCACCTCGAGGAGCTGGGCCTCACAGTCAATTGGGCGAAGAGCTCACTGTCTCCCAGTCAGAAAATTTCCTTTCTGGGAACCGTGTTGGACTCGCTGTCCATGACAGCACGCCTGTCACCGGAGCGCGGGCTAAATATTCAGCGCGGCGCGAAATCCTTCCGCCACGGCGCGATAGTTCCGCTCAAAAGGTTTCAGAAAATGCTGGGGCTGATGGCCTCAGCAGCCTCTGTACTCCAGTTGGGCTTGCTCCGCATGCGCCCACTGCAGATGTGGCTGAAAGCGCGGGTTCCACCCAGGGCATGGACAGCGGGTCTGTTTCGCCTCAGGGTCGACCTTCAGTGTGTTTCAGCTCTGGAACCTTGGAAAATAACCGACTGGTATCAGTCAGGTGTGAGTCTGGGGACCGCTTTGAGTGTAAAGGTGGTGTCTACGGACGCCTCCACCTCGGGGTGGGGAGCGCTGCTCGAGGGCAGACCGCTAGCTGGCCTGTGGTCAGAACGGGAAAAGCTCCTTCACATAAACTGCTTGGAGATAATAGCAGTCTACAAAGCGCTACGGCGTTTTTGTCCCAGGTAACAGGCCACCACGTCTTGGTCCGGTCGGACAACATGTCAGTGGTGGCATACATAAATCGCCAGGGCGGCGTCAGGTCACGAAACCTTCACAGGCTGACGGAACGCCTCCTGGTCTGGGCTCAGCACAACCTGCTCTCACTGAGAGCAGCGCACGTGCCTGGTTACCTGAATGTGGGACCAGACAGACTGTCCAGGAACAATGTTCCAGCAGGGGAATGGTCCAGCTGCTGTGGAAAACGTTCGGCAGAGCACAGGTGGACCTATTCGCGTCCCACGAAAACGCTCATTGCCCGGAGTTTTTCTCGAAAAGCAAGGACGCACTGGCTCATGTTTGGCCCCGCTGCCCCTATATGCTTTTCCTCCTGTCTCGCTCCTGCCTCAGGTGTTGGAACGAATCAGGGAGAACGGATACCCAGTGCTGCTCGTAGCTCCGCTCTGGACAAACCAGACGTGGTTCCCTGCCCTGATGCAGCTGACCAGCACTGCCCCATGGCCTGTACCATTGAGGAGAGACCTCCTCTCTCAGGCGGAGGGCTCGATTTGGCACCCTCGCCCAGAGTTGTGGTCCCTGCACGCATGGGCCATCAACGGGTACCCGCTAGCCTCCCAGAAGGAGTGTTAAACACAATCGCGCAGGCTAGAGCTCCGTCTACCAGGCGGCTCTACTCCTCGAAATGGTCTGTTTTCTCTGCATGGTGTCAAGCCCAGAGCTTTTCACCTGTGGAATGCGGGGTTTCGGAAGTGCTTTCCTTCCTTCAAGAGCTACTGGATAAGGGCAGGACCCCATCCACGCTCAAAGTATATGTGGCGGCCATAGCAACGTTTGCAAAACCGGTGTCTGGCCAGTCGCTGGGGAAAAACGACTTAGTCGTGCGTTTCCTTAGGGGAGCTCGGAGGCTGAACCCTCCCAGGCCCCCTTCAGTCCCGACGTGGGACCTTTCCACAGTCCTGGAGGCCATGAAAGGCGCCCCGTTCGAGCCAATCCAGCTGGTGGACATGAAACACCTGTCGTTCAAAACAGTGTTTCTCATGGCTCTCGCTTCAGTGAAGCGCATAGGGGACTTACAGGCGCTTTTAGTAAGCGTGTCGTGTATGGAGTTTGGGCCTAATGACTCGAAGGTCATTCTCAAACCAAAGCACGGGTATGTCCCGAAATCCCTCAATACACCGTTCAGGGCCCAGGTAATTTCCCTGTCCGCCCTTCCGGTTCTCAGTGAGGAGGAGGATGCGAGTCTCCTTTGCCCCGTCAGGGCATTGAGAGCTTATGTGTCACGCTCGTCTGTTTTCAGACAGACGGAGCAGCTTTTTGTTTTGTTTGGCGGGCGTTCCAAGGGACTCGCCGCCTCAAAACAGAGCCTATCCAGATGGATAGTGGATGCCATTGCGCTCGCTTACTCTGCGAAGGGCTTACAGTGCCCCTTGGGTGTCAGGGCGCACTCCACGAGAGGCGTGGCCTCTTCGTGGGCATGGTCAAGCGGGGTTTCCCTGCAAGATATCTGTACGGCCGCGGGCTGGGCCTCGCCGTCTACATTTATAAAATACTATAACCTGGAGGTTCCCGCCTTACAAGCTAAGCTTTTGGCGGTCTAAAATTCAGTGCTATCTGCCCCGCTGTGCGGCCCAGATGCTGAGTTTACTGCAGCCCCATGAGTGTTGACACATGTATGGCCACCCAGATCAGGCTGAAAGCTTTCACCCTGGCTGCGCGTTTTATTGTCATATAATAGCCCCGCTGGGTGCTTTTTTATAGGGAATGACGCTTCCAGCCTCTCTTCCTCCACTCTATGTGAGTTTATGGTTGATTATGCACTACATGAGCCCTGGGCTTCGGCCCCCGGGACTTTGGTGTTGGACCCCTGTACGCACGGCGTGTTGCATTGTGTTCCCCTAGCGTAAGCTATTACGCAGTACGAGAGATACTCTCGTAAGAGAACGTACTCGGTTACTAACGTAACCTCGGTTCTCTCTAGAGAGGGAACGAGTACTGCGTATCTTGCCGTGCTTGGAATACGCTCTGGTTCGCTTCAGTGATAAAAACCACCTTGTATCAGCCTAACGAGCATATTTATAGGGTGAGACCACGCCCCTTCTGGCGGGACGTGACGATATGGGCGCGAATTGCCCCCATTGGTCATTACGTCACGCAGAGTCTCTCTCGATAGGCTGCTGCATTTGCTGCAGAGCAACCAATAGGCGCGCGAGCTGTTTCGCCTATGTTTGCTTGCTGCTGCAAAGCGTTTTACATTAATAAAAAATTAAGGATAATTTTTGGCTTCAATATCTCGCGGAAAAGAGTTTTTCCCCTAGCGTAAGCTATTACGCAGTACTCGTTCCCTCTCTAGAGAGAACCGAGGTTACGTTAGTAACCGAGTACGTTTTCACCAGGCTAGGTAGGCTGATAAGTTAAATGAAATGCAGCGCTACAATGGTCGACAGCAAATATCGGACTTGATTTAAAAGACATAATGACATAAAAACTGAATTTTTCATCAAAACATTGTACCATGGTTGAGTCATTTGTTGTCAAAACAGCGTAAAGGTTGGGATTTTATTGAATCAGAGGGATGCTATAATTGGAAAAATGGAAAAATGTGTTCAGAATAGCATATTTCATTTTATATTGCCATGCAGTGTATACTGTGCACAGTATGTAAATGTTCTGCATGAATGGACTACATTTGCCTAAATATATATAGAACAAACACTGTAAGGAATACTATATTCCACAATGCAACATGCACGACTTGACCTTTTGCATTGGTCAAGCTGTAGATAAGTTTGCAAACTACCATAAAATATTTGTTTTTAAATGGTCAGTAGCCAACCACTCACATTTGGTATATTTCGAATAAATGTATTAATCTGTCAGGTCAGAGTTCTCCTAAATATATATTTGAAGTGGCTTTGCTGTTGTTTGGTAAGTATGATATTGACACATGTGCAATATTTAATATAATATAGGCTATAATATAACAAAAAACAATGTAGAAAAAAGGCTTTCGTGCCATTTAACCACCAATAATTTCTTGTGTACCTGTGGAGATTCTTTCTTTAAATGGCAAGCAGGCCCATTCATACAAAGAATGATTACTAAAAAGATAAGTATAATGATAACTATATTAGCATCCATATATAGCCAATTAAATCGTTCTGCTTATTCTAAGCACTAGCTTTGGTTTTGTCGTCTGCCACTTAAAATACTCAAGCTCTTAAAGAATAATGGTTTCTGATTGGCTGTCAATGTTTTTATCATTCATAATCTGGAAAAAATTGTTCTGGAAATTATTCCAACAATATCGTTTCTTTGTGCCATTATCAATATAATCGTGGTGTAGACTCTGGTATTCTTTTATATATTAAGAATGATTATTTGTAATATATCGTTATTGTTATAGTTATCGCGTTCGTTGTGAGCGGGCCATAACTCTCCTGTCCTGTGGGGGCGCTGCAGATGGAAGCCCAACTTTTGTGATTAACTTTCTAAAACTTTCCATTCAGCGAGAGGATTAACAATGCTGAAAGACATCTCTACAAAAAGACAACTGCAACTCAATTCGTTGATCTGTGGATCTACATGGTAGGTAGAATAGAAACATTATTAGAATAATACCTAAAAAAACTGACTATTGATCTTTTCACAAATGCTCCTGCCAAAGTAACCAGTAGAGGTAGAGAAATATGTTCATCAAAAGGATGACCACAGTGACAATTTTGAGGAAACAAATAGATGAGAGAGTATGACAGAAAAAAACAACAACACTAAATTAATGATGATTGCTATGATGCTAAAAATTTTCCTGTGATGCAAAAATGGTCCAGTATGTACGATAACCTAGAACAGACAGAAAAAGGAAAAAAAAAACAGAAACAAATGTTCACACAGGGATGATACTCTTGAATCAGTTTTTGCATAGGTGCTGCATGTCACCTAATGTAAATACTGTGGCCATCAATCATGCTCAGCAAAGTAGGCTATGCAATCAAATAGGTTTGTGAATCAAGTTACCTCAACAGTGGAAATCACCTGGAACATTGGTAAATATATATATGCTGTTGTGTAGAGGCTTGTAAACCATCTCTCATACAGTCACGTGAAAAAGACAGTACACCCTTTTGAATTCTATGGTTTTACGTATCAGGACATAATAAAAAATTATCTGGTCTTTAGCAGGTCTTAAAATTAGGTAAATAAATACAACCTCAGATGAACAACAACACATAAAATATTACATTGTGTAATTATTTATTTAACAAAGATAATGCCAAAATGGAGAAGCCTTGTGTGACAAACTAAGTACACCCTATGATTTAATTGTGTGTAGATCCACTTTAAGCAGCAATACGTTTAAGTAATAATTTTGTATATGACTTAATCAGTCTCACATTGTGGAGGAATTTTCCACTCTTTACAGTGTTGCTTCGGTTCATTGAGGTTTGTGGGCATTTGTTTATGCACAGTTCTTTAAAGGTCCCACCACAGCCTTTCATTCGGGTTGAGGTCTGGACTTTGACTGGGCCAGTGCAACACATTGATTCTTTTCTTTTTCAGACATTCTGTTGTAGATTTGCTGGTGTGCTTGTGATCATTGTCCTGTTGCATGACCCAATATCAGCCAAGCTTTAGCTGTCAGACAGATGGACAGGAGTTCATGGTCGACTCAATGACTGCAAGGTGCCCGGGTCCTGTGGCTGCAAAAAAAAGCCCAACTCATCAACCCTCCACCAGCGTGCTTGGCCGTTGGTATGAGGTGTTTGTGATGATATGCTGTGATTGGCTTTGGCCAAACGTGGCTCTGTGGATTATGGCCAAACATCTTCACTTTGGTCTCATGTCTCATCTGTCCAAAGGACATTGTTCCAGAAGTGGTTTGTTCAGATGCAACTTTGCAAACCTAAGGCCCTGTTTACACTTGGTATTAAGATGTGTTTTGGTCAATCGGATCACAAGTAGACGAGGGAGACACATTCCCGTTTATGCGCTTTAATCTGTCTCTTTTGTCCACTTTCTACCACCTCTGTCCTTATTTCTTTTAGGGGAGGGTCTATGGGCGGGTAAATGTATGGGCTTTCATAAGATCTTTCAATCTAATGGACGAAATGAACGGTCTATGCTTGCGCAATTTACATATAAACACGACCCGAGATGATGGAAAAACACACGGAGAGCGTTTCTGCTCTGATAGCCACAAGACCACAGCAAACGCTGTGTTAGAATTCCGGAATGCTGGGAGAACATTGAGCTTGGTACGTTTTTTATCTTGGGTCTCCAGCTGACCAAATTTAAATCCCGTCTGGCTAGCGCACTTCCCATAGGGTTTACACATTAGATTAGTAGGCGGTGGTCTTTTGTGGTTGGTTCGAATGCATTTGATCACATGAGCGTCTAACACCCTGAAAGCAATCCACTCTGAAAGTGACCGAAGTGGACAAGCTCAAAACATTTGTTTACATCTGTATTTAGTGTCGTCCACTTGTGATATGATTAACCATAATGCATCTTAAAGGGTTAGTTCACCCAAAAATGAAAATTAAGTCATTAATTACTCACCCCCATGCTGTACCAACCCCGTAAGACCTTCGTTCGTCTTCGGAACACAAATGAAGATATTTTTGATTAAATGTGACAGCTGGATCACTCCTCCATAGGCTGCCTAAGGGAATGAATCCTGACGGCCCAGAAAGTCAATGAAGAAAATGTTTAAATATTCCATGTCGCAACAGTGGCTCAACTATAAGTTTATCAAGCGACGAGAATCCTTTTTGTGCGGAAATAAAACAAAAATAACGACTTTATTCGACTATTCCTTTTCTTCCTTGTAGGCCTGAAACGAGACTTCAAGAGATTTCCACGACGCATGCGCGAGAACGAATCGCTTACCTAACGTAACCTCGGTTCTCTCTAGATGAGGGAACGAGTATTGCGTAAGCTAGCTTACGCTACGGGAAAGATTCATCTTTTCTGAGAAATTGAAGCCAAAAAATTATCCTATAATTTTGTATCCATTGTCAAAGCAGTTCAACTGCAGCAGACCATGAACAGCTAGCCAGCAGCTCATTGGTTCGCTCACAGAGAACTGCTTAAGCCTATGAGGAGACGCAGATGAACTCTCGGCCAATGAGAGTCTGACATGCTCTCATTGCGTCAGAGCCCGCCGAAACGGGCGTGGTCAGAGAGTATATCTTGGCGTCCCAGGCTGTCAACTCTGGTTTTTCATAGAATGAAGCGAGAACGCTAGTAGCACAAGCACGGCCAGGAACGCAATACTCGTTCCCTCATCTAGAGAGAACCGAGGTTACGTTAGGTAATCGATTCGTTCTCTTACGAGAGGTTCTCTCGTATTGCGTAAGCTAGCTTACGCTACGGGAACACCTGGTCAACGCCGTGCGTGCTAAGCATCCACTACGAGTCCCAGGGGAGACCCTGGGGGGCCCTTATGAGTGGGAATAAATATATGTACATGTGACAAAGGCCAGCAAAGCGGGCCGGTGATTGTGCCGTACAAAAGCACATGAAGAGGGGGAAAGAGCGAAACCGGTCTGTGTGAATAACTCCCTATAGTGCAGCTCAACCAGAAGAGCTGTAACCTACTAGACTGCTAGTAGTTTAGCCTGCAAGGCAGGAACTTCCAGGTTGTAAAATCTGACAAAGGTGGAGGGGGAAGCCCATCCCGCTGCCACACAAATGTCGTGAATGGAAATTCCGCTGGACCATGCCCAGGATGGGGCCATGCCTCTAGTGGAATGAGCCCTGATGCCCAGAGGACATGGCAGGTCTTTTGATGCGTATGCGGCTGCAATGGCATCAACTATCCATCTTGATAGAGTCTGTTTCGAGGCGGCAAACCCTTTGGTGCGCCCACCGAACGAAACGAAAAACTGCTCGGATCGTCTGACCGGAGCAGTGCGAGTAATGTATAATCTCAGGGCCCTGACCGGACACAGGAGATTAGCGTCAGATTCGCTATCGGATGCAGGCAGAGCCGATAGGGAAATAACTTGTGCCCTGAACGGGGTACCAATCGCTTTTGGGACATAACCATGTCTAGGTTTGAGAACGACTAAGGAGTCATTGGGCCCAAACTCGAGACAGGAAGCGCTAGTGGACAGCGCGTGAAGGTCTCCCACACGTTTTACTGACGCGAGCGCGAGCAGAAAAACGGCTTTGAGCGAAAGGTATTTGAGGTCCACGGTGTTTAACGGTTCGAATGGGAGGGCTTTCATAGCTTCGAGGACTATGGAAAGGTCCCAAATCGGCACCGAAGGGGGGCGTGGGGGGTTCATCCTTCTAGCTGCCCTGAGGAAGCGGGTGACCAAGTCGTTTTTTCCCAGTGACTGGCCGCGCCGGGATTCAACAAACGCTGCGACGGCTGCCACATACACCTTGAGAGTGGACGGGGACCTGCCCTTGTCCAACATCTCCTGGAGAAAAACTAACAAGGAAGGAACCTCGCATGACCGTGGGTCCAATTTTCTGTCGGTGCACCATTTAGAGAACACAGACCATTTAGATGCATAGAGCCTTCTAGTGGAAGCCGCTCTAGCCTGCATGATCGTGTTTAACACTCCTTCTGGCAAAGCAACGGGTAGTCGTTGATCACCCACGCATGTAGCGCCCAGCGCTCTGGGTGGGGATGCCAGATCGTGCCGCGAGCTTGGGAGAGGATATCTGCTCTGACTGGGATGGGCCGCGGGGCTGTCTGTGACAACTGAGTGAGCTCCGGGAACCAAGTCTGACCCTCCCAACGCGGGGCTATGAGGAGCACCGAGTGGCGTGTTTCCCTGATTCTCTGAAGCACCTGTGGTAGCAGAGAAACCGGAGGGAAAGCATAAAGCGGGCGGCTGGGCCAGGTCTGGGCTAGCGCGTCCACGCTCTTTGTGAAAATATTGGGCAGTGGGTGTTCTCCTCTGAGGCGAAGAGGTCCACCTCTGCTCTGCCGAATATCCGCCATAGCTTTTGAACTGTAAAAGTGTGCAGGGACCATTCCCCGGGGGGAATGGGGTTCCTGGTCAGACTGTCTGGACCGTCGTTCAGATGGCCCGGCACGTGCGAGAGCGAGAGCAGGTGACAGTGAGACCAAACTAAGATGCGTTCTGTCAGCCGGAAGAGATTCCTGGATCTGACTCCGCCCTGACGGTTTAGATAGGAGACCACGGCTATATTGTCCGAACGGATCAGCACGTGGTGACCGTGAATGCGCGGGAGAAAGCGCGTGAGCGCGTTCTCGACCGCCAACATCTCCAAACAGTTTATGTGGAGGAGGCTCTCTTGAGCTGACCAGGGGCCGAAGGCCGGTGAGCCCTCGCAGGCCGCACCCCAACCCGTGTTGGATGCGTCTGTCGAGATGACTTTTCGGCGAGAAAAGGTCCCCATGGAAACGCCCCGCTGAAACCATTCTGTCACAGTCCATGGCTGCAGAGCTGTGATACAGGTCTGCGTTACCTTTATTAGCTGGCGGCCCGTGGTCCACGCACGGTGAGACACACGGCTCTTCAACCAGAACTGAAGCGGGCGCATGCGCAGTAACCCCAGCTGGAGCACCGCGGAGGCTGAGGCCATGTAACCCAACGCCTTCTGAAACGTTTTCAGAGGTGTGAGTCTGTTCATCTGAAAAGATGCGGCGAGACGCTGAACACGGCGCGCGCGCTGTGTTGACAGACGAGCCGTCATCGTGACCGAGTCTAGCTCTATACCCAAGAAGGGGATAGTCTGACTGGGATGTAGTGCGCTCTTTGTCCAGTTGACAGAGAGGCCCAAAGCTTTCAGATGGTCGAGGAGAACTGTACGATGAGACAGTAGCTCTCTCTGTGATTGTGCCAAAATCAACCAGTCGTCCAAATAGTTCAGTATTCGCAGCCCCTGACTCCGGAGCGGGGCGAGCGCCGCATCCATGCACTTCGTGAACGTACGGGGTGCTAAGGATAGGCCAAACGGAAGGACGGTGTATTGATAAACCTGTCCTTCGAAGGCGAAACGTAAGAATGGCCTTTGAAGGGGATTTATCTGAATCTGAAAGTAAGCATCCTTCAGATCTAGTGAAATGAACCAGTCCCCCTGGCGCACGTGCGCGAGGAGTTTTCTGATCGTGAGCATTTTGAACGGTCTCTTCATGAGAACTTTGTTCAGAAATCTGAGGTCTAAGATGCTCTGGTCTGAGGCCACCGTCTTTCTTGGGGACAAGGAAATAACGTCCGTAAAACCCCGACTCGCTCATAGACAGAGGAACTCTCTCTATAGCCCTTTTGCACAATAGTTTTGCTATCTCTGAACGGAGCAGCGTCACTGCTTCTGGGTTCACAGTAGTTTCTAGCCGCGCTCGAAAACGTGGAGGGCGACGGTGAAACTGTAAGTGATAGCCTAGCCTTATTGTGTTTAGCACCCACTGGGAAATTCCCGGAATAGCTTCCCACGCTTTTAAGCGTAACGCTAGGGGTTGAATGGCTACATGGTCCCCGTCGTTGCACATAGCGGGCTGCGTGAGCGCGCTCATATTGTTTATGACAGCGGGACTTACACTCAGAGAGGAGTTTATGGGCCGTGTAACAGAGTGAGCAGAGGGGGGACCTTATGCACTCTGAAACTCGAGCGGGTTGGAACCGCTTTATGAGAGTGGACTCTGTGTGAGACACGGGGACTGAAGTGCTTTTCTGTATGAGTGAACACAGTGTTGTGGGCACATTTTCTACACAAAAGGCTTTTATGCTCTTTTTGAGATTTCTCTGGGTCGCCGTGAAAACGGCGTTTTCGCTCATGCAAGCGGGAAGGGAGACCGGCTTGGTAATGGCAGTGTACACTGCTGTAGTAGCCGCGTGAGCGGGGACTAACAGAGGGCGAAACTTTGACGGCGGTACGGCCACGGCGGAAGAGCGCCGTCTTTTTCTCAGCTGTGCTAGGCAGACTTCGAGTGATCAGGTTTCAGCGCGATCCGAGGCCGAGGCCCCCGGGGAGGCGGCGGTCTGTGGCGGCTGTCAGAGCGAGAACGAGGGCGGCCGCCCTGGCGTCGCTGAAAAGTCTGGCTGTGCTGAGCTGGGCGCTGGGGTGGGGCTCGTGCAGGAGGCTGGTCACGTGAGCGGCCTGCAGAGGAGCTAGCGTGACGAGGCAGAAAGAGATTCATGGCCTGGGAAGCTTTCTGCACTTCGGAGAAACGGTCGACAATACCCGTGATGGCAGATCCGAAGAGGCCGGAAGGAGAGAGCGGGGCGTTGAGAAAAGCGGCGCACTCAGAATCTCCCATGTCGGCGAGTGTGAGCCAAAGATGTCTTTCAGACACACAAATGGCGGCCATGCATTTCCCCAGGGCTTGCGCAGCAGATTTTGTAGCGCGAAGGGAAGCACAGGTGATGAGCGCCATCTTGTGGAAGGCGGGCATAAATGTGCGGCGACCAGGTCCTCTACAGGGGGAATGGAGAGATACCCCTTTTCTGCGGCTCTGTCCACAACGCGAAGCGCGGCGGAAGAGTCAGAGCGAGTTCTGGCAGAGAGCGGGGCATTCCAGGACTTCGTGAGTTCCGCGTGCAGTTCAGGCAGGAAGGGCGCGGCCCGTTTACTGACGGGAGTTGAGCGCTGGCGGAAGTAACTGCCGTCCATGCGGTTGATGGTCTGCTCGGGGGGAGGGGACCAATCGAGTCCGAGGCGTTCGACGGCCTGTGAAAGGAGACGCACTAATTCCCCCTCGATTCCAGCGCGGGTCCCAGAGGATTCTCGGGCCGAGGAGGCGTGAGAACCGGACCATTCCTCACTGTCTGAAGCGAGAAGCGAACAGGTTTTCTTGATGTCCGCGGCGTCATCGGAGGTTACAGAGCGGCCACTCGGCGGCAACTGTACATCCGGAAGCGGCGGAGAAGGAGAGCGGGAGGCGACAGGCTCCGGCGAGATGAACGCTTCTAGTTGGGGTTCCGGCGGCCTCTGAGAGCGGCGTTTCTTCTTCCGCGGCGAAGTCAGAGGCGGCGCGGAAGCAACCTTAGTGGCCTGAAGTCGAGCCCGCAGGGTCGACAACGGCATCTCCTCGCAGAGATCGCAGCCGCCATCGGCGAGGGCGAGCTCGGCGTGCTCCAATCCGAGGCAGAGAGCGCAGATGACGTGGCGGTCTCCAATCTCGAGGGGAGCGCGGCAAGAACCGCAGGAGAATTTATGAGACATCTTTAAAAAGACGCTCGCTCTTTTAGATACAAAACAATACAGGAAGCTTTTTCGTAAAAAGGATACAAATCCGTCGGATGGCGCTAGCTCGCAGGACGGCTGAAGGTGGCGAAGACGGCCGGCTTCCTCAGTCTCCCAGATGCTCGCTAGAGTTGCCTTTTCAACGACGGCGGCTTCTCTCAGGATCGGCAGATGCGTGTAGCTTGCTGAAGAAATGAAAAATCAGAGTTGACAGCCTGGGACGCCAAGATATACTCTCTGACCAGGCCCGTTTCGGCGGGCTCTGACGCAATGAGAGCATGTCAGACTCTCATTGGCCGAGAGTTCATCTGCGTCTCCTCATAGGCTTAAGCAGTTCTCTGTGAGCAAACCAATGAGCTGCTAGCTAGCTGTTCATGGTCTGCTGCAGCTGAACTGCGTTGACAATGGATACAAAATTATAGGATAATTTTTTGGCTTCAATTTCTCAGAAAAGATGAATCTTTCCCGTAGCGTAAGCTAGCTTACGCAATACTCGTTCCCTCATCTAGAGAGAACCGAGGTTACGTTAGGTAAGCGATTCGTTCTCGCGCATGCGAAGAAAAGATTAATCTTTCCCGTAGCGTAAGCTAGCTTACGCAATACGAGAGAACCTCTCGTAAGAGAACTTAACTGAAGTAGTTGAAGGAGATCGCAATTCTCGCGCATGCGTCGTGGAAATCTCTTGAAGTCTCGTTTCAGGCCTTCAAGGAAGAAAAGGAATAGTCGAATAAAGTCGTTATTTTTGTTTGTTTTTTTCGCACAAAAAGTATTCTCGTCGCTTGATAAACTTATAGTTGAGCCACTGTTGTGACATGGAATATTTAAACATTTTCTTCATTGACTTTCTGGGCCGTCAAGTTTCATTCCCTTAGGCAGCCTATGGAGGAGTGATCAACCTCTCAGATTTAATCATAAATATCTTCATTTGTGTTCCGAAGACGAACGAAGGTCTTACGGCAGTGGTTCTCAACCTCTCCTGCAGGGACCCCCTGACAGGCAATGTTTCTGTTTTAACCCTGAAATGGCACACCTGATTCAATTAATTGACGGCTTAATGAGTAGTTGACTAATTGATGAATTAACTAATTCCTACTTCCTACTCTAAGAATGACTCATTAAGCCTTTAATTAATTAAATCAGGTGTGCCATTTCAGGGTTAAAACAGAAACATGGTGTGTCAGGGGGTCCCTGCAGGAGAGGTTGAGAACCACTGTCTTACGGCGTTGGTACAGCATGGGGGTAAGTAATTAATGACTTAATTTTCATTTTAGGGTGAACTAACCCTTTAATACCAGGTATAAACAGTTCCTAAGCCATGCTGCCGTATTCTTTTTAAAGAGAAGAAGCTTTCTCCTGGCAACCCTTCCAAACATACTTTTTCATAATTGTCTTTTTATAATTGTACTGCCTTGAACTTTAACATTTAACATAGAGCCTGAGGTGTAGTTCTTGGGTGTTTTGCGATTACTCTGAGAATTGCACTGTCTGACTTTGGGGTGAATTTGCTGGGAAAGTCCACTCTTGGGAAGATTGGCAACTGTCTTTGAATTTAAAGGGATACTCCACCCAAAAATGAAAATTCTGTCATCATTTACTCACCCTCAAGTTGTTTCAAACCTGTATGAGTTTCTTTCTTCTGCTGAACACAAAGTAAGATATTTTGAAGAACGAATGGAACTTTGGCACCATTGACTTCCATAGAATTTTTTTTTCTACTATGGAAGTCAATGGTGCCAAACAACTGTTTGGTTCCAAGCGTGGGAACAAAAGGACCAAAAATGTGTCAGATGGTTTTATGTTCAAACGTAAGAACACTTACTGACAATTATCAGGGTCAATGACATATAAAACTGTCCACGTCCAAACCACATGTGCTAAGTTCTTAGATATGTACTCTTTGTATTGTATTGATGTTGGCTTTATATCGTTTTTATACCAAGAAAAGTTTCAATTTAATTAAATAAAATGGTGTAATCAAGTTAAAAGCAGATTTTTAGATATTTACATTACACATTGAATTAACTACTTAAGTTTCTCTTTTTCAAGTTTTTGTTTTAATGAATAATAACTAAAAATAACTAGGCTAAATAACCAAAAATAAATAAATAAACAAATCCATTTTAATACAGAAATCAAAAACATGCTTTTTAATAGAAGAGTATATATTGCATTCTGTGTATAAATTGCAGTTTTTAATGTACTTTTTAAATAAATAAATAGTAATAGTATAAGTATTAGTTGACATCATGTCATTGGATCTCTACAACTCACGAAATGAAATCATCTTTATGTCCACAAACCTTACAATTAGACACATTTTCTTAAGACAGACATTTTTGCATTCAACTTATCCTGACCAAGTTGTCACACTTCGCTGATTCTTAACTTCTTTTTCATCTCAAACAGATCTCAGTTTGACTGTAATAGGAGATATTTTCACAGTGTGGTTGGGGTTGGTGGGTGTAAAGTGGATTAAGTGACCTAGTTGCTCTATACCTGAGCGCTGAAGCCATTGTAGAAACTGTACCAGATGTGCACCAGAGCAAAAGCAGTGGTTTTGTAGAGGAAATAGCGCAGAAGGAGGCAGGCGTGGTAGTAGGACCAGTGCCCGTGCACTAGCAGCAGCCTTAGGAGGAAGCTGAGATCTGCATTGTGGAAATATGAATTTAGAAATTTGACAGTTTTAGATTAGTCTTTGCTTACCCATGTTTCTCAGTTTGATCTCCATTCAGCTCAGTATAAGCCTTATGGAACTTGGTGTCTCTGCATTCGGAAGAATAATAACGTTGTTGAGACATTTAGACAATCATCATAGACATTTAGACAATAATCTCTCCACAGACTGATAGATTTAAAATGTTTTGTTTTTTCTGTAATGACTGAAATGATCATTTCAAGTAAATATAAAAAAGATTTTTTGAAACTGGAAAATATTTTCTTGGTATTTTTTTGTCTCTGTGAAATATCTAAACATCCATGAAATAAGATCAATTTAGCTAACACTTTATTTTCAACAGTCTACTTTAGACATTCTATTGACTATGACTTTATGTCAACTTGTTTTGTCAACTTGTATGTCAGTATGTCAACTTGTTTTTCTAACCCAAAACCTAACCAAACAGTCGACTAGTACACATGTCGTTGCAAAGTTAATTATCGTTAGTAAATTGTCTAAAGTGGACTATCGAAATAAAGTGCAACTAAAAATTTATTTTTATTTATATTAACTACTTGAACTAAAAGTTTACTTTTGGGTACATGACACTACGTGTGTATATATTTTATAAAAATGTATGCCACTAGCATTTAAAAAAAATGTTGTCCACACCCCCCTGTATCTTTTACGGCTGTTTAGATATTTTACTGAAAAGTTTTCTGCAGTGTAATTTTAAGATTACTTAAATTATGTGTGAAGGATCAGTCAGTTGAAGTCAATCAGTGCTGGTGTTTGGCCAGAGGGAGATGCTCTTACCCATCAATGTTTCTACATATAGCAAAGAGTGTGTGGTTCAAAGAGTACAATATTGCATATTGCATCTTTTATAATAAGTGAAAACAGTGTTGGCTGAGATTGTGACGAAATGCCTCTAATTCCACTCTCTATATCAGCAGCTAGATCTCTGCACCCACACAAACAGAATCCATGGGTGGCACAATTGTGATAAACCAAGGCAAACACAGAGAATGAAGATGCACAAACCAGCATATTTTACACCCCTAAGCAACCGTACTCTAACCACTAGGCAATACCAAGATGATTCATAAGGACAAACTTGGTTTTAATATGCCATTAGTGTGTAGTGGCATGCCGCCGGTTGTGTGGATAGAAAGTACTGACTTAAAATTTCCATTGAATTTCATAAATCAATGCCTAGTGTAAGCCTAAGCATATTTAAATTGAATAAATTATTGTTTTAATAATTTTATATTTGTTGCCAGGTTTTAGGGTGTTCCTTTTAAACAAGGTATTTCTTTATTTTTCTCTTGTATTGTATATGTATGCATTGACAAGCAACCTAACAATCAAATTGACTAAATTCTCACTTCTTACTGACCCTAAACGAAGGGTGCTGCTTCCTGCTCTGCTACTGTTCGGACGCTCTTGCTTACCGCTCCGCGCTTTGCTCTATCGCTTTTATATTTTTATATTTCATCTCCTTTTATCACCTAATTTTAACTTCAGCTAATCAACACAGTGCTCAAACGCTTGGATTACTACAAAAAAAGCAGAATACTTTTATTCAACCAGCCTCCCACTGCTTACATTCCGGGGATGAAAACACAACTGCCTACATTCTAAAGGATAAGAGAAAATGCCTCTTCTGGAATCTACTTGCTGCACTAACTGCCACAGACTTTTACAAAGGATTGTAGCTCTTGAAACAAAGTTATTTGTGGGACCACCAAACCAGACGGAACACACAACAGAGCTTCGTCATGGACGCCCTCAGCCTACAGCCGGTGCGTCCCATGAATCTAGTCCTCCTCGACCGGCCATACTGAGTGTAGGGAAACAAGCCGATCGACTTACAAATCGGTGGCACAAACAGGGAGCGAGACCCAAAGGCACTCGAGACATCAGATTGTCACGAGCATCACATATTGCCGCAGTAGCCTCCTCTACCCCAGATACGGCTCTGACAAGGATTGCAAATACTGGTCTCCTACCACCGCCTATACATCTTGAGAACAGATTTGAAGTATTAGTGAATGTAAATGAGGAATCCCCAAACGTGATGAATGTGTTTGATCAAAGACTGAATCAGCCAGTAGCTAACACTGATGCTAACTGGCGCTCAAGGTCAAGCAGACAGCGTCACTCAGCTCAGAGCGCAGCAGAGCACAAGACTCTGATAGTGGGTGACTCCATAATCAGAAATATTATTAGCAGGGATACAACTACTTGCTGCCTTCCACAAGCAACGACTTCTGATGTAAACAGGGAACTTGAGAACATTCTGATAAAACATAAGACTGCAAATCTACTCATCATTAATGTGGGGAAAAATGATATTCATAAAGAGCAGTCAGAACTCCTTAAGAAGGATTTCAATGAACTTTTTGAAACACTCAAAAGACTGAAAGTACGAACATTCATCAGTGGACCACTCCCAGCAAGAGGAACAAACAGATTTTCACGGTTGCTTGGGCTTAATACATGGCTCCAAAAAACCTGCAATATAAAAGGAGTAAACTTCATTGACAACTTCAATCTTTTCTGGAGTCAGAGGCAACTGTTTCAACAGGATGGGCTCCACCCAAACAAACTTGGTTCAAGAGTGCTAAAGGACAATATCTACTTCTCCCTCAATCATCCTTCTGCAGTGTGTGCCAATACACTCAACCTGAATGGCACACACACACCTGGACACAGTATGAATGACCACAGGACATCACTTCAGCACCTGGATGGACATGCGGCTGACACGTCAAGCAAGGACAATGATAACACCACTCAGCCAAAACAACCTCTGCTTGCGGACACAATCTCAGCTGAGCCCTGCCCACGGAGCTCACCACAGACAGACTGTGACATACTAGAACTGCTCCAACATTCAGCACCCAAGGACGACTTGCTGGAAAATCAGGACAGCATTTTACGCCTCCAATAACACCAGAGAAACAGCCCCCTCCAGCCTCTACCCTATCGCCAGACACGTTATCCCTATCTCCAGCATCTCCACAGCATCTTCTGTGTTTCTCAGAGAAAATGGAAAAACTGGTGTTTGCTGGAACCAAACTATCTGCAAGCCCCCAGACATCAACCAAAAAAAGTCAGGCCCCAAAACCACGAAAGCCTGCGGGCCCAGCTCGCTCTCCGCTTGTGAGAGCTCTTCGGCCTCTGCAAAAACGCCAGGGCCCACACCCTCCTCCATCGGCTCGAGGTGAACCAAAAACAACTGATACCAGCTCTCAGTGATATGTGCCGGGTCCTCGCTATGATAACAGTAACTTTCTCAAATGTTTACAGAACAAGCGGGAACCCAGTGTGCCTGTATCTTTCCCTATTGCTGTTCGATTACATAATAGAAAGTCTAAGGCCCTCAAAAGCCGTACAGCAAACCCATCTAATCTGGTGCCTATTGCACGCCAAACTAAGACAAAAGTAACAAAAAGTAAGACTGTTAAGTTAGCACTTTTAAACATCCGCTCACTTAAAAATTAATCACTTCTAGTCAATGACTTAATAACTACATACAACCTGGATTTTATGCTTCTAAATGAAACTTGGCTAGAAGACAGCTGCAGTGCAACAGTCCTAAATGAAACATCCCCTCCTAACTTTACTTTTATGAGTGTCTGCAGAGCTGCTAGGAGAGGAGGGGGAGTCGCTGCTCTTTTTAAAGATGTCTATCAATGTAAGCAAACATCTGGTAACTACCCCTCTTTTGAATATCTGGGTATTGTGTTAAAAGGTGCCCCACGTATTTTACTTACCATTATTTACAGGGCTCCAAAATACTCTCCAGCCTTTGCTGAGGACTTTACAGAACTGTTATCAACAATTTCCTCAGAGTTTGACTGTTTTGCTATTACTGGAGATTTTAACATTCACATAGATAATGCAGAAAACAATATGGCAAAAGAAATCAAAACTGTTTTAAAAACTTTTGATCTGACTCAGCATGTACATGGTCCCACACACAATCGTGGACACACTCTAGATTTACTTATCAGTAAGGGTTTAAACATCTCATCGATTGTTATTAAGGATGTAGCACTGTCTGATCATTTCTGTATTTTCTTTGATATATTGATCTCTCCTGCCATTGAAGCCAGATCTGTGTCTGTCAAGAAGAGATGCTTAAATGAGAACACTAGTGTGCTATTTACGAAGGCTATATCTTTAAAACCAAGCATATCTGCTGACTCTGTTGATTTTCTCCTTGATTCCTTTAACTCAAAAGTCAAAAGTGTAATTGATGATATTGCTCCTGTGAAATTCAGGAAGAGTGTTAGACAAAAAGCACCTTGGAGAAAAACAACAGCTGTGCAAAATATGAAAAGAACATGCAGAAAAGCAGAGCGCATGTGGCGGAAGACAAAACTTGTAGTCCATTATAACATCTACAAAGACAGCATCCATGCTTTCAATATGGAACTAGGCAAAGCTAGACAGACTTTCTTCTCAAATATTATAAACAGCAACTTAAACAACACACGCACTCTTTTTGCTACTGTAGAGAGACTGACAAACCCCCCAAGCCAGATTCCCAGTGAAATGCTCTCAGACGGCAAGTGCAGTGAGTTTGCTTCTTTCTTCTCTGAGAAAATTAATAATATCAGAAAGGTGATCAGCACATCATTGAGCCGCACTGGGGTCAGACAGTTCAGACCACAACCTGAGAATGTAGTTACTATGTCTAATTTCAAAGAAATTG
The DNA here is from genome assembly GCA_030578255.1 of Tiaroga cobitis. Lineage (NCBI taxonomy): Eukaryota > Metazoa > Chordata > Actinopteri > Cypriniformes > Leuciscidae > Tiaroga > Tiaroga cobitis. The sequence continues at coordinate 15,059,262 of CM060612.1, forward strand.
ATGGCAAAATTTTGGAAGAAACCATACAGCACCTTAAAACATCAACCTGCGTCCTTGACGCACTCCCCACATCTTTCTTCAAAAGTGTGTTAAACAGTTTAGAAGCAGATCTCCTAAAAGTGGTTAATGCCTCACTTCTTTCTGGTAGTTTTCCAAACTCCCTGAAAACTGCAGTTGTCAAGCCCCTCTTGAAAAAGAGCAATCTGGATAAGACTATATTAAGCAATTATAGACCGATCTCAAATCTTCCTTTCATAGGCAAGATCATTGAAAAAGTTGTCCTCAATCAGCTGAACAAATTCTTAAGCTAGAATGGATACTTTGACAATTTTCAATCTGGATTCCGATCGCATCACAGCACAGAGACAGCTCTCATAAAGATAATAAACGATATTCGCTTAAATACTGATACAGGCAAATTATCAGTGCTGGTACTACTCGACCTCAGTGCTGCATTTGACACTGTCGATCACGACATACTTCTTGACAGGCTGGAAAACTGGGTGGGGCTTTCTGGGATAGTCCTAAAATGGTTCAGGTCATACTTAGAAGGGAGAGGTTATTATGTGAGTATAGGAGACCATAAGTCTGAGTGGACATCCATGACATGCGGAGTCCCTCAAGGCTCAATTCTTGCACCACTCCTATTCAACCTGTATATGCTCCCAATGAGCCAAATAATGAGAAAGAACCGAATCTCTTACCACAGCTATGCAGACGACACACAGCTCTACTTAGCCCTATCGCCTAACGACTACAGCCCCATTGACTCCTTGTGCCAATGCATGGATGAAGTAAACAGTTGGATGTGCCAAAACTTTCTTCAGTTAAACAAAGACAAAACTGAAGTCATTGCGTTTGGAAACAAAGAGGAAGTTCTTAAGGTGAATGCATACCTTCACTCTAGGGGTCTAACAACTAAAAATCAAGTCCGGAATCTTGGTGTGTCTCTAGAGTCAGTCATTTCAAAGCAATAACTAAATCAGCATACTATCATCTGAAAAATATTGCAAGAATTAGATGCTTTGTGTCAAGTCAAGACTTAGAGAAACTTGTGCATGCTTTCATCACCAGCAGGGTGGATTATTGTAATGGACTCCTCACTGGCCTTCCTAAAAAGACCATTAGACAGTGTCAGCTCATACAGAACGCTGCCGCCAGGATTCTGAGCAGAACCAGAAAATATGAACATATCACACCAGTCCTCAAGTCTTTACACTGGCTCCCAGTTACATTTAGGATTGACTTTAAAGTATTATTACTGGTATATAAATCATTCAATGGGTTAGGACCTCAATATATTGCAGATATGCTCACTGAATATAAACCCAACAGATCACTCAGATCATTAGGATCACATCAGCTAGAAATACCAAGGGTTCACTCTAAGCACGGAGAGTCTGCTTTTAGCTATTATGCCAGGAGGGTGGACGTCGTACGAGAATTTAAACAGCCATTACGAAAACAACAGGAAACATACCCTCATATTTCTCATTTAGACATGTTTAAGCATTAGCTGTGTAAAAGTTTCTATCACAGTGAGGGAAACCCACAAACCTGCATGACCACAACAAGAAGGAAGAAGATAGCAATTTGCCGCTCAGTGGAACAGTTAACAAGTTATGGGGAACAAACAAAGGTCAGGTCAGGGGGTGTATATTTGTAACTCTGCACCTTGTTGCTCTGGCAACAGCCCATTTGGAACGTGTTAAGAAATTAATATTATTCGATAAATATTATTCAGCGCTTCCATGACTACTTTCCCAAGTCATGATTTTTTCTTTTATAAAAAAATAAAACAAAAAACGGTTACTAACCGCACAAGTAACGGCTCCGGTGGAAACATGGGAAAGATTTGAAGCAACGACTCGTGAAAACGGCCGTTGACTTTCACCTCCCAACTGATATCAAAAAGGTTTAAAGAGATGCTTTAACCACATGCAAGTTTCATTTTCCAGATGTATGATTCATGTTTGGACCGGTAGTTGATAATGAAGAATCTCATATGCTGTTTGTGAACGGAAAGTTTATCGCTGAATGATTTAGATGTTAAATATTTATAATTAGATGTGTTACCTTTTTTTAAATAGGCTAAATGTATTATTGAATTACACTAACCTAAAGGATTATTAGGAACACCATACTAATACTGTGTTTGACCCCCTTTTGCCTTCAGAACTGCCTTAATTCTACGTGGCATTGATTCAAGGTGCTGAAAGCATTCTTTAGAAATGTTGGCCCATATTGATAGGATAGCATCTTGCAGTTGATGGAGATTTGTGGGATGCACATCCAGGGCACGAAGCTCCTGGTCCACCACATCCCAAAGATGCTCTATTGGGTTGAGATCCGGTGACTGTGGGGGACATTTTAGTTCAGTGAGCTCATTGTCATGTTCAAGAAACCAATTTAAAAATGATTCGAGCTTTGTGACATGGTGCATTATCCAGCTGGAAGTAGCCATCAGAGGATGGGTACATGGTGGCCATAAAGGGATGGACATGATCAGAAACCATTGCTCAGGTAGGCCGTGGCATTTGAACGATGCCCAATTGGCACTAAGGGGCCTAAAGTGTGCCAAGAAAACATCCCCCACACCATTACACCACCACCACCAGCCTGCACAGTGGTAACAAGGCATGATGGATCCATGTTCTCATTCTGTTTACGCCAAATTCTGACTCTACCATCTGAATGTCTCAACAGAAATCGAGACTCATCAGACCAGGCAACATTTTTCCAGTCTTCAACTGTCCAATTTTGGTGAGCTCTTGCAAATTGTAGCCTCTTTTTCCTATTTGTAGTGGAGATGAGTGGTACCCGGTGGGGTCTTCTGCTGTTGTAGCCCATCCGCCTCAAGGTTGTGCGTCTTGTGGCTTCACAAATGCTTTGCTGCATACCTCGGTTGTAACAAGTGGTTATTTCAGTCAAAGTTGCTCTTCTATCGGCTTGAATCAGTCGGCCCATTCTCCTCTGACCTCTAGCATCAACAAGGCATTTTCGCCCACAGGACTGCCGCATACTGGATGTTTTTCCCTTTTCACACTATTCTTTGTAAACCCTAGAAATGGTTGTGCGTGAAAATCCCAGTAACTGAGCAGATTGTGAAATACTCAGACCGGCCCGTCTGGCACCAACAACCATGCCACGCTCAAAATTGCTTAAATCACCTTTCTTTCCCATTCTGACATTCAGTTTGGAGTTCAGGAGATTGTCTTGACCAGGACCACACCCCTAAATGCATTGAAGCAACTGCCATGTGATTGGTTGATTAGATAATTGCATTAATGAGAACTTGAACAGGTGTTCCTAATAATCCTTTAGGTGAGTGTATGTAGGCTATTCAATTGTCTTTGTGCAACTGCCTGCTTCATCCATATATTCTAACAAAATTTGTATCCGTCTTTATGACTCTATTTGTCCAAACTATCAGATGCCACAAAATTCCACATTAATAGCTACTTGTTATATTGCTACATTGACAAATTGTGATTAATAATAGCCCACTGAAGTGCCTTGAAAGGCCCAGAATTATTCAATGCATGCCCCTTTTTAAAAATAGCCAATAGCATTTAGTTTATATCACAGCTCGGCCAGAGCTGTTGAGCTCGGTAAAGCCGCAGTTTCCTCCTAATCTTCTCTATATCACTTTAAAATATAGCATTCTGTGCAGAATTCAAAGGATCTGATACATTTTCTGGTCTGCGCTGATCGTAGACTTTTCGTATTATCGTGTCTCTGGACTGTGCGTGTGGCGGCGGTTCGTGTGACACTAACGCGAAACCAGACTTCATTCGCTCCAATGGGATATTTACACTGTCTGAATTGTTCCCTATCCCCTATATAGCGCACTGTGTGCCATTCACCATGTAGAAAATAGTAAATGTTTGAACAAATGACCGATTTTAGCCGCAGCTTCAGCGTCTATTTATAATGAAGAGGACGGGACGCATTTACCATTTAGTTTCTAGAAAGCATTTGAATGAACAGAAAATCTGAAGAGAAGCTGAAGTGCAGAGGGATGTCACCAAAATCATTCATCCATATTGGAGGAAATGAGAGACTGGAAGTTTTGAACGCTTATATCTTCTAAATGCGAATTTTGTTATTGTTTTGTAGCATGCTAGCTTAAAGATAACATTAAGACTATAATTTTCATACTAAAAGCCAAGAAACGTAAATTTTGATTTCATGGGGAATTTAGACTGTATACTTTTTTTTAATTGACTTGCTCGCCTATATTGAAAATGAAAATCCCAAATAATTTATTTTATGTCTCATGTCAGGTTGTTGTGGCACTATAGGCTATAGGACACACTGGACACGAACATTTGAATTATCATGTCACTTTCTGGTCTTTAGTACAGACCTTATGTAGTTCCGGCCCTTTTCAGCACGTTGTCTTCTGTCTTCCAGTTTGTATTTCCACAGCATGAATGTAAGATCTTACGGATTTATGAATGAACCGCTCATTTTAAAATCTCCACGGTGTTATGACATTTGTTATGACATCCGCTTCAAACATTACAACTGTAACAGATTTAATTCTGAGTTAAAGTTCAAGCTGAAGCTCAGTTACTCAATGCATGATAACTTTCGGTAACTCTACAATAAGTAAATCCACTTCGTCCACTAATTAATCTTCGACAGCGATACCATAGAAGCATACAGAGCTACCACAAAAACGGAATTTCAAACACAAAATTCTAAAGATGATTGCGTGCCTGTTTCTCTGGCGCATAAGGTCTATAATACAATTTAGAAATGAGACACAATAACTTTTAACGTCTGATCAGTTGAATTAAGTGTTTAAGTTTGACAGAAGAAAATGAGGAAGACGGGACAAATATAAATATTCAAGTGTCATTTCCCAAATAAAAAGGTTATTTTGAATAAAAATTTTGGTCGATGGTTAATAGTTGATATTGTTTTACGATTTGTCACTTTGCAAATGAAAGGTCAAGTTGAGTGTATTCCATCCTTCAGACTTCAGTTCTGACTCAGCTTGCTTTTCTATCCAAACAGACAGTTTTTTGCTTATAGCGGATCGTTAAAAATTCCACAAATCCCCTCCAAAATTTCAGACTGTAACTCCTTCATTTTATAAACCATATTAAAGAGCTGGGAATCCACAGCCAATTACTGCACCAGACCATTAAAGAGACAGCAGAACGCTGCAGTCAGTGGCTTTGGTAAATACCCAAGTTGGGACACACAATCAGCCTGGGCCTGCCTTTGCAAAGGGTGTATTCTGTTTAAAAGGTCGAAACACCTGATGACACGAAGGTACACAACTGATGACCCCTGGCATCTACTAGTGGTTGGCGCATTTTAGCATTAGTGTAAAACACAATTAAGACTACGTTCAAAAGGGACAATAATCATCTAGTCCTATGTGTTTAACATGTGTTCAATCTATAATCACCAAGGAATCCATTGAGTGATGTACATAATTTATGGAATAATGTAGCTATAGTAGGCTATCTCTGGTGCATAATACAGCTCAGTAGGTGGCAGAAATGCACTATTAAGTTTGCACATTAAAAAGAGAGAACGATACAGAAAGCTATTGTTGTTAGTTAGATTGGTCTTTTGTGTCGTAGATATTACATCTCAGATGTTACAGTCAGATGTCTGAAAAAAGGAGTAAATATATCCATCATATGCTTTTTTTAACGGTATAGGCTATGTATATTCAAAATATTGTCCTCAGATTTCCTACAGTCTGATAGCTTGTATTTTCATAAAGAAGACTGAAAAAATAAGCAGAGATCAGCGTTTTATTATGCCTTAATCTTGTTGTCATCTAACATTTTCACTTCTCCTTTTTGTTTCATGGAAACAGATATAACTTTACACATTAGTGATATGCCACAACAATCTAACCTAAGCCAGGAAGTTTACAAGCACTAAAAGTGTCTGAGAACAGCATTAGGTGTGAAGAAGACTACTGCGTTAGCATTTATATGGTGCAAAGGAAGACATATTTCTTAGATAACTGCAGTGAGGACATTTGTGCTATCTCATGTTTAAGTATTTTCTGATAAATACTCGAAACTTGCATGGTTAACGGAAATAATAGCGCTCGGTTTCAGGCCGACTCAATACTCTTCACCTAGCGCTCCATCTAGTGGCCGCCAGAGACACTGCAGCTAAATTAGAATCCATTCACCTGCTGCAAGACCATATAAAGGGCCCAAATGAAGATGATCATCTTCCTCATTTCATATTATGACCCATCTCATCTCAAATCAAAAGATTTCCCTCACAGTGGCCTCTGTATGCGTGCTATCAAAGCTCGGTGGGCAGCTCTGCAGGCGTTTAGGAGGTTTGACAGCATATACGTGTGTGTGCGTGAGATAACGTCTCAAGTCCTATCAAGCTCATCTTTTTTTTTTACATGTGGCCCCTCTCAGATGCAGAGTGGTTTGCGAGATGAGAAGAGAGCCAGACCTGCAGAGCCGTTGTGACCAATTGACCAGGTTGCTATTGGCAATGCTCCATTACAGTTTAACTGTTGGCCCATGCCTGTCAAACCGCAGCAAGCGCTCATATCTCGCTCTCAAAGCTTCACCGCATGCGGTTCCACAGGTGCTGATGGAGGCCTACTAAAGGGTCTGTCGAGCCCCATTATCAAGGTTTTTTTTTACTCTTTATCCATTATCATTTATTTGTATTGTAAATACATGACATTTTACAGTATGGCCTTGAAATCATGAGAGAAGAAAATGGCCTATAGTTGTGTGTTATATTTATATATGGGTACAGTGAACAATGAAATATCTTCAAAATATCTTATTTTGAGAATTACGTACTCTATTAGCCTAAAGTCTGGATACATTTGACTGAATGTGTTTTTTGTGATGTTCTTAAGGCTTATTCTTGACATTAGTTTTGTAGACAAACATATAGGCTATATCAATTTCTTTATAGAACTGCAACGCAATGTGCAGAGGTGAAATCTATAGAAAGGCTGGGGACTTCAAAAAAGTTCAAATAAAAGACATTTTGACTGATATATATCTTATTTTATATAAAATATGCATTCACACATTTGTTTGTTACTATAATTTCCAGACTTTCATTTGTGTGATGTTATAGTTTTGATAAATTTACTAGCATCCAGACATTATGTATCACATTCATGTGGCCTATATGCAACTTTTATTTGAACTTTTAAGCATTTTGTTTGATAGACGCTCAGAGAAGAGTTTAAAGGGTCTCAATCACTCCTAGAGGTCAAAGGTCAGAAGGAATTGGGGTTGGTACAAAAGGGTTTTTGAAATAAGTCTTGCCATGGCTGCATTTATTTGGTCCAAAATACGGTAAAAACACTAATACTGTGAAATATTATTGCAATTTAAAATAACTGTTATTTTTATATTTAAAATATTTTTATTTATTCCTGTGATGGCAAAGCTGAATTTTCAGCATCATTAATCCAGTCTTCAGTGTCACAAGATCCTTCAGAAATCAATCTAATATGCTTATTTGAAACTCAAGGAAACATGTCTTATTATTATCAATGTTTAAAACAGTTGTGCTTCATATTTTGGAGAAACCGTGATGAATTTCTTTAAGGATTCTTGGATGAATAAAAGTAAAAAAAAACGGAATTTTTTGAACACAGAATATTTTGTAACATTATAAATGTTATAATCTTGAAAAATGTTACTGACCCCAAACTTTTAAATGTAGGGTATTATAGGCCTATACGCCAGGCTTTATACAAGTCTGTATCAGGCTCAGCTCCTTTCCAAATTTCAGCCACCAGTACTTTGCATAGAATCCATCACACTTATGAAAAGAGTTTTATCAAAATGGATGCCTTTCTTGCGAAATGTCTCAGATTTTACTTAAAGAAATTAAAGTCTCAGCATAACCATTTTCTGGGCCTTTCTGGCCACGCTAAACAATTATTTGCCTATTGTAGTTTGGACTATTTACGCTAAAAGCGCACCGAAAACGTCAAGACATCAGCACTCCAAAAGGCCTAACATGTAATGTAAAATATCAGCAAGATGATTTGTTTTCTGGGAAGTGAGTAGGTGGCTGTGAATGAGGTTTGTGGGGTATACCCCAGCTCTGCAGTCGCTGCTTTGGTTTCTGTTCCGACGAACGAGTCGAAAACGGGAGAGGGGCTAGTTAAAATGAGGTCGTTGCGAGGAGAAAACACTGACGAATCAGAGGCAGGAAGTGGTTTGAATTCATATGAGAAAGAAGCACAGGGGTGATTGAAGTTACTGTACAGACAAGCAAGGCAGCTGAACTGTATGCAAAAGGTGAGAGAGGCCTGACAGGATAAAGTTCGTCTAGTGGCGGCAAGCGTCCACCCTCATTCACACGCGCGCTTGCAGCAGAGGCCTACCTGAAAATGTGCTATTTTATGTAGCCTACATTTTCCATAAAGCTATCGATTACCTGGTTAAACTGGAACGCATGCGCGCATTTGAATATGCGCGCACCGCATGAGGGGGCTGCGTGCGGTAAACAAAACAGTACATCTGAACTACGGGTTATGTCCCACGTTAAAGCATTTGAGTTCTGTGGAGCTTTGAGGTGGCGTTATGAGTCACCAGGTATAAGTACAAGAAGAAGAAAAAAAAAAAAATCACAGACAGAAATCCAATTGCTATTCGATGAGTCACCGGTAAACAACACAGGTATGTCACTCCACCAACGCCATTCGCGACCACTGCGACCCCAAGCCCCAGATATGATCCAACACCTGTTGAACACTTCAGCAACATCTTGTGCTGTAGGCCTAGTCAATTGTGTTATCTTGAAGACTCAAATGTCAAGTATGGCTCATTCTTCAAACCAGAGTCTTGTAACCACAAGTGATGCATAACTCTCATAAGTTAAGTAAAGGCAAAATATCCATAAATATTGCATTCAACAGATAATTTTTTTCTCCCCTTGCATTATGGATTTAATATTTAAGAGTTTTTTGCAGCTATAACTGTGGTTGGCAGTGGAGCTGCGGCAATTCAAACTCCAGTAAGTTGCTGTAACCCTGCGGCACAAGCTTCAAACCTGCAATATGTTTCACACCAACAGATTTAGTCATAATCTAGAACACAAAAACATTTTCTGCGGAAATTTGGAAGGACAGTCCCAGATGACAACCGTAAACTCAGCAAAAACCTCTATTTTTTTCATGCAAGTCATTCTCAATAATCTGTTCTTTTTAACCACAAGAAACATTTTTTAGCATCCAAGACATTAAAAATACAATTAAATAAACTGTAAAGTAAAATTCATGACTTTAAAAATGAATTAAAATTTTTTTTTTATTTTTTTTAAATCTGTTATGGTGCATGAGATATGTAATTCAATAAACAAATTTTGGCTTATTTGGTTTAGTTCTAAACGGAGAGAACTAAACTTAATGAATAATAACTGGGAGAAATGCAAAATGTAAACAGAGAAATGTAAATTGTAAACAAGACATTAAGATGATGAGTGCGCCAGCATTAATTTCTTTAATTAATTCTTTAAAAAGTAGAACAAACAAAAGAGTGAGTCATAACTCAAACCACTGGTTTGAGATACTTGTTTGCAAGTCTCCGCCTCCTGAGGAAGGAAGATGTGGTCCTCACCTACTACTTTCATACAATATGCATGCCTGTGCATATTACATGTGCCACCTTGTCTGTTGGTTGCTGAGTCTTCGTATGTTTCCAGCCAAAGAGTTTTACTTTTAAGCTGATGTCCTTTAATTCATTTACACTGGCTAGCATCATCCCTGTGGCAGCAGCGTAAGGTAAGGTAAAGCGACTTTCTTTCGCCACGGTTCTTTTCAGTTAAGATTTTGGAGACTCGTGTTTACACTTAGTATTGCAGACTTAAAAATCCTGAATTCTTTAAATAAATTAAATGTCAATCATGTAGTAATTTAATTCTAGATTGATGCAAGAAGTGAGGCAGTTTTCATATTCACCAAGTATAAAATGAACAGCCGCCATTTGATGTTGTTAATTCTGCAGATATGCAGTGGTTTCCAATAACCTACAAACAATCTTGCTTTTAGCAAAATGAAAAATTATGATCTTTATCTATGGCCAACCTCACCAAAATTGATCTTATCAAGGTTGCATGCATCAGATCCAATAAATCATCCTCATTAATTTAGCATGACACATTTCTCACAAACTATATCATTATTTTGCACATTTAAAATCATTAATTGCCCAGTATGTTTCCTTGGTAGGCTAACACACTTCTCATGTCTATATTTACCCTTTTTTCTCACAGGAAACTGCAGCATGTACACTAATAAGAGATAATGAATTTAAGTTGCATTGTATAATGAACCCGTATTCTTACACAGAAGTGGACAAATTGTGAGCTTTTGCATCGTTCTTATTCAAAAACGAATCTAAACAAACAAAAAAATTATACGTTTTGCCAAAGAAACTGGGTCCTACTGATCATCAAACTCTTTGTCTTTCCAGAACAATGAGTACCATAAGAAGTCCAGAGCATCTGGCAGACGCTTGTCTTCCCTCCTCCACGGGCGAGAGCTCGACAAGCGAAGATGAACCTGGAAGTTTAAGCAGGCTTCTGCCACTCACCGGCTCATCCGCACTGGCACGACGACTGTTCCACCTCCAGTCATATCGCAACCCACTTGTACCGAGTAGAAGACGTAAACGCGAGATGACCCCTGCTGAGAAAAAAGATGCATCGTATTGGGTCAAGCGGCAGAAGAATAACGAGGCTGCCAAGCGTTCCCGTGAGAAGCGACGACTCAACGACTTCGTGCTGGAGGGACAGCTTCTGGCCCTGAGCGAGGAGAACGCCCAACTCAGGGCCGAGGTGCTGAGTCTGCAGTATCACATGGGAATTGGGCGAGGTCTAGACGTCAATCATCCTATGATTCCATTCCACTATCCTGTTGCGTCCCATCTCAAGCCGTCCCTGTGGGGTTTGGCTAGCGGTACTGCTGCTCTTTCAGCAGACGGTCCAGAACTCTACCACTCTTGGCCACAGCATAGCTCATCTCAATTCATCTCGCCCTTGAGGGTGCCTCCTAAAAGTGCCCAGCTACCATCACAGGTTAGCTACTTAGACAACAATGCTGACCCAGTTGAGTCGGACCCAGCATCTCACCCACAGGTCTCTTCCAGCAACGACCCACCAACCCACCCACAACTGTTTCCAGCAAAGAGAACACCTGCGCCCTCACCGCCCCCTCCTCAGTTGCTGCCTGGGTTGAGCCACTCTGCCACCCAGCACAACAACCAGGTGTTACCTTGGGGCTCGTCCTCTTTGCATCCATCTCCCCTTCATCCCAACTGGCCGTTGTCCTTCCCTCTGTCGCTACGAGACCCAGACGGATCTCGTAATGGAGGAAGGTCCCTCTGGAACTTCAACAGCAGGTACAGCATGCTGTCCGCTGAGATATCAGGACAGCTCAGAAGAATATTTTGCCCGGAGAACTCTTAATCAGCAATAGCGCTTCCTGAACAGTATTTTTATTGTGACAATGAACTGCTTAAAGGGACCGTTCACCCAAAGATAAATATTCTGTCAACATTTACTCATCCTCATGTCATTCCAAACCTGTATAGCTCTCTTTCATCTGTAGGACAGAAATATTTTGAAAATGGTCTCAGTGTTCAAATGGGGGGGTTTTTTGACCCCCATTGACTTTCATTGTATAGAAAAAGTCCTTCAAAATATTTTCTTTTGTGTCCCGCAAAAGAAAGAAAGGCATTCAGGTTGAGAACGACATGGGTGAACTATCCCTTTAAGGCATTAGCGGTGCTTAATGTAGTGATGCGCAAGCCAACTCCTTACGGCCTGGCAAACGATAGATAAAACATAAACTTGAAATGTTTATTCTGCTAATATGTGGATTGCAATTAAAATAATGAATCCTCTTACCCTCATCTCGCTTATTTGCTTATTGCATATAAATCTGATTCATGTTTGGGAATCTACACAGAGCCACATCATTGATTGTTTGATAGAAATTATTATTAGTATTCACCTTCACTCTTAAAATGTTTTGGTGTGTTCCCCAAAGTACCACTCAGTTTTCAGTTCTTAAAAGAACCATGTTTTTCTTAGTGTTCAGAACATTTTAATAATCTAAAGTACCTTTGTTCAATATAAAGAACCCTTCGTGGGATGGAACGGTTCCTCGATGCAAATAAAGAATCTTTATTTTTAAAGGGTTAGTTCACCCAAAAATGAAAATTAAGTCATTAAATTACTCACCCCCATGCTGTACCAACCCCGTAAGACCTTCGTTCGTCTTCAGAACACAAATGAAGATATTTATGATTAAATCTGAGAGGTTGATCACTCCTCCATAGGCTCCCTAAGGGAATGACACTTGACGGCCCAGAAAGTCAAGAAAATGTTTAAATATTCCATGTCGCAACAGTGGCTCAACTATAAGTACAGCAGTTGGTACAGCATGGGGGTGAGTAATTAATGACTTAATTTTCATTTTTGGGTGAACTAACCCTTTAAGAGTGTAGCTTGCGTGAAATACTGGTTCCAGCTGATTACGACATTGAAAACAACCTTTCACTGAAGCCGTTATGCATTAGTGATGTTTCACGTAAGGGAAAAACAAAAGAATGAGAAAAAAATTATGTGGCTGCCGAAACAAACAGTAACAGCTAAACTAAAAATGGTTTCATTTGCTGCTGATCACTGAACTCCAACTGCTTTATATTAATTTGTACATGGAATGTGCAATGAGAACAGTTATGGTAGTCGTCGTGTGGTTACGTTTCTTAAATTTATTCTCTAATAATAAATATGGGGTATAAATTAAATTATTAAAGTGATCATGATTAAATATGAAACATGGTCACAATAAAGATGGTTTCAGACTGGGGTAAATTTGTCTGATATCTGATTGAACTTAGGCTTGTAAAACCGCATGTTCACACTTCTGGTGTGTGGATGTACATGTACTCAAGTGTGTGAAGTAGAATAAAGACTAATTTAAAGGTGTAAATAGACCAGTTCAGCTCAACAGTACAATAGCCTATTTTATTTAAAGTACTTTTGGTGTATCTTATCTTATTTTCCTTGCCTGTGGTGTGAAAGTATTTTTTTATAATGGAACTGACTTCAACATTTTTAACATAGGCTATTGAACACTTTTTAGACTGTAAAAACTAAATTATTGAGGTACCATTTGGGATTACTCAGATCAACACATTGGCCGAAAGCTTTGTATGCACCTAAGCATAATTTTTAATGTGCCTCTATATCCTACGGTGTAATCAAGGAACTTCAATAGGATATAGGCCTAACTGCCTAAAACACATACATTCTTAAAGGGATAGTTCACCCAAAAGTTTTCATTTTGTCATCATTTACTCACTTTCACATTGTTCCAAACCTGTATGAGTTTCTTTCTGTTTCGAACACTTCGAAACATATTTTGAAGAATGTTGGTAATCAAAACAGTTCATGGTGCCCATTGACCATAGTATTTTTTTCCACTATGGAAGCCAATGGCTACTTTCAACTGTTTTGTTACTGACATTCTTCAAAATATCTTCTTATGTGTTCGGCATAAAACAGAAACTCATACATGTTTGGAAGAACTTGGGGGTGAGTAAGTAATGACAAACTTGAAAATTTTGGGTGAACTATCCCTTTAAATTAACTTATGGGTTTCAGCAATTGAACAGGCCTTTTTGAAATGATGCCTAGATGTGTCTGTGACGATACGCGGAAATTGTGCTTTAAGTAGGCCTACTTCAAAATCAGAACCAATAACCGAGGAATCGTATCGCGTAAGTAAGTTGACAGAGAAAAGTCAAAAATAGCCTTAAAATAACTAGCATTAAAAAGCATCGCAACTGTCTTACACTGAGGTGCAATTAATATACAAACAACACAGACAACTTGCGTAATTTCACTATACCATTATCAGGAACACGCTCAATAAACGCAGTTAACCAATTAAACAACAAAAATCCTCACACAAACAGTAAACACGCCTTTGCGTAGCGTCGGTTAAAAAAAGGAATAATGTTCCTATAAAATAAGCCTACACTCGCTCATAAATAATTTATTTAATAAGTGTAGGTCTATATAGTTAATATTTCATAAAGATTATAAGCTTCATAGAAAATTTGTAAATGGTATTTTTCTAGCTAGCGTTAGGCCTATTTACAACTGCACGTTCTTGGCCGCTAAAATGTTTATAAGATTTTTTATTTTATTTTTTACGAGTGTTAAAGAATAAAGATTAGATTATTAGATAACGTACCTTCTATAACAAGTCACATGAATGATATGTGAACAGCCATGAAGATAACCAGTAGGGGGCGTGCTGTCCTTGACAATAGGCCTACACATGAATTGCACACTAGCTGTGGTGGTCATCTGACAACAGCTATTGTGTGTTATGTTCTTCTAATTATTTGAAAAATAAGTTGTTGTTGTTGTTATATGTGTGGTAACATCACAAAAATAGAGCAAAACAGACTTTTCTAAAACATAGTTATATATTTAAAAGGAGGAATTAGCAATATTGCGACAAAGTAATTCTTAAATCATAAAATAATGCATATTAATTTACTATTATTGTTTATGTTGGAGGAGAATATGCTGGTTACAGCCTTGGGAATGAAAATACGTGCCTTATTTTGATGGTGGACGAGTATTTTAGGTCTTTCCAAAACAGTAGCTACAGAGTTCTGCAATTCCTTAATCTTCAATTTAGAGCCTTCATATCTTTAGTTAATGACTGAAGAGGAAGTTGAACAGCAAGGACCTGGTCAAGAGTGAGAGAAGACAAGTATCTGGCCATCGGAAAAGCTAACTGGAAGAATAATTTAGAGTGGTTTTCCATATCTGACCCTTTTTTTCATAAATACAGACACCCACCCACTGGTGCACGTATGTGAGGGACATGTGGGCCATGGTGTAAACCCATCAGCTTTGTGTTAAAAGAAGTAGACACAGACAGGGGCTTGTGGGCTGATCTCATAAAGCAGCGAACAGGCAGCCTCTTAACTTTTAATCACACTTCACACCAAAGAGAAGCCACGAGTCAGAGAGGAGAGCGTTTAATCAACACTGCACAGCAGGTGAGACACTCAGGTCACACACAGACGAGACAAGGGTTTGATGTGCGGAGAGTCGACTGGTTCCAGTAATGAGGAGCATCCTCAGTGATGTCAATGCTGGGTGAGCCTTCAGGAACTGTCAGAAGCTGTGTGAAGGTAAGAAACGGGGGCTTTTGTCTGTCCATCAGTGGTCAACTTTGAACATACTTATGACAGTGTAATGTAAAACGTCCTTTGACTTGCAACAGAATCTGTCACCATCAAGCAAAACAAAAAAACATGACGTTGGCCTTACTTCTACAAATATCTCGCTATCTTAAAAGCTTTTTTGCATTAAAATAATGCAATTAAAAGGAGAACTACAAGATAAGACGCATTAGATACGCAGACTTTCGTAGTTTGAGATGAAAATGCTTCACGTCGCTTGACAGCCGTAGCTGATGAGCAAAACTATACGTAACAAACTCATTTCAGATGTAACCTTTGATTTACTTCCAAGCATCAGATTTCCCAATCTCAGAATGAAAAGAGTATATTATATAAATCAGTAAACAAATTCAGCTGTCCAATATTTGGTCAATGTGGTGAATTTAACCTTTTGCATTTCTTAGTATTGTAGAATTTTTAACCCTTTAAATAGTGTTGAATATTCATATTATAATATCTCATGTTACATTAAATAATTAATGCAACCATATTTGGCCGCAATGTCACACAAAAGTGTATATAAGATTAGACTGGATTTGAGTTTTTTATTTGTAAATGGAAATTTCTTTGTAGGCCTTCCAAATATTGAGCTTCAAGTCTTTAAAAGCTTCAAAAGTGAGTGATGGATCTTGTGAGGCTGGTAAATGTGGGTCATTTTGAAAGAGTGTGTGGTGTGGCATCTTGGTCATTTTATCTAAATGATTTCAAGGGAAGATTAGAAAAGACAATTGCAATAAATAGTATCTCTGATGTAACCGCAGCTTGAATGATGTACCTTTCTCTATCGGTGGAAACAATGCGAAAGATATTTGATTGCTATTCCACTTAAAATTATAATGTGCACTTTTTATGACAAAATTTGAATACAAAATATTTCATTGCAAATTATATTACCAGCGTAACGGTGCATGAGCTCCAGTAGTTTGTGTAAAACGTTATGATCGTGTTCTCCAGCATGATTTGAGATCATCTTGAGCTTCAATGGAAACTTCTGACCATCCGTACAAAGGAGTATTTCGTGATCAATGCCACAAATGTGCTTATATGAATAGAAATAATGTAGCATCGTACATATGTATTATTCATTTTATGTCAAAATGACATTTTGAAATCCTAAAACTTTTACAGGTTTAAATTTGATTTTGAATCCCAGATTTTCAACACAGAATTGACTGATACGAAATAAAATTGACAACACTTTAATAAATTAGCAGCACTGAACATCTGCAATGCAACAATACACTTTCAAGGGGGAAAAAAATATTTAAAATATTTTTACAGCCAGACGTTATTGTTTATGAAGACTTCCATGCCGCTAATTAAAAAACAACAGGGGGGGGGGGGGGGGGGGGGTGGGGGGGGTGAACAAAGCATAAGAAACCATAGTCCAGGAAACAAAGATGTACAGAGAAGCAGGTGGTGAGGGTAAAAAGCAACAGATAGGTTGCCAAAAAGGAGAAGTTTAAGAGTTTGTTGCTGAAAAGCACCATCTAAACTTAGCGGCAGGTGCAGAAATGTGGCCTGATGCCCCTGGGTGCCTCAAGGCCACTAAGTCATCGAAAGCTGTATTTGATGCGTATTAAACAAATACTACTGGCTACAAAAATGACATTGAACAGTTATTTAACTGAAAAAATTTAACAGTAACCGCGATATGGCTTAATGAGAATATTAAACTTCAAAAGGTGATGATTTAATTGTGAACGCTACACGTTTCAAAGTAAAAACTTTACGCTGTTGCTCGTTGCAGTTCATAATCAAGGAATACCGATTCATTATGCAAAGCAATTGCTTATGATCTACTGTTAATGAATTATGACAATGTTTACATTATGGTGTTTACATCATACCAGCAAACTCGTTCTATAAACGCCACCTACTGTCAGAGAATAAGATAAACATATTTTTAAAATTAATATAAACAGCGTAATTTATGATTTGACTCATCCCTTTACTTAGTTTAAAGGCTGACATCATTTTATAAAACCTTTTGTTTTTGTCAAACCTTGTATTATATAAACTTGACTTGTACAGCTTGTATTGAAGTTGTATTGCTTTACCCGTCCATATGGTATTCATTTTATTGTTATACTTTATTTTAAGATGACGTGGTTAAATTGTACTTACGCAAATAAGTACTGAGTATTATTAATAAACTACATGTACTTACGAGAGTTACGGTTAGGGTTAGGGTTTGGTTTGGGGTTACTTGTAATAATGCATAATTTACTGTTATTACTATAGAATCACTATGTCCTTAAAAAAACGTGTAACCAATTTTATTTGTGCAGGTCTTAAAAGGGTCTTAAATTTGTGTGTGATGTAATGACAAAAAAAACATACTTCCTTTGACTTACTACAGAATCTCAGGTGTCACACCATCAAGCAAAACAAAAAAAGGTGTTGGCCTTACTTCGACAAACATCTCGCACAAGCTTTTTCACATTAAAATAATGCAATTAAAAGGAGAACTACAAGATAAGACCCATCAGATATGCAGACTTTCGTAGTTTGAGGTGAAAATGCTTCACGTCGTTTGAAAGCCGTAGCTGATGAGCAAAACTATACGCAACTAAAACTCATTTTTAGACTTAACTTTTGGTTTACTCTGTAGATAACCTGGATGACATAGCCATAAATTCATACTATTTTGGGGTATAAGTCAATGTCACCATTGAATGGTCTGTGATAGGCGAGAGAGAGAGAGAGAGACGATTCTTATGTTTTATTGTTTATGCATGCTACACTGCAAGGCATATTATTTCAAGAGCTTTTCTAGGTTTTCTGACTAACTTCTATTCATTGTATACTCAACACAGGAAGGGGGAAAGAACGTGAACAATCTCTTTTGACTTTCTCTTTGTGTATGCATGTGTGTGTATGTCTGTGGCACAGCGACAAAGCAGGCAGAGTGTATATTTAGCTCCACAGCGTTTGTCACCATCACCGCACCTAAACTGTTAGCATATCCTATGAGCGCATGTCCGCATTAGCAGGCTGGCAGACATCTCACAATCAGCTAGCAAATCCTCTCACAAATATACATTTCCCCAGAGGATGGTTTTCAAAATCTGTTCGGCATTTTGCAACAAAGAGATTTTGCCGAAACTGTTTGCGAGGATCCAAGAAGCAACTTATGTAAAATGCATGACAGTTTCACGTTCCAGTAACTAATCAGGGTGGTATTACTGGCTATAAACAGATGTCTTGGATGTCATCAGTACAGCTATAGTGATGAAACCAAAAATGAAATATCGGAAACGCAAGGAGAGATTTTTAACTGCAACTTGATGCTATGTCTTTACAAGGAAGCAGGAAAACTGTCAATGTGGAAAGGCTCATGTAAGCGACATTCAAATTGCACCGCTAAAAACCCACCCTTCAACACATTGACACCTAAAAATCCTTTATTTTGACACACCACTTAGTAACGTCGACTGATAAAGCGAATTAGGTTAGTCTTGGAGTAGAACCGCATGTCACATGTCACTGTGGTTAGCATACCACTGTTGCCCACACGATTATTAAAAAAAGGCCTGTCTGCAAACTAATTCTGGTTAGGGTGTTGGATGCAAGAATTTTATTGTGGGGAAAAAGTAATATGGTTGCGCACTAAAATTGAGTTTACATATCCAGGGTCTAAATCTACAAGATTATGTAGCATTCTAATGCATAATATGATATGTATAAACAATATTTAGCATTGAAAATCTAACTGACAATGATGACAATCATTAAAAATAATATTTGCATACTGAAAAGTAATGGGCAATCTTTCAGTCTATAGAGCGCCGACATATTTTTGTAGGCTAACCTCAGAAGTTAGGTTCCCTAAAAACAAAAAACAAAACAAAAACAATAGGATTTTTCCATTGGCTCATTGGCTTTTGGATTACTGCAGAGAATAAGCTCTTTACATTGTTCAAGTGACTCAATTCCAATTTTTTCTTCCCATGTGGCACAGATCGGATATGACCCGCAATGTGTAAGTAGGTAAAAAGCACATGGTTTCCAATATTCTAAGATTGGTTTCAGGCTTCATTCATACGTGGAAATAAATCTGATATGAATCAGATATGTGCATTTGCATCTGCCATGTAAGCATACAGATCAAAAAATCCCCTGCTAATGTGAGTCATCCGTCATTGAAAAAGTGACGTGGCGAATGACGTCAACTCAGGTGGACACCAACCGTGATCACATGACTCTTTTCAATGGCGCAATGTAGAACGAAGCCTCAACCTAATGTTTTGCCGACCTTCAAAGATGGTGCGGAAAGCAAAAGCTTGTATTATCATTTAGTCTCGTCTCCCCATTGCAAATCGCATCAAGTTTTTCCGGGTCGGTATCTACTTTGGGGTGTTTCGCCAAGTAGTGTAAACGCAGATATCGGATATGGGTCACAGATGTAAGCTGGTCATCAAAAAAAAAAAATTGGATTGGACACAGTCAACAAATCAGAACTGGGCATCAAGACCTGCAGTTTAAATTCGGCCTTCAAGTCTTTATTTATTAAACTTTTCCCTGAAAGTCAGAGTTATAATAGGTTATAGATTATAAACACAACGAGGCTGTGAAAGCGAACTTGTGAGGAGATGAGTTTACCTGTTCGGCTGATGACATTTAATGTCCCCGAAAACCTCTATAGTCCCATTTAGCTACTTGTTAGCCTTGTACACAAGGGGGTATTAATGCTGTAAGCGCCATCTTCTGGTCAGACTCAGGAATTCATTCGGCATGACCGTCACAGTGCATTAGGGGTATTCTCTAGCTGTTGAACGCACATCCGTTGTACACTCATTATTGCAGTGCATTATGGGATTGAATAAGTGCATTCGATGAAGTCCACTATGGTTTTGGACACCATTACAAATGGCTGTCCCTTCAAAAAGTGCCCTATTTACGGGTATAGGGGGCAATTTCAGACACAGCCATAGTTAGTTGTCCTCGGCAGTTCTTCCATGTGAAAAGTTGTCTAATATGTGACCCCCTGTCGTCGATTCGTCATGTAATGTGCGCACAACAGCAACTAAATGGAACCCCAGACAGTCATGTAGTAACCTACGAGAAGAACAGCGATCCGACGACTTTGACACTGCCAAAAACATAACATGCATGAATGTAATGACAATGACAAAGTGGTTCTGGTTCAAATCAAATCTTAAAACCAAACTTTTTCAAAGCACTATTTCTTTTTTTCCCTATTCCTTCTGGAAATGCAAATCTAGTCTATCGTTTTCAAATCTGATGAGCTGATTAGAGTGAAGTTGAATTACTATGCACAACTTGCAGCACAAGCACACACGCTAATACTGGTCAGCGTAGCACCACATTGCAGGCTCGGTCTCATAGCTGTGGTTTGAGCGAGCATCCACAAATCATCCCCTCCACTGTGTTCAGAAACACACAATGTTTCATTGGCTCGTGGCTTGGCCTAACAGCCCGTTTGTTTTACTCTGTGGTAAGCGTACACGCACCCTCGCTGTCACGCTCTGAGCCCAGATTCCAAGCTCATAAAAAGGCAGAGCAGATGAAAGAAAGGGATGAACAGGATGTGGTTAGCCTACATGAAAACTCACACACTCTTTTAAATTGGAGAAAGGTTCTGAGGAGAGAAAAAAAACCACAGTGAGCGTGGGGTTAGCTGTACAAAACGCAAGGTGCGCATACTCTCATGCTACTGTTGAGATTTTAATGATATGCATTCTGTGGATCCAAAATTATTTAAAGGGTAACTAAACCCTAAAACAACTTTTTTTAGTTAATGATCTGTAAGACTGGGGCTTTATTAATGCTGTTCATGGATTCAAGTAATTTTTTTGACATTTGGGGGGTTGGGGGGGGTCGTGCACCTGAGACCCGCAGAGACGGATTATTTGACAGCTGCTGTCAGACTCGCTAAAATATCTATATCCATATATAAAAAATAGTCAACACCAGAGGGTTAACTTTAGCCTAATAGGAAGGAACATAAATTGTGATTAAAAATGTATGCTCACTCACATCATGACGCCGCTGCGGTGGTGGAGTCCATGCGTTTGGCACGGCGTCGCTTTTCAGCGCGAGCTGTGTGGAGAAGCCCATTTCCACCTGTATTGCGTTGGAGAAGCAATCGCGCGTAAAATGCAGTTTGCACACTCCAGCTCAAGGCGGGAACTCGCGGTCTTCCAGGCCAAGTGCATGCAAACACTGGCGCCTAATTTCCTAGTCTAGTGGAAAGCTATGCAGTCCAGCAGTGCTGTTGCAACCAGCAACACTACACCTACGTACCATCCTGACCACTGTACTAAATACAGATAAATCTACGCTAACTTGAAGCTATCCTTGATGCAATACGATGCTACTAACTAACTATGCTTCTAACAATACTACACTAACAACTATGCTAATTAACTACCTAGGCTACACGAAATAATCTAAATAACTAAATGCTATGCTAAATAGATGCTAAAATACTCTATCCTGATCGTTTTCAATACTCACAATTCCAACTCCTGACTCGCTACAGTGGTTTTGAGTTTTGACGAAACAAGATCGTTTTTATACTGCCAAGGGCGTGGTAGCTCGTACCAAGGGCGTGGTGAGCTGGAACCTGCTTGTCAAACATCCAATAGGAAAATTCAACTGCAGTAGCCACCGTTCAACCTGAAGAGGGCAGCACTCAGACGTTTTTACACCATATATAGTAGAATTAAAACACTTTATACCCAAATGTCAAAAAAGTTACTCGAATCAATGAACAGCACTAATAAAGCCCCATTCCTACAGATCATTAACTAAAAAAAGTTGGTTTAGGGTTTAGTTACCCTTTAACGAGTTTGTTTGGCCATAAAATCTTTAAGATATTAGGTCAAACTTGTTTGGCTTGCTGTCCACTGGAGAGGGGCTCGATGAAGCTGCTTCAACTCGAGCTCTGAAAAAGCTGAAATAAAATGCAAAAAAAAAAAAAAAACCTGCAAAGGCAACATTTCTCATTTTCATGTAGTTTAACTTGATGTAGGCTACTAAAAAAAATAAAAATGAAATAAAAATGAATAAAAGCTATATAGACAAAGCTACATATAAATCTAATAAAAATGAAAATAAATTAATGGAAAATATAAAAAAACGAATTCAAAATATTAATAAAAACTACAATAGCATCTCAATTACTTAAATGTTTTAATTTAAACTACTCAAAAAACATTTTAGGTCTTAGGTTATTAAATAATCAATTCACTAATTAATGTTCACATTTCGGGGTTTCTGTTTTGAAAAATAATAATAAACAGAAAGAAATGATAGAAAAACTATAATACAATCATCCAAGATTGAGATTTGTGACTTAATACATCCACAAAGCATGAAAAATGTATTTTGTTTGCACATGACACATGCTTTGATATTGAGCTATCTGCAATGACATTTAGACATTTGAAAATGTGACAACAAGTGGGATTTAGAAAACTAATAGGAGACCCATATGATTAAAGGCCCGTTCACACCAAGCACGATAACTACAAAGATAACGATACAGATATAATTCTAAAAATCGTTCTCCATATTAAAGAATAACAGAGTTCACACCACAACTATAACGATAAAGATATGAGGAACGATATCGTTGGGATCACTTTCAGAACGATTTTTTTCCAGCTGTCGAACGATAAAACACTGACAGCCAATCAGAATCCATTCTAATTTAAAGGTCTCGCGCATTTAAAATGGCAGATGACATAGAGAAGTGGATCGTCGAGGTACAAAAAAATCCTCCACTGTTTGACAAGTCAAACCCCCTTTACAAGTATACGGTAAAAAAGATGGATATATGGAAAGCAATCGGTCGTATCCTGAGAATAAATGGTGAGAAGTATTAACGATGAGATATAGCATAGTGTAACAAAATTACCTCAGGTATCCAGCGCTAGTTTTGACAACATTGCTGAAGTTGCAGTGAAAAAGGCGTTGTATACATGTTTTTATCCCATCATTGACTTCGTCAGCTAAATTCACTGCTTAATTAGATCGATTACACTAGACTTGCTAGATTCACTGTTTAGATGCGCTCGGAACATAGCATGCTGGCTGAGGACATCTGCTGGCAAAGACGTGTAAAGGCAATAAGAACAGCAAAAACATATTCAATGACATGTTGTAAACAACAATTATAATACAATGTAATCTATAACATCAGTCAATGTCATTAAAGCTTTTGTAGTACGTTTTTTCTCATTTTATGTTCAAAATGTGTGTGTGTGTGTGTGTGTGTGTGTGTGTGTGTGTGTGTGTGTGTGTGTTTGTGTGTATTATTTATTTATAGGGGATAGTGCTAGAATCAGAGTGACGGATTCTCCCAACTCCTCTCGTCTTTTAAGGATATCGTGTACCCAAAAGCGCCTGTTTTTCTTTTGATATTTTTTTGTAACGTAAAGCAGCTGCAGGTCATCCATTTTCGCTACTTTGAAACCGCAGTGCGGGCGCGCGCGTGCTTAGAATAAAAAGACCGTTATCGGTCGTTGGTGTGGACGCATATATAGTTATCTTTATCGTTATCTTTATAGTTAACGTGCTTGGTGTGAACGGGCCTTAAGTGAAAGGAAATTTGTATCTGACCTTTTGTCTGGAAAAGAAGGTAAAATGGCCAGTTATAAGTTAATACAATGTGTCAATGACATCAGAGGGGAAGTAGGTCTTTACAGTTGTGAGCATAGCGTTTAGTCTCACTAGATCTCTCCGTTTCTCACAATAATTCATTCTTCCACTGGTTAGCCACAAAATGATGGTCCATCAGACTGTGCGGGGGTTCTTTGAACCCCAAGTGTGAAGTCTAAGATTCCCAGCATGTCTGAATCACACCAGTGGTCGCACTCATGTCCTTCATGTTGCACACATCCCCCAACACTTCATAGTCATTTTCATTATCAGGCTGTTGCTATTAGCATTGCTCAAGCATTTTTGAACTGTCAATGGTATTTGAAATGGCTAATAGGTAGAGCCGAAACTTAGAGCTGAAACAAAGTCCTTGACATAGACTTTGATTTTTCTAGCGGTATTAGTAATAATCTGCAACAATTGTTAATACTTACATTTTAAGTTAGCAAGATGTTTAACTGACTAGCACAACTGCAACAACAAAAGTAACAACAACACAGTCACCACAAGGGGAATTTTTTGTCTTATTACCTCATCTACAGCCCCAACGACAGGAACATTACAGAGTTTTAGTTTCAGCTGTGTGGCACCTGTAACCAAACTGGTCTCTAGCAGGTAAAGGTCAAGAATTTCAACAGAAATTGCTTTGCAATGACACTCATATTCTCTTGCAGATCTGACTGTAATCTGACACACAAATGAACCAACAAGACCACCTGCAAAGGAAATAACTCTGCTCTTTCATCATAGGTAAAGCTCCTGTTGACAGCATGACTGAGAAGTGGGACTAACATCTGACCAACTCCAGACACCACACACAGAGAGAGAGCAGGTGCATCTTGCGTGAAACCAATCAGAAAAGTCATACCCTGTGAAAATGGAGTCCGCATTCTCACGGATGAGATGGGAAACTGATGGAGAGGCGGAAGAGATCTCCTTGAGAGGTCTGGGATTGCGTCGCAAACGGGAGTTCATACCCGAGGACAGGAAAGACGCGACTTACTGGGAGAAACGCCGCAAGAACAACGAAGCGGCGAAGCGCTCGCGAGAGAAACGAAGGGTCAATGACTACGTACTGGAGACTCGTTTGGTTTCATTGAGCGAGGAAAATGCTCGTCTACGATCTGAGCTGCTGGCTCTAAAGCTTCGGTACGGTTTGCTCAACTCTGGAGCCACCTACTCCTCGTCTCAAAGAGCTCTATCTCATCTTCACTCTTTGGCCCCGCAACCTCTGGTTTCTTACCCAGACAAAGATCTCTACTGGGGAAGAAGGCAAGACAGAGAGGCTTCCAATCTATCTGGGAACCAACAAGCACCCATCTGTCTGGGTACTCACCCTGGGTCGGCATTCCTTCCCACGCAGCCTATGGCCATACGAAGAAATCACCCATACTTCCTAGACTTCCCCACCCTCCATTCCCCTTCAGCCACACCTTTACTCTTTCCACCACACCTCGCCTCAGCAACAGCACCTTGGGCAGGACGGACCCTGCTCCAACCAGGGAGTCAGAGGATCTTGTCGGATGACGAGGGTGAGCAGCAAGTGCCGGCGGATTCCAGCACTGCCCTTCCCCATAAACTAAGACTAAAGTCTCAAAACTCACAGCGCAAAGACAATAGAGCTAAATCTGCATCTCCTATTCCAGCATACATGTCAGATTGAAACCAAACTCTAGGCTAAAATGGCTCAGCAGTTATGAATCATCCTACACATTTGTGATAAACAAACTTGGCTATATTCCAGTAAGTTTGTTAACCATTTGATTAAAAAAAAAAAACTTCTTTGATCAAAAGGTCACACATACTGATATAGTTTCCGAAAAATATTTTGAAGAATCAATATTTCCATCATTGAGGTGGAAAGTGGCAAACTTGAATTGGGATAATGACCTTTTTTTTCTTCCTTTTTTGGTGCTTGAAATGTTCACCCTTTTTTTTTACTTTTAGTATAGACAGGGAAGTAGAGAAGAGAAGGAGAATATGATCAGGATTTGACCTAGGTCAGACTCAAACAGGAGTCCTTTTGAGCCTACAGCTCTGATGTCAAAGCGACATTTTCGCATTTTGCAGATTTTTTAAGTTACTTACATTGCATTAAAAACATGCATTTTATCATTTCATGCACTCCCTGGGAATCGCACCCATGAACTTTGCATTGCTAGTGCATTCTACTGTTTGAGCTAGAGAAACTTTGAAATTTTCATTTTTAATTTTTTTTATTTTTAACACTGGGGGAAAACCAGAAAAGCAAATTGGTCATCTGTGACCAAAACAATTGTTAGCTTGGTACTCAAATTTAAAGCTGTCATCACACAATATGTAGCCTGTATTTTTGTTAAACATATATATATATTTTTTTTACATTTTATGAGTTCTGTTTGAAGTTTAAAGCAGACCCATTGTGCCCCTTTTTACAAGATGAAATATAAGTCTCAGTTGTCCCCATGCAAAATGTGTCTGTAAAGTTTCAGCTCAAAATAGCCCAGTAAGCCCACATATTATTCATTATATCATAAATTATACAATATTGAAAAAACTTGCAGTTTTCATTTATGTATCTTTAAATACAAATGCGCTGCTGCTCCCTGCCCCCCTATCCAGAAGAGGGCGGAGCCTTTTCAGCTCGTGCATCAAATACTCTAAGAAAAAGTAACGAAACATCTGTTTGGTTTTGATTGTCATCTCTTTCGCGCTCATGTTCATGTGACATTGCAGTTCTTCGTCATCATGAAAGTTATTATTTGCATGCGTTTTAAAGCCATATCAGTTTAAACTTCTGATATATGGTTTTCTGACCGCACACATCCACAGAAAGCTGGCTGTCAGACGTGTGAGTATTAAATTAAGTTCTCTTTTATGTCTTATTGCGCTTAAACTGTCAAATATACACAAGGATAAATTAAAAACACACATAAAGTTCACATAAACAGTGGTTATGTCTGTGTAAAGAAATCACATGTGTATATTAGATCTTTGTATTAAAGTGACAGCAGCGTAATATACAGTACCTACTGCTGTATATGCTGTTAATATGAATCAAACAACAAAAGAAAAACAGAAAATCATTCACTGCTCTTGAATGAATAACTAGTTGCTTTAATAAGAATACATTTCTTACTTGAATGCTACTGTTAAATGCTCTGACGAGGAGAATAAACATGGCGGAGTGTGTACAGCTCACTCAAGGGGAGGAACTAAGCTAATAGGGCAGATTCTATTTCAGTTGTGGCCTATACCAATGTGACATCACATTGGAGCACATTCCTGAACGGCTCATTTTGAGACACTGTTTCAGCTTTAAGGGGAAATAACAAATTGGATGGATTTCTTTTTACCACGGGTGGTTGTGTAGTACACACTGCACACATATTATGTTCAAAAACAATATAAAAGTGAATTTTGCATAATAGGGTCACATTCAAACTGCATATGAATCAGTGTTATACATGAACATAAAGTGCCTTTTCACAGTATACCTGCTGTAGACTAGCCTTAATTTAATTTAATGTAATAGTTATTGCACAAAAAATTATATATAGTTTTTGAAAGACTTGGAACTATACAGACCTGATCTTTGATGATGCTGTAACACTTTTGTTCAATTTATAGAATATATTTTCAGACTAATGCATGATCGATGTCACATTTTAGAGACAAATGTCTCAATTATGGACTGACTGACCAACTTCCACATCTCAGACATTTTGTTTCTGTGAACTTTGGGGAAAATGGCTTCTTATTCCATACTTTTAAAATTGGGTTCTTCCTGCCTCCACATACCTCCAGTTTGTTTGACAAAAGTGTGCCTATGTTAACTGCATTAGTGATGTTAGCAACAAAAGTGGATGACAAACCATTAGCTGTGATGCTAAATAACAAGGAGGATATCTAAAACTTTGTGGCATTGATTGACTGACCAGCTCATTTTCATTTAGAAATACGGTTTATGAATGTAAAACACTTTTGCTTGCATGTCATTTTAGGTTCACAACTCAATAATGAAATATTGAATGCATAAGCAAAGATGTACCGTAAAAATAATGATTTGCCTTTAACATCAGGTCATTGATATTTTTTCACAATCTTAACGGATTACTACAGGCAAAATATACAAGTAGGGATCCAAAAAAAAAAATCTTGAAGTTCTTTACATTTGCATTCCTGCAGTTAGCATACAGTTTATATCCACAATTTACATTCAGGGTACACTCTTTGTCAGTATAATCATTTATCATTGAACCTGTGCTAGTGTTGTAGCCTATGCTAAAGTGAGGTATAGTTAAAATATTTTTAACACATTTTTACAAAGATTTATTTATATTTTATACAACATTTTGTCATGTTGCATTAAGCTGTATGATCTTCAGTTTTTTCCCCTTTTTTACAATAAAGTTCAAATGAAAATCTCAGTTTTTGACCATTTATTTAATATAAGCATCATAGCAGAGTTCACTCATGCCACTGAACAGAGAATAATTTATAACACAGAGTGAGAATAACTCTTATTTTGCTCATGCTCTTACGGGTGAGTTGTGCTGCTTTTGCTTCTGGTGACTCCACATGGGCTGCTGCGGTTTATGAGTGCGAAAGGGGGGCTGAAAACTAAGTTTCAGTGGCATGTATAAGTGGGAAAGGTGGAGAGGGGGTTTCTCAGCACTAATGAGTCACCTTTAATGATCAATCGTGATGTCTACAGAATATACACCGCAAACACACTGCACAAGGAGAGGAGAGCGAGCAACAGTCCGCTAGTTACCACTAAAGCAAGCTAGTGATTCAGTGACTTGCATAACAAGCCTGACACAAAGTAATCTGACATAACTATGACCTTTTTTTAATGAATCAACGTAGTTTTTATAAACTGCATTAGCATAGGCCTACATTTCGCTCTGTCTTCACAGTTAAATGTTTTTCATTTGTTCTTTTTTTCTGCTGTAACCACCTGAGAGATGAAGGGAGAGAAGTACAATGAAGAAATAGGAAGTTAAAAGTATATTGTCTTTTACATCTGTAAACCACATCATCCTCTAGTGAAAATTAACTCAAGTGTTGCAAGAGCACAAGATGTAGTTGTTTTTGTGTATTTATCATTGTTGAAAATCTATTTTTAGACAGATCTTTGACCCAATAGTAGCATACCTCCTACAAATGGTGCTAGCATAAGCTAGAAGCTAGACCTGCTAATCTTAACAAATTACATGGGACAGCTTTATAGTTTTGGATTTTGACCAGATCTACTCTATCATCTCTTTTCTGTCATTCACCAAAGACATAAAAAAAAACAGTGTCATTGTCATATTTGATCCACTTAAATTTGAGTCACATAAGCACACTCTTTGTGCAATGACATCATGTCAGCAAATGCACAAATGTATTGCATATGAATATTCCAGACACAACTACTAGACATTTTGTAGGCATAATAATTTTTCAGTGATTCCATAACAAATCCATCAATAACACAATACAAATGTGCAGGACACTCGATGGATTTAAAAAACTGAACCACAATGGAAGAAGACCCGCATTATCTGTTTTTTTGTACAGAGTGCTAATCTATATAATGGGTAAATGCATATTAATATTGCATTGACAGATCTTGCATCTTTGGTGTGAAAGTGAAACATGACACTTCTCTTTTTTCAATTTATTCATAGACTGTCAAGTACAAAATTCCTGGCCACACAACTCAATCTACGACATCATCGAGGCATCAATCACTCTCATTTTGTATTAGGTTTACATTTATTTACTTTAGATATAAAATAAGAGGGTTGTCGTGTGAGAATCACAACCAGTGTCATATTGCTTACATTTTTTTAAAGGTCAAATGGTCATACCCCACTTTAAACATTTCACTTATGTTTTGAATGTTTTTTTTATATATTATTATTTGCCTTCATGTCTGTGCTTTTTTAAATCCTGCAGTAAACAACTTAGTTTTGTGCAGTTTGTTTTAGATAGCAGATGGTACAGTAGAAAAGTGTCATGACAAGAAAATAACTGACATTTTCTTGTGCACACATGAGATGCCAGATGCTTATTTATGGCCAACGATTGCTCACTTGTCTTTTCATTTCATTCAAAGTTTGTAGGACCGAATCGAAGTATGCTGACAAGCGGCTGTCCTTGTTGAAACTTTTTAGGCAAAATAGTCACTTTTTAGAGAATATGGGCTGGTGGTTTGTAAGCTGGTTGTTACCGATATAAACCTGAAGACAAATAATGTTAAACTGACATTATTTGGCCCAATTGCATGGCTATTCCCCTCTGATTGGGTTTTATTGTCCTGGTTTTAAAAATAAAAGCATCAAACTTTACTTTAGCCTATGTCAGTTTTATCAAAAGTGCTGTGAAATGTGCATTTGAAAAATATAAAAAAGTTGAGAAGCTCTGTCCTTTGTAAAAAAAAAAAAAAAAAAAATGTCTTGCCTTGCTTATGATATAGTGGACATGAACAATCCGAAAAAGAAGAAATTACAACACAGGATATTTAGATACATGCTTTTATAAACAGCATATTTGTTATTAGTACAATATAAGAACAATAATCTTAACATATTTAAGAATAAAAACATCTAGAACATAAAAATGTTGTGGATCCCAATTTATTTTACATTAAAACAAAACTGTAAAATGACTTCTTTTTTTTTTACAAAAAATATTTAAAAAAAGCTTAGTTTAATTAGTTTTACAGTAGTTGATGACAAATTATGGCAGTTTTGCAATGTACAATGCTGCTTAAAATAAGACAGAGCGTATTTTGATCTGCTCAAAGAAAAGTAGTTTGTTTAGGCTGGGTTGTATGAATTCTAAACCTGCGCACATATTTTAAAAGCACATAACTATAGAATCAATTCTGAATGAGCATGTGAACGCCGTCAGCGTTAATCACAGGTTCGCGTTTAAAGTCTGATTATTTCAATGGAGGTAAATCAATCAAAGTTAACTTTAGCTGGAAGTAACATTATTCAAGAACCGCTATAAAGCCAAAACAATCTCTGTTACCTTAAATTATATGTTTATCTCTGTAAAGCTGCTTTGGAACAATCCATTGTTAAAAGCGCTATATAAATGAAGATGACTTGACTTGACTCAAACAGATCTGATGATCGAATTTTTTTAAGCTTAGATTGACCAATAGAAGGCAATAAGGTTGAGCCTGATACCCTGTGTTCTTTAAATGGACATAATTTAACATTAGGGGGCAGCAGAACAGCTAAAGTGCCTTCCTGTTTCATTTTAAGCGGCAGCACTTGAGCAGGGAAAATGTTATGTCCAACGCCTCAAAAATACCATTTATAAACAGACAATATAAGCATAAGAACTCCATGATGGATCAAAGGATCAGTGACTTGTACAGAAAAAGCTATCTTTGATTGTATTGTTTCCCACTTTGTACTCATGCAAAATAACATGAAACAAGTCATGAGATTGACATTCCCTTTTACACACTTTACATAGAAGAGGCATAAAGACAATGTATATCGTCACCACCAGTAATAAAATGCTCAGATTTCTTTTAAAGAGTTTCACACATCATCTTTGATTAATTTAAGAACATGTTATATTGAATAAAAGTATTTCACATTAATTTGACAATGAAAACAGGGCACCAAAATGTACACACAAAACATCCATATATACAATAAGATACAAAATGTCTTTAACCCAGTGTAGATACTGAGGCTATTGGTGTTTAGCTGATAAATATGTAATGCTTTATAAATACAATGTGCTTTTTATTTTGTAACTACAGTACCTTTGTATGTGTGTGTGCGTGTTTAACTTTATGCGGGCATGACTCAGAAGTAGGTGGCAGTGTAATATAGAAGCAGTCGTTATCAGGCCTCATTATCCAGAGCAAATCAACTAAGTAAGATTTAATTAAACCGTTTTAATTCTTTAAACAGTCTTCTAGCAACCCAGTGGTTAACAGGTTGAGATTTGAAGCCATTTCAACAACAAATCCTTGTTTCATTGGCAGTGTGAAATTTATGCTCATGCCTACAGTGCCTATTGGACACTTAAATTGAATTGCTTAGGCAAAATGCAACAATGTACCTTTTTTTTGTAACTTTGGAGGGACTTGGCAATTTCTTGGCAAGCAGAAAGCACCCATTTAATAATCATAACTATTACTAAATTAAAAATATTACTAAATCCCACAATAACCTCCTAAATATTAAGAGCACACAAACTCTCTTTTCATTCTATAGGAAATACATTTTTTTAATAGTCATTACACATTACTACAAGCTTGGCCTTCTCACATGAAAAAAGTTCAACATGAGTCCCTAATGCCAGCCAACCCCACACAGATGCAATTCATCATAAATGTCTTAATAATTGTGTAAAATGTCCCAAGACCCCAAAAGTAATGTTAGATTATAAATAACTGCTGATGGAAAGTACCTCTCAGTAACTACATTACTCCCATTAAAACCCTCTGTGTCTTAAAATCTGGACTTATAGCTATACGCAGCACTGGTATTAGAAATATATTCCAGTTTGAAATAACAATAATGTGCACTTTACCCCTTCAAACTGTGTCCAATTTATATCATCTTCATGTTAAACTTTCGTGCTCCTCCTTGACCCCCACTGGCAGCAGGACCATCTACCTTTCTGAATGAATACTCTACTGAGAAATTGTTCTTGTGTTGACCTCGTCCTCGGCTCCACACAAACAAGAGAATGAAACAGAAAAGCACAACACCCAAAAACATAATACAACCCATTGCTGTGGACACCAGGATGGTCTTGAGATCCAATGTGAACTTCAGGAAGACACGTGTGTCATTTAAGTTAGTGTCATTGAGATCACCCACGTAGTAGGTGCGATTCGCTGCCAGAGAACCATCCAGTGGCAATCCACTGACTGTCAGGGTGGCAAAGTAGGTATCGTTGCCACCAGCATTGCTTGCTATGCAGATGTAAGTGCCGCTGTCTGTTACCTGGGCGTAACGGATCTCCAACGTACCTTCAGGCAGGACAATGATTCTCCCAGTACTCTTGGTGGTGATACGTCGGCGCTGAGGTGAAATCCAAAAGATGACTGGAGTTGGGTCTCCATCTGCTCTACATACAAACGACACTACCTGGCCTTCACGTGCCGTCATCTGTTGCAGCTTGCGGTTACGAATTTTGGGCCGCTGACAAGTGAAATGGTCAAAGAGTGCAGAGTCCGAAAAGGTACTAAGTGCTTTTCCTCGCACTTCCAAGGGTGTAGCGCAAACGGGCGACTTTCCGTTGAAGTTGAGGGTCTTACGGCGCTGCAGGATCCACAGTAGGCGGCAGTCAC
Organism: Tiaroga cobitis; assembly: GCA_030578255.1. Lineage (NCBI taxonomy): Eukaryota > Metazoa > Chordata > Actinopteri > Cypriniformes > Leuciscidae > Tiaroga > Tiaroga cobitis. Next base: position 15,092,457 of record CM060612.1, read on the forward strand.
AGGACAAAGGGTTCCCATCTACACGTAACGTCTCCAGCGTATTGACCGAGTGGAAGGATCCCTCCTCCAAGGTCACCAACCCATTGTTCGACAAGTTGAGCAACCGTATCTGTTGCAGGCCTCCAAGACCATAGGGCTGCACTGATATCAAGTTGGTACCAACTAGGTGCAGTTCTTTCAAGCGGACAAGTTCCCTCAAGGCCCAGGACTCAAGAACCGAGATGGGGTTGTAAGACAGATTGAGGCTAGCCAAGTGAATTAGGTTGCGAAGAGCACCCGTAGGCACGGTGGAAATGTTGGTATTGGTAATCGAGAGCCAAGACAGGTTGAGACCTTGGAAGCTGTGCGGAGAGATGTACTCAAGGAAGGGCCAATGGTCAATCTCAAGAGCCCGCAGTCCACCCAGTTTGCGAAAGTTCTGCTCTTCCAACGAAGAGATACTGAGGTAGCGTAATCGAAGAGTCACCAAGCCTCGAAGGTAGGAAAGAGATTGTCCAGTTATAGAAGTCAGATTGCACCTCTCGATGGTTAGCTCCCGTAGTCCCACCAATCCCAGGAAAGCCTTGTTTGAAATGTACACCAGGTCATTATCACCAACTTCTAAATTGCGGAGGTTCCTCAAATCCTGGAAGGTGAAGTCTAACAGAATGACCAGTTTATTCCCACTTAGGTCCAGAGTGGTGAGGTTGGTGAGACGTGAAAAGGCACCCATGGGCACGAGTTTAAGCTGGTTGGCTCGTAGACGCAACACTCTAAGATTAAGCAAGCTGGAGAAGGCATTAGGCTCCAATACGCTGATGAGATTCTCACTCAAGTCTAGCTCCTCAAGTCTCGAGAGAGTCGCCAATTCATTGTATTCCACCCAGCGTAAACTGTTGCAGCTCAGATCCAGGAGCCGTGTGTCAGCCGGGATGCCCCCAGGAATAGATCCCAGGCGCTTGTTCTGGCACATCACAGCTCTCTGATGAGAGATGCAGTCACAGCGCTGTGGGCAGCTCTGACCATGTGTTATGGATGCAGCGGTCAGGAGCACAAGCAGCCCCGGTAAGCTCAGGCATGGACAACCCGCCATGCCCCTTCCCTACCTTACAGGGGCTGAATCACTGCACCTCACACCTAGAGACAAAAACACAAAAAAACAGGTATTGATGAATCAAGATTTTTGCAACTCTCAACTATAACCACCAACATTTATGTATGAGCTTATAAATAACTATTTCTAAAGTTGTTTTAAAAAACATAGGCCATAAAAAAGTTTGCAACACATTTTCAGAGAATTTCTTGCAGTAAATTTAGTGTCTTTACAAGCAATAAAACTAAAATTTTCATTAATTTAAACTCCAAACAAAACACAAATAAGGCTCAGCACTACTTTGTGTACCTAACTTTTTTGTATTTCTGCTTTTCTATAACCACCACTGTCAGGAAGTGAATTTGCATTTTCATTGTGTTCATCATCTAACATTGTGTTCGCATATTTCTGAACAGACAAGTTGGATGATGATATTGCACCAAATTTCATGGCCAAGTTTGTCTTGGTGAGAACAGGCCTTTAAACTGTAAGATTAAGCCACTGAAACATCAAGTGGTTAAGTTTAAATGCAATATGAAACAGAAACTTGATAGACATTTTCAGTGAAAATCGTTATGGTAAAAATAAAAGGAGAACAAGAATGTCATGAGCACTTTACACATGAACATTCAAAAATCTCAGATGGCTTAACCCCCTCTTTAAGATCATGACTTATTTTTTTCATCTTTATAAGCCACGAAATAAATGTACTGTAACAATCTTTGAGCTAGGAATGGCTTCAAAGTCACTATGATTATGCCGATTTCTGTTTGTTAGCATTTCAATAAAAATACATAAAAGATAAATATTTTAATGTCAACTTGATAATGTCAATCGAAGACATCCCAGTCAGTGCATTTTTAATCAAATCTTGAACATTTAGGCCCACACTGGTGCTAAAGCTTAACATAATGAGACTCACCTTGGGTTCAGAAGTTTATTAGTCCAATCTCTGAGTACCAAGATATTATTAAACATTTAACAGTGGTATTTCAAGATGTTCCCCTGCACAACTCTTCTTCTCCCTCCCCCCATCATCTCTGGTAACCCAAACACATGAACAGCCCCTGCTTCAAACCCATATCAGTTGACACTAAAAAGCTGTCCAATCAGCATAGACAACTGCTTCAAACAATCAGCAGTAATGTGAGTGAGGTGAATAGAAAACTACACCTGACAATGACTCAGGTTTCATGGGTCAGTATATCAGAAAATCATGAATACTAATATTATAGGTGACGATTAACACCCTGCCACTTTTCTTTCCACCCCCAACGTCTCTCTCCCCCTCAGAGATGTCAACAAACCATATTTCAACAGCTTATTAAATTTAATTGCTTCAGGAAAGTGCTCCCATATGAATTTATATGTCATGCTGACGTGCAATAACTCCAGATTGCTGGAAGAAAGGTGCTCCAACTATATCATTGCATAGTTTACATACATTTAAAACATAGTAACATACATTTAAAAATATATTGCCCCCTGAAAGGATCTTTTAACCCTCATGTTATGTCCGGGTCATTTTGATTTTATTTTTCTCGAAAATACTAGTTAATGTTATCGCATTGGACTGAAACTTAGTGACTTTGTTTGCAAAGAGTCAACTACTTCTCAAATGTTTTTTGACAATTTGCGTACTTTTTTAGGGGGGTGGGGGTTGTCACCTTGTTACATTTGTGGTGTTCCCGGCCGGCCTACAAAAAATAGCTTATAAATCACTTGTTAGGCTATATGATCACCCAATATTGGATTCAATCTTTTTGTAAACTTGTTTTCTTTCAATTAGGACTGGTTTTATATTTCTATTTGCATCTGATTCATCGTAGCCCTCGTTTATCTGAGAGTAGGCATCTACATTTTTGAGTTAAAAAAAACATTATTTTTGAATAATTTTGGAAATGTTAAATAAAATATAAAGAAAATTGGCACTGTTGATCGCACTAGTTACTTTCATTTTTCACCAGGAAGTTTGTTTTGAAAAACTTTTATTTTGTACAAAATGGCACAGTCACACTTGTGGTGTTCCTGGTCAAAAATTACCGGCCTACAAATAATAGCTTCGAAAATCACTTGTTATGCTATATTATTACCGAATATTGGATTCAATCTTTTTGTCAACTTGTTCTCTTTCAATTAGGACTGGTTTTGTATTTATTTTGACTGGGAACATCAAAAGTGTTATGGGTTTTGAACACCACATAAGGGTTAAACCAAAATAAATCTTTTACACCAAAATGTACATTCGGTCAACATTTACTCACTCTCATGTCATTCCAAACCTGTATGACTTTATTTTCTTCTGGAGAACACAAAAGATGATATTTTTGAAGAAAGTTTCTTGTCCATACAATCAACATTAATAGAGCCCAAAACCAACATTGGACCCCATTGACTTTCATTGTATGGGCAAAAAAAAAACCAGAAGTCAGTCATACAGGTTTAGAATGACATGAGGGTGAGTAAAAATGAATCTGTAATGATTTTGAAATACATTTTAGTTCCAATTTTAGCTTCATCTGCAATGGAATTTAAATGGATCTGGCCTCGACCTGAAATTGTCAGGAGTAAATGAGAGACATTGCTACCTCTTTGCTCTGTTGTTCACCTCAGCAAGGTAGCATGTCACCTGAGAATTACATAACAGCTGTTAGTCGATACGTGAAGGGCAAATCAAGCAATTAGTGTTTTTCCCCATAACAGCTGTTGAGAGGCTAGTTAATACATAAAACATCGATACAAGAGAACATCAACCACACATTTTTGTCATTTAAAACCTAACAAACAATATTTTTGGGGCCCGGGGAGTGCTTTGGTTGAAAAGTGTGTTATATTTCTTTAAAATAAATGCCACTTAACAGTGTTATTGACTGTTAACTAAAAATAAAAATACAACTATTAAAAAAAATGTGTTAATTGAAATAAAGCTGAAATAAAATATAAATATTAGACAAGAAACTATTCAAATGAAAACTGATCAAATAAAACAAAAGCTAATTCAAAATATTAAAAATACTATAATAGTAAATCAATAATGCTAAAATAAAACACGTGTTTGATATTTTGTTATTAAATGCAATGATAAATTAAGTATGACCAAAGTTTCATTTACCATTTTAAGTCTACTTATACTTTAGGGGAACTTTTTTGTCTTTCGTCTCTTTATGCAACCATAAGAATCCTTAAATTAACGCACCCTGTGGAACCATACTATTTAGAGCAAGACGAAGTGAAAAGGAAATGAAAAACATTCTGAATTTTTGAAGGAGTCCTTGTTTTGAGTGGGAAAAACATGTAACTAGGTGGTGCTTGATGTTCCTGTCGAATTCAGGATATAAACAAGACCAGGTTTAATGATGAGAAAGAAAAAATAGCAGCATAAGCGCAGGCTGAAATCACACAAACATCAGAGAGAAAAGTCTATCTGGATGGGGGAAAAAACAATTAAACAGATGATACGGACCAGGAGCAATTAAGGCAACCTAGTACCTTAATTAGAGAGAAAGCACATAAAAAGGAATAATGAACGCACACACTGGAAGGGGGAAAAAACTCTAGGGGAGGTGCGAGAACTCATGGAGGGGCCGTAAGCTGAGGGGAAGTGTGTGGAGGCGTCAACTTTCCCATATATCACCACTGGATCTGCACTAGTTTAGTGCTGCTGATGGCACTCTTCAACTCACATCGATTTCAAATGCTGCCCACACATCTCTTTACATAACCGTACATATCCTCCTCATTCTGTCTCGCGCTGCTCCGCAAGCCCATCTATCATCTGCAACTCGGGGAAACCTTACAGTGGCCAGTGAGGAGACAGTCAGTCGGGATGAAGCGGAGCGAGGATGAGGAAGGGGCACATGACAGATGCTCAGGGTGAATGTGGACTCCCTGGAGGGGCCGTCTCAAGGGGAAGACGTACTTCAGAGGCAACTGTACCCTTGGCCAAACAAAAGCTGACAACGGCATCAGTGTGCTAGCTGGAGAAAAGAAGCCAACTGAGACCAGTGATGTTAGTGGATTCAGCAGCCGTTTGGGAGTTCAAGGAGATGACAAACAAGGAGCAGAGACTGCGAAATGCTGAAAGTGTCAAAAGCAAACAATTACGGCTTTAATAATATTGAGCACAAAATGACTCGTCATTCCAAACCTGAACAACTTTGGTTCTTCTGTGGAACACAGAAGATGATATTTTGAAAAATGTCTTTTTTGTTCATTCAATGAAAGTCAATAGGGACCAAATGTTGATGTTATTTTGGACCCCATTGCCTTACATTGTGTCGACAAAAACATTATTCAAATGATCTTTTATGTTCCAAACAAGAAATAGCCATACAGGTTTGGAAAGACAAGAGTATTAGTTAATTATAAAGATACAGATCAGAAAGTAATCGAAAATTTAACAGCAGTTGAAAATGAAAGACTTTATGGGTCACGTTTCAACACGGCCCTGGAAACCGATCCCGACACTGAAAAAAGCCAGTCCCACCCAAAAATCGCAAATCAGTTGAGGCTGATGTTTGGAAAGCTTGTTTAAACCAAATTTACGCTCTAAAACCACAAATATTTTAGTTGTAAATAAAACCGAAATCACGATATGACTGGCTGTTGTTTAAATAAATAAATATATGCACTGTATGTTTCAGTTTTAACAAGATTATTAACATGAATAAAATCATATCACCTTTAACAAAGGAAGGTTAAAAGCATTCATGAAACTTCACCTGATCTGGTTCATGAACATACATGCTAATCAGCTAAACGCTAATGAGCGATGACAAGCTATTGTAGAAGCAGCGCAGAACAATCACACACACAACTCTAGAGGGGATAGAATATCAATTGTGTTTCAGGGAAGAAAGACAATGGTTCACCGCAAACTGGGAACATGACTTGTTTAACATGCATATTTAATACAGGTGAGAATAGAAAGGCCACAATTGGCCTACTATTGATTGGCATTGCTCAGTTTCCTGATGGGATGAATTATTTAGATTATCATGGTCTATGAACATGACCTACCAGAACAAAGACTCTGACTACGGCTCCTTGATGGATCTCCTCCAACAAGAATAGTGATGTAAAGACTTGATGAACATTCGCTCTTTTATTGGCTCACAATCTTGTGAATAAATTGATGTATGTGCTACCTGACAGCTGCTTGGCAAGGCGCTTAATGCTGGTTTTATCTTGGCTCATTGAAGTCGGGTTAGATGACCTGATCCTTGGCTCCAGCTAAGTTGTAGGAGCTAGATAATAAGGTAAAAAAATTGGATTGGTACTGACTAAATGTGGGAATCAAGACAGCAGAGCGTAAACGGACAATCATTGCTGGCATCATCTTCATAGTGTTGTTTTCAGTGATCAAAACATTCTGTAAGTGTTAGCGTGAATGTGTGATGAAGGCCAAAAGGTCTAGACCTTGAGAGAATATACAGTTCTCGATTAAGAAAAGAGCCATTTGGTTTTATTACCAGATGAACAAACGCTATTTACAGCCACTTTCCATCGACATATGGAGGGCACAGTTTCTCTACAGGATGTTGATAATGACATTGAAAACAATGGCTGTTGGCCAAAACTTCACATGTATGTGAAAAATGGAGAGAAACCAATGACGCAAGTCTTGCAATCCTCACAGTTTTGTCTGACTCACAGCCTTCAGGGCACGTCTGACTCATTTACACCATTATAATGGAAAGCGCAACTTTGAGATGCAATCTAATGATTTTGTCATTAAAGAACCATTTGCCTTTACTGAACAATGATCACATGAGCCTTTATCACAAACGGAAAGCCTATTTATTTTGGCACTCATATTAAAATGTTAGGCCATTCACACTACGCATAAGCATTTTAGCATTTTTTAAGTATAATATTTCCTTGAAAATCCTCGAATTTGATTAGCCGTGCGATGAGCAAATATTGTTGATATTCACTCCAACAGCACTGGGATTAGCAGGTGGGAATTCAGCAATTCTTTCTGCAAATTACATTGCTAATATAGATGGTGGCGACAAGTGATTTGTCTTTATGAACAAGTAGTCAATGACTTATTTACCATTGATTTGTTCAAAAACAAATTCATTTAAAAATGAAACAAGATTGTTTATTATTAGTAAGTCACTGAATCATTCACTGAAACCATTTGTTAAAAAAAAAACACCAGAGAACGTTCCCATACGGTTCACATTTGGTTATTTTTTGAGAACCAAATAAGAATTAACCTTCCCAGAACATTGCAGTGATTTTTTTCTTTGTTTTGTAATAACTTACAGATAATCTACACAGAATGTTCTCTAAAGATTAGTTGTTGTTTTTTATAACCATAAAATATTCTTTCCAGAACGTTGCAGGAAGGTTTTTTCGATAACCTACGGAGAAGAACCGATTCAGAATGTAACCAGTTCACTACTGGTTATTTTTAGCTTATATTTTTGCAAACCTAAAAAGAACATTCTATTTCCGTGAAGAAAACTTTCCTGGCCAACCAAAAAGGAATCTTAAAAATGCATTTTTTGGAACATTCCCGGAAACAAAAACTAACATTCTCAGAATGTTCTGGGAACCAAACATTGTTAGCTATGAGTGAGTCAGTGAATCATTTTCTGAAACCAATCATTTAAAACACTGATTCATTTAGGCAAGTAATCAAGAGGCTGTCTTTAATACTGAGTAATTGAATCATTCAGTGTGTCATTGAAAAACACATTAGCATTCACTTAATTCAGAAATGAAACATCACTACTGGTTGATTTTTCTGTGGTTCTTTCTGAGCTATTTCCATTTTAAATTCAAATAGTAACTGGAAATATTTAATCTAAAATGTAAGTTACTCATTATTAACATCTTGTTTTTTGTTTTTCAACATTCACAAGTCACTGGAGTGTGTTCAGTGAAGTAGCTCAGATTACAATGATGGTGAATGTCATACACCATTATGGCATGACTCATCAGATTTAACTCAGCACAACACGTTCAAGGGAGCCCAAATCCTGAAACATCTCCAAATTTATTCTCTCAAGCAAAAAAATGTATTCGTGCCTATGGTATCACCTTCAAAATGTCAAAACGCACACCTCGCAATATTTTCCACCATATATAAATGACCGTCCGCTTCTGTAAATCACAAGTTCGGTTCTCCTTGTAGTTACGCAGCGGCTAATGAGTTCCACTGGGTAGTCCAGATCCTAGCAGCACTGCAGTCAGCATGCATGTGGACAGGGAGTAAAGTAGGTCAGCCATGTATGACACCCCTGGCATTTGGGCACAGCCAACAGTACCCATAAATTAACATCCTCTCTGTAAGCCCCTCCAAATTGAGACACGGCACTGACAGGAGTGCTGCCAGTCACTGGATGTGTTAGGGATGCTCAAAGCTGAGGAAATAAATTAAGAGGATTACAGCAGTGGTATAAAGATTGTGATTACACACGAGTGTGGTGTCATAAACTTAAAGGATTAGTTCACCTCAAAATGAAAATTTCCTGATAATTTACTCGCCCCAATGCCATCCAACAGGCTTGTGCACAATTCAGAATTGAATTGAGAATGACTCCTGAATTCCAATTCAATTCTTGAATTTGAATTGAATTTGAATTGATGTCAAAAACAGCGTCTAGAATTACAATTAAATTTTTGGAATTAAAGGAAGCAGAATTGCAATTCAATAAAAATTCAAAGAAATTCATATACATATTTTAAGTAAGGTGTTTAACAATGAAGCTTTACAGTATATGTCAGATATGATTGCATTACATAATCTATAAATGATATTAGTTTGAACTACTTGTACAGATTACATTAACAGGAAATGTTTTCCCCCAGCAATGAATGTTAAAAGCTCTAGTCACAGAACAAATAATTAAGTTTGATTTATTGAAGGTCTAATTGTAATTATGTGGAACATGATGGAACATGACTCCATTTCCCAGAATTACTTTAGTAAATCTTTAGAAAAAAAAATAAATTTGAGGTGGACATTTGTTTATATATATATATATATATATATTAGAACAAAATGTATGCAGGGTTGAGGAGTGACTAGTTACGTGTAATGAAATTATGTTATTAAATTACGAAATTAATGTAATTGTATTTAATTGTATTACTGAGGTAAATGTGTAATTCAATTAGTTACTAACCAAATTAAAAGGAAATTGCTTTACATTGATAAAGTAATCCAAACCATATTTATAATGGGTAACTTATAACAGTAAGCAATTACATTTCCAAAGTAACCTTCCTAAAACTGATTGTATATGATGATTCAATACATTCTTTCTGTTATGAGACTGTGTGGAATTTCTTTGAATTGCCATGAATTTAATTCCACTTCCTGTCATTCCTATTCAAATTCAACTTCCTGTGGGGCGGAGTCAGTTCAATTCAAATTCCAATTCATGAATTGAATGGAGGCCAATTCTGAAATTTTGAATTTTGCACAAGCCTGCAAATGATTTTATATTAATTTATATGATTTTATTACATACTCACAAGTTGATGGTTTTTCATGCTAGCGGTCAAATTCATAACATCGAGTAATGGTAATAAATCTTTTAAAAGGATTAGTTCACCTCAAAATGAAAATTTCCTGATAATTTACTCACCGCAATGCCATCCAAGATGTTCATGTCTTTCTTTCTTCAGTGGAAAAGAAATTACGTTTTTTGAGAAAACATTTCAGGATTTTTCTCTACACAATGGATTTCAACGGTAACCAAATTGTTGGTGCGACGCACCAGGCATTACGTAATCACGTTGGAAAGCTCACGCTGGACGTATAGGCTGAAGTACCGCCCCATTGTTTACAAGCGTGGAGAAGGAGGATCGTTCAGATTTTATTGTATGTTGAATGACATATTTATGTCTTTGTGTCAGTTTATTGTTTAAAATGGTCCTTTCGTGTGCGTATCCTGGATGATTAAAACAATGGGGCGGTATTTCCGCCTATTTCCAGCGTGACCTTTCCAACATGATTACGTAATGCGTGGTGCGTTGCAGACCAGCACAAGACGAACAATTGTGGTTAAAAAGTATATACATTTTTATTTATTTTTTTAGAAAATGACCGATCGTTTTGCTAGATAAGACCCTATTCCTCAGCTGGGATCGTGCAGAGCCGTTTGAAGCTCTTCATAGCCCTTTGAAACTGCATTGATTTGCACTTCAACAATTTGGTTACCGTTGAAGTCCATTGTGTGGAGAAAAAATCCTGAAATGTTTTCCTCAAAAAACTTAATTTCTTTTTCACTGCAACATGACATCATGACTTTTGCGTAAACATACACGCCACTCTCAAGTCAAGTGGCGTGTTATCTATACGCATTTTGAGCTATCCGCGTGTATGTCTACGCCATTAAATGTCCGAGCGAAACAAAGCAAAATGTAGATCTACATCTGGGGAGCGATATTTTTTTTACTAGGATGGTAGGGGAAGACTCATAAATGGTATTAACCCCAGTGACGGGTAGGTTTAGGGACGGGGTGGAGGTAGGTCATATATTTATATATACAGTAATAACGTTAAGTCAACTGCGTTCATAAACACGCTGAAAAGCGATTATGCGTGTTGATAGTTTTAACAGTCACTTGTCGCCACCTACTGGTGTAACAATGAACAACCTTTATTTGAGGCATCAAGTTACTTTCAAAAGGTGATTTACACTATTTTGATTGCTACCGTAGACATCAGTGTTTATATCCAAACTATAAACTTTTATATAGATTAAAATATTACAAAATAAATTAAATAAATAAATAAAAGAGATTTCCTTACCAAACTACCCAGAGATTAATTATCATATGTGCAGTCTTCTTGAAAGTCTTAAAAGTCTAGATTTTTTAAAAGTCAAGTGAAAAAATGCCAAGAACAAATGAAAGCGTTAAAAGTAAAAACCATACTCATGCAAGAAAGGACGCATCCAATTATGATGCCTTCCACCATGAACCTCTCGAGATACTTATCCTAACTGCCAATTCATTGGCAAAATTGACTCTTGGGGCCAATTACACGTAAACACAGGGCAATAAAATTACAACGCAATCCATTAGGGGGCGAACATAAAACACTGAAGTTGCATAAGCTTTTAATTAGAAAGACGCGAGAGCTGAAGAAGCATGAAGCCTGGTATTGCATGAGAAATGTCTTTGGGCAGTGTCAGAAAAGGCCATGGCCTAGCTAGGTCACAATGAGGAGGTAGGACGCTGTCCTGCGGTCATCTCTTTGGCTTGAATGGATTAGAAGACACCCTTCACTGGCTGGCATTCTAACCCTGTCAGAACGAATCACTTCAGACTTCCTGGCCAAGGTTAGCTTAGCCTTCCATGAGAGTGGATTTGGATTTATAGCATGTGATTTTGAAAACACTGTCACAAAAAAAAAAATGTTTTTACAACATTTACAAAATCTGATAGAGAAATAGTTTTACTTCGCCTGATTCTTTTAAAGAATAACTTTAGTCCTGTTTAATAAGCTTTTTAGAAGGCCAGGACACATCAGGACTGATTAGCATTAATGCTACAAATACAAATAGCTACAAATAGATTCACATTTACACTCGTTGGATCGCCTAAAATGCATCTTACTTGCACAGGATTTTAGTGCAGCACTGAACTAATGGGCTAATAGATAAACTAGATGTTCATTCAGTCAAAGCGTGACATTTGGTTGAGATTTGCCATACTTTACTGCAAGTTGCAGCAGCTGCAAGGACAATCAGACCCTCCGGCTGTTGGCAAACCCTGTGCATGACTTTTAATTCGCCTTTAATCAATGTTCTCGCAGCTTACAAATCAGCAAGAGCAATTAGACACTATTAGCTGGAGTTATCAAGCACCAGTGAAAACCGCTTCTTATTCTCCTGCTGCGTGAAAGCTGATGTTTAGTCTTTATCTCAGTAATTTACCCCGTTCCTCACAATTATCAGAAGCCTTTGGCAAAACCCCACAAATTCACCTCTGACATAGTGGCTCCGTTTAAAAAACTAGAAAGCTGCCTTGCTGTCTACATAGGCAGCATCCTAGCCATTATGGAACTTCATATGTGACTGATTGAGAGCCCACTACATAGGCAGCAACTCACAAAATAGCACTTCTTTACAGGAGAATGTGATTCAGTTAGCATGTTGCTAAGCTAACAGCATGCTACTCTAATAAGAACATTCTTTACAGAATGAAATACAACTTATTACCAACATTTCCTCGTCCACCATCTAACTTATTTTTTACTGAAATTAAGTGCAATGCATTAGCTTAAAACAAGGTATCTCAAAAAACAGAATAATTAAGTTGCCTAGCTTCATGTTGAGAGTATGGCTGTGATCCCTTAAAATACTGCCTCTTTAGGCAGCTCACTAGGCTTTAGAATAGACATGTATGGGAGATGAAAACTTAAAAGGCTAGAAATCCATAAACTGGCAGTGAGAATATAATGGCATCTGTAAAATTGCAGTTTCACTGTCACTGTCCCACTAACAGGACATTTGGCGCTCTTTTTATTTCCTTTTTTCCTAGCACATATTTTAGTAATGATCATAAATTAGGTATCAATTGAAAGCTTAAATCAAAATACATCTGTTTTGAAATCAGACATTGCGTTACCATGGAAACTGTGCTTTTAATCTGATTTCAAAGCGGGCTCCTACCGCTGAAAAAATCTGGATTTTTTTCTAATCTTGACAGCGCATGCGTCTGAAAGGTCTGAGACTCAAGGTTTCCTATTTGGCAACTATTTTGTGATAAAAGTGATGTGACAGAAATGTATTAATTTGTAACAGGAATGCATCCCTCCCCCCCCCCCAAAAACCCCAATGGAATATGACTATTTTAGGTATAGCACCTAAACAAAATCTCAACTTCCACTTTTGTGGTGATAACTTCAAATTTGGAACACGACTTGGTTAGACATATGGCTTTGATTTTATAGCAGTTTTATAGTAACAACTATAACTGTTAAATATATATTTTGTATAATAAAAAAAAAACGAATACAGTACATTTGATTTACAGTAAACTTAAACTTCTATACTTTTTTACAATTTCATTTTTTGAAGTGCTTTCAGTTCTGCTGAGTGCCTTTTTTAAAAAGAGACCAACCTTAGGTCTGTATTCCAAAGCCTTCATGAATCACAACCATTTAAGTTTGGATAGTGCATTTTCACATCTTTGCTCAAAAAGGGGGGGGGGGGGGGGGGGGGGTGACAGTTAAGGGGTTAAGCACTGAGGTTTCGCTGTTGAAATGAATGTCAAAGAAAAAACTGCTTTTAAAGTGTCTCAAAATCAATGGTTGCTCTAATCTCTGTCTGAGTAGAGTTCAACTGCCTTGAGGAGTTCGAACTCGACTGAATGGCAAAGATGAAGCCTGGCAAATTCACACTGATCAAATCAAACACTCACACTCTTGGCTCACTTTAGTGAATTAAAAAGATAGGTTGTAACTTCTTGACTAGTTTAGCTTTTGATAGAACATTTACAATGCATACTAGAACATGACTCCATACATTTATCACTGCATTCAGTCGACCAGTATAAATTTGAGAACACAGTGACAACGATTTGACACCAGCAGCTGTTGCAGGATAATGAGCCTGAGGTTAAGTTTGGAGTCAAACTTTGTTTCTTAAAAATACAGGTCTATATAAGCTATATATGCTTCAGCTTGAGTTACAGACAAAACATGTGACACACATTATGAAACACAAGCGGAAAAAGCCCTCATTTGAAAAAAAGATGTAGTCAGGCTTTTGATTGGTGCCGATGGAAGTCAGTTTTTGCCTCAAAGTAAAAAAAAACTGGAGATTTTGCAACTAGACACATTTTGAGATATGTAGTCCCAATATTGAGAAAAAGTTGCAATTGTGAGATATAAAGTTGCAATTACAGAAGTCCCAATTTTGAGAATGTCACACTGTGAGATATAAAAGTCCCAATTATGATCTCATATAGTGAGATCTAGTGGTAATCTCAAGAAAAAAAGTCCTAATTTTTAAATATAAATTTTTTTCTATTATGAGAAAAAAGTTACAATTGGGAAAAATAATGTCAATTACATTAGATTTTTCTTTTAAACAGGCTTCATTAGAGAAAAGTGTGCAGAGCCTTCAACAAATAGGCATCAAGAAATAAGTGCTTGATTTTAATAAGCAAGAGAGGAGGTAATTCAAATCTTGAATGGGTTTCCTCAAACTTGCTGGAAAATAAGCTTCTCGTATCTCATTGTAAGACTGATTACCAGCGCAAAAGAAAACGCAAAAACATCAGCAACATCTAAAAGTAATGCTGTTTAACACCCACTCTGTGTCAAACTAGAATTATGAACAACCTTAAATGAAATGAAAGCCATGGAGTATTTATACTTATTTTTGTCAGAACGGCCACATAACACAATGTCCAATCTAGACAGAAATATGACAGGCATGTGCCGGTGTAAAATAGAAGGATTAACCGTTATTACACGGCCGATGTTCTGGGACAGTGGCCCCCGTATTTTTGTTCTGGATGAGAGCCTGGCCTACTTCAGCGTCTTCCTTAATCCTGTGGCACATTGCCTGCTTTTGCGGTTTCCAATAACCAGCTCTAATCTCTGCACTGGCTAGACAACAGTGGCCTAGCGGTGACAGCTGGCAGACTTACACTGTCTCTAGGAAAGAGACCACGCGACAGCAGGCTAACCAGAAGCAGAGGATGTCCCGTGTAAAACCTGCTGCATCGCTAATGTTTTCGCGCTTTGTGGGATTAATCCACTGATCTATATAAATTACTGGATTACTCATTGCGTTCTAAACTGCCAGCAGGCGGTGAAGCCACCGGAAGTGTTCGAGTGGACATCTTACTATTCCCTACCGACAAAGGACCTCATTGACTTACAGCCAAAACATTGACCTTAAGTCACCCGATTTTCAGCATATCAGTCACACATGAAAAGTTTTTAGGATATATGTATGGACATTTCGGGCTGGATAAGCGATATATAGAAATCGTTAAGATGGGCATGTCTACGACACAGGTAACTGAACTAACACAAAATAGATTTCTGCATGAACGTAATTATGCAGGACGTATTAAGCATGAACATATATCTGGGATTATTAACAAAAATATACATTCAAATATTACAATACTTACAATCCCCAATTACTAAATTGCACTACATTATATTAAAAATCTTTTTTAAGATTTAAAGGTTTTCATGTCTTTAAATCCATACTGTACGTGTTATAAGTTGTGAAATGTGTATATTATTTCCTGATGTCTTTCTGTTGACCAACACCCACTTCAGACTCTTGGAGATCTAAGAAACCATTCAAAAGACACAGGTCAGCTCAAATTCTATGGCTTTTTAGTTTGCTGACAAAAACATTGTCAAAACGATCCCCGTTGCAAAAATGACTAAAAACGCTTTATTCTGCTGCCAGGCCAGTAGGTGGCGATGTTACTTTGTAAATAAAAACTATGCACCCATAGACTGAACATGTATTACGCATACACATGACGTCACCGTTTTCGCGAATTCACTTTTTTTTGTGGTTAAAACTGAGGCAATAACGGAATAGGTTTCAAAAACTTCCACTTTGAAACCTTTTTCAAAAGTTTGCATTTTCAGGCCCCCAAAACGACATTGTCGTGTAAACGAACGGCCAAAACGCATACAGTTTTCCGGTTTTAGTTCAAAACGGTGTCGTGTAAACGGCCTCTTAGTTCAACAAACACCATGTTTTTACCTTATTTTATCACAAAAACAGTGATGAATATTTTTGGGAAACTACTCTCAGGGCAATTATTAATGACAGAACCAGGTTTGGGGAAAGATGGGAAGACAGAGGGGATTGGGGGAGCATTTGACTCAATAGGAACTTGCCGGGTGCTCCCTTTTTACTCCCCCAAGAGCTCAAGCTTCCCCTTTTCACTGTCACCATATAAATCCAGTGGGTGGGAGCACAGTCAATGCCCCGGCGTTCGTAGGGAATTAATGCTGAGCCACTGCAAATGACTGACAATCCTAAGGCCTCTTTGAGAACAGGCTTAAGAGGGGAGAGAGGAAGGAGGATGAAATGAGATATGAAGAACGAAGAAAGTACTGAGAAAATCCAGTGCTCTGTACTTTTTCTCAGCAAGCTCTGCAAATTCAGAGGAACTGCAGATCTTTTTTCACTATTTCTAAGTATGACACGTATTGTAAGGATATTATCTAATGACAAACATTTGTCAAATGCTGAATAATTTGTTGATTCATTGATATATATAGTCAAATGTAAATAATTATGGCTGTTACACATCAACTCACATACAAAAGTTGTGAAGAGTGTACAAGATAATAAACACTGCTTGAATACAATGCAAATCATTTTTTTTGTTCCGAACAGATTTTATTTTCAATTACACTCACCTAAAGGATTAATAGGAACACCTTTTCAATTTCTCATTAAAGGCACACCGTGGAACTTTTGGCCACTAGTGGCGCTCGACCTGTAATTTTCCCCTAGAGGCCACAAGCACCGCAGCGCTGTCGCAAAAGTCAACAAACAGTCAACCGGTCAGCCTCCCGTGTCTTTAGATTATGTGTGTGCAGACAGTAGTTGACTTGTTGGTTGAAGAAAGATAATCGATTCACTATTGAACAAAATAATGATATAAATATAAGATTAATAATATCAATTATATAAAGAAAATAAATTGAACAAAAGTAGACAGAAAACAATGTGTGATCAGGTAAGTCGCATAGACAAGGGTTTCCCAATTCTGCTCCTGCCGATCGTCTGTCCTGCACAGTTCATCTCCAACCCTAATCAAACACACCTAAAGCAAACAATTAACATCTTCAAGATCTCTTTAAAATTAAAGTCAGGTGTGTTTGATCAGGGTTGGAGATGAAATCGTGTAGTCTGGAAATTGTGTAACAAAACTGATACAACTCACAACATACTGCCTATATTTGTAGGCTTCAGTTTGTTTGTCCTTTTACACACATACAAATATGAGCTGATGGCAAAAAATAACGGCAGTATGTTGTGACTTATATCACTTATAGCATCCTACTAGCTAACAGATTGATAATTCGCTACTCTACTAGCATTCCTTGATACATGAAGTTAAATGGAGGACAAGATAGATTCCGTAACATGGCCAGACAGACAACAAATTCGAAAAAATAGAGATATTGTGCAAGCAATATATTTAACTTACTAAGTTAGTCCAAAAGCATGACGGCCAGGTCAGCATCGGTCGGGCACCCCTCCTCCTCCTCTAGCCAGCGAGCGAACGCTGGACCAATGTTGATCCTCGTCCTGGCTTTAAGTTTATCACTCTCCCTTTTTCTTTTTCTTTTTGTGTCCTCTGACAAAATCTTTGCCTTCTTCCGAGTAGCTGTTGGTTCAGCCATGACGAAAACATACAGACGGCAATCAAATGCGAGTTGAGCTCTCACGTTAGAATTTGGGGAAGTGACGTATGCCGTAAAGCGGTCGAATTCTAACCCTAACCCTAGCCACAACACGCACAACCTTGAGGCGGATGGGCTACAACAGCAGAAGACCCCACCGGGTACCACTAATCTCCACTACAAATAGGAAAAAGAGGCTACAATTGGCAAGAGCTCACCAAAATTGGACAGTTGAGGACTGGAAAAATGTTGCCTGGTCTGATGAGTCTCGATTTCTGTTAAGACATTCAGATGGTAGAGTCAGAATTTGGCGTAAACAGAATGAGAACATGGATCCATCATGCCTTGTTACCACTGTGCAGGCTGGTGGTGGTGGTGTAATGGTGTGGGGGATGTTTTCTTGGCACACTTTAGGCCCCTTAGTGCCAATTGGGCATCGTTTAAATGCCACGGCCTACCTGAGCATTGTTTCTGACCATGTCCATCCCTTTATGGCCACCATGTACCCATCCTCTGATGGCTACTTCCAGCAGGATAATGCACCATGTCACAAAGCTCGAATCATTTCAAATTGGTTTCTTGAACATGACAATGAGTTCACTGTACTAAAATGGCCCCCACAGTCACCAGATCTCAACCCAATAGAGCATCTTTGAGATGTGGTGGAACGGGAGCTTCGTGCCCTGGATGTGCATCCCACAAATCTCCATCAACTGCAAGATGCTATCCTATCAATATGGGCCAACATTTCTAAAGAATGCTTTCAGCACCTTGTTGAATCAATGCCACATAGAATTAAGGCAGTTCTGAAGGCAAAAGGGGGTCAAACACAGTATTAGTATGGTGTTCCTAATAACCCTTTAGGTGAGTTTATATATTACTAGTTATTAATTTCCGATTCAAGTTTTTAGAGCTAATTAAGTTTATAACTTCACATTAGATCCATATTTGAGTACACTCATCTCTGACAGTGAATACTAATATTTCTGCAAAGGAACTAATCCTTCAGTAGCTAGGCCTAGAATAAAATACAAGTAAATATATATAATATTGGATAACAGAATTAAAAAAAGAAAGAGAAAACTCAATACCTGAGCATTTCGTTCCCATTGTATATATCATGGGAACATATAAGTCCTGCTTAATCTCAGTAACCTTCTATGTTGTAAAAAAACAATATTTATATACATTTATATTTATATATAATTATTAAGCTTATGTAAATGATACAATTATTCTTAAATCATTATTAAAATATAATTATTATAATTGCATCATAACATTTTACCATGGTCAACAAGGTTTAACTTAAGCAGGATTTAGGGCAAAAATAAAAAATATTTTTGCTATATAAGTGTACTTATTATATGTTATTATATCTTCAGTATTGCCGTAATGAGACATTCTATTGATAATTTGGGGTGAAAATGTGCTTTAATAGTAATGAAAATAATCACATTGCAAATTATATTAATATTCCAGAAAAACAGGGAAAATTAAAAATTAAAATAAATTAATTAAAAATAAAAAAATAAATGTATTTAACATATATTTTTCATTCTTCTTTTTCAGAAAAAGCAGTCAGCAAACTGCACAGCTGACCTTACCTGAGAAATGATGTGCATGTGACAAAAAAAGATGGATTACCCAATTACAATATTGTTTCCTTTCATGCATGACAGTTTTGAGCTTTGACAGTGGCGCAATTTTACATTACCCCTGATCGAAGACAGACAGTGAAGAACCTGATTATGTCCTTGACAAATGTCCTTTCAGACAAACTCCACAATGACAGTCTGAAACCAGTCACATCAAAAACACTAGTCAAAGATCGACACAACAATAAAGCCAAGCTAGTGTGAGAGGAAAACATCCAAACATTTAAACATACACAATAAATTAACAGTGGAGAATAAATTAGCAAGTCAAAATTATGAAAATAAAGTAGTAAAGTGAAAAATATGAGAATAAAAGAGCAATATTTTGAAAAAGCAGTATTTTGTAAACAAGTAAAAAATAATTAAAAATAGTAATATTTTGTGATTAGTAATATTTTGTGAACAAAATTCTAAATTATGAAAATAGAATAGCAATATTTGGAGAATAAAGTGAAAATTATGAGAATTAAGGTAAGGAGTAATATTTTGAGAATAGAAATATTTTGTGAACAAAAGTCAAAATTATGAAAATAAAGTGTAGTAATATTTTGAGAAAATAGTAATGTTTTGTGAATAGTCAAAATTATAAAACATAAAGTAGCAATACTTTAAAAAAAGTATTAATGTACACTGTCCCCTTTCATATAAAGAAAAAAATAAATAAAATAAAATAAAGTAAAAATTGAGAATAAAGGAGTAATATTTTGAGAATAAAGTGAAAACTATGATTAGTATTATTATGAGAATAATAATATTTCATGAACAAAAGTATGTTGAGAATAAAGAAAATTATTAGTAATATTTTGAGAATAGTAATATTTTGTGAACAAAAGTCAAAATGATAAAATAGTCATATTTTGAAAATAAAGTGAAAATGATTGACAGCAATATTGAGAATAGTCAAAATTATGCAAGTTATTTTATAAAAAGATCAAAATTATGAGAATAAAGATGAAGAATTACGAGATTAATTTAGTCAAATCAAACGAATGAACCATCTACCAGATTCCAATCTTACATAAAGAAAATCGAAACATTAAAAGAAAGAAACAGACGGAGACATGAACGAAGTGAGAATTTGTAGTTGCAAGAATTTGCTGCCACATGTGGCTTTATGATCACAATGTGTTTTCCATTATAGCTGAATAATTCATCAATGCCTGGCAACAAGCTTGAGATGTTCAAGCTTGCCTGTACTTTCTATTTTAAGTCACATAAGAAATTCATGGCAGGTCCTCTGAAGTCCCATCAGCACTGTCTATTCTGACTTTGGCCTTGGCTAGATGGATGCATTGACATGGGGGTCCTTATATTGACCCTCGAGCACCCGGACGACACGCAGACGCAGGAAGTTAAGGGTACGGAGGGTGTCGCACCGAAAAGATAAGCTCCGCCCACCTTGGATGCTGTTGCTCGGGTCAGACAAGCTTTACAGAGTATCCAATAGGAATGAACCGGAGCTCTGCAGGCATCCCGTCCATCACCGACAAACAAAATCAATTACCTTCAGTCGTTCGTTCTACATCATTCATCCATTTGACAACTAGTAAAACGATATCTTGCAAACTCTCTACAGAGCGGATCCATTTCCACAAGAGAATGTTTTTTGGACGCCGCCCCAGTGCCTCTTGCTGAACGCCAGCATGGAGACACCTCGATACGCTGTGTAAACAAACTCTCTTGCTGATTCCACTTTGCTGTGTAGAATTGGAGCGTCATTACAAAATCTATCTGATGAAATGATCCAGGTCTTTCTGACAGCTACCGCAGGGGACGGGAAGCAAAAGAGTGTGGGGTTTAAACCGATCTCTCTCTCACCATCTGTCGCCATACTGTCAAGGACGATCCAATAAAGGAACGTGAACAATTAAACCATCCTTGGGGAACCGGCTGTTTTGCTCACGATCAACATCAAAGTCCTCTTCAAGTCCAAAAGTTTCTGGAACAAGTATGGCACAGTTTCGTCTACAGAAGAAATCGAAAAGATCAACCAGGGCTTGTTTGCACAGAGGAGACTTCAAAAAAACTGGGACGAAAAAACAAGATCAAAATGGAGAGTAAAGACGTAGCATTACAATAGTTAGTAACCACTTAAAACTCACAATGCTACGACTTCATTCTTGAAACTGTCATAAACGTCTTGCCGTTTCATTTGCTTTCAACTCAGAAACCATGTAAGAGTAAAAAAATAAATAAACCTTCTACCACACAAAAAGAAAAAGAAAAAAGAAAACGAAGGCACTACAAATTCACTCCCTGTCATTATCGCACTCATTCCTCCAGCGAATGGATATGAATTATGATGAAGCGACAGCAGGCTAAATGGCTTTCTCTGCTTCCGTCTCAGCCAGTAAAAGTGGCTGATGAAATGAGTCACGACTTTAATGCAGAACAGAGGGGAGATAGAAGTCTTTAAATTGATACTATGAGTCTCATGCGTGAAAATGAGCGGAATACAGTTATTAGACTCTACACATCATTACACTTCATGACACCGAGCTCCGGGTTGTCTGGCAGAAACTTTGAGGCGCCGCGTTCAAAACGTGGCCTTAATATGTCATCGCTCGGGATTTATCAGATACGGCCAATTGTAGAGCGAAATGAATAATTGATTAAACGTCAACATCGAAGCGGTCAGGAAACATCTATTAATGCCATCTAGCGTGAGATATCAGACTCTTGTGTAACCTGTGGGTGGACTTCCAAACCAGAGGGGCTATTTTGGGGAATAACATTTTAAAAATGAATCAACCTCCATCTGCCAGCAACCGATGAGTGGAAATTAAGAGGACGGCTTATCGAATACCGTCCCATCAAATCAATCTCATCTTGATAGAAGAGGACAAACAGCTTAAGGGCTTGTTTGATGCGTAGGTTGTTAATTCAATTACATAATTAAGGAGCTGGCTGAAATAAAAGGCCCAATGCAGGGCGACACCGAAGACATGCAACCCGAGCCTCACCCCGAACATTAGAAAGTAGCCAAGGACGGTGAAAAGGTCATTCTAGTTCATGACTGAGCAGAAGAAAAGCGCTACACGCCGTCCTCCGAAACCCTGTGGAAGAAAGTCGGATGTCAAGGGGTTGGAAGAATCAGTCATGTTAAAAGGGAAGATATCGGGAAAAGCACTATGTGAGTCACATTTTCCCCACATTGCGATTAAGCGGCATAGGCTGACCTGCCTCAAGCAATAACAGCAACAAAAAAGGGACAATTACAGTTAGTGCTGCCAGTACAAAGTGAACCAGGGACTATATTCTTGTGTACCATGTAAATACCATAACACATGAATTTAGCACTATAGTACGTTCTTCTGTGGAACACAAAAGGAGATATTTAAAGAACTGAACTGGCTGCTCTTTTCAATGCAGTTACAATTAGTACGGTACATGCGACTAATGCTCTATATTCAAAGCCTTCACAAGCCATATAACTAATTTTTTGTTAATCTTGACATCCTCCCTCGCTTTCCTCAGCACATCTGGCAGAAATCAGACAATGTTACGACGGTCATTTAGTCCACACTAAAAAAACACTGGGTTGTTTCAACTCATCTTTGGGTCAAATATGGACAAACCTAACCAGTTGTTTAAATTAACGGTTAATTAAAACCAACGGTTGGGTTTGTCCATATTTGACCCAATATGTGAACAAATCGTTCTGTTGAGTCGGAATTTTTTTAACAACTTCAGTTAAGCTGTTCACAAAGCCGGTCTAAATGATTAATTTACGAATCAGACTGATTTGTTTCTTGAATGATGAAAGTGTGTAAACCTTTTGAAAAAATTCGAATCAATTTTTAAAAATTCAAAATTGAGAATAAGGTGTAATATAAAAGTTTTTATATTAAAAATAAAAGTTTTACTGTTTTGAGAATAAAGTTGCAATGTTTTGTGAATAAAGTCAGCATTTCAAGAATAAAGTAGCAATATTTTTGAAAAAAGATCAAATTGAGAAAGTAGTAATAAAGTTAAAATTGTGGGCTTGATATCAATATTTTGAGGAAAAATATTAAGACATTGAGAATACATAAAAAATTATGAAAATAAAAAACCAAATGAAACAAAATCAAATATTACATTAAACAAATAATGAAAATATATACTCAACAATTCTGTTGTACACGGCAAGAAAAATCATTTACTTTGAATATTTTGCCTTCCAATAAAAATATCTTTGCAATATAGCGGTTAACAGCTCACTGGAGAGGAGAATGATCAATTAATAGCAACTTAAAATGGGTGTGTTATTCACACAAAGCTATCATATAATTCAGAAAACTTGGAATGTAGTGCATGGACTACTTTTATGGTGCTTTGTGTCCTTGATTTTTGAAAGTATTAATCCTATTCACTGCAACTGCATTGAAAAGAGCAACCACAGCATTCTTCAAAACATTTTCTTTTGTGCTCCTCAGGAAAAAATAAAGTTGTATTATTTAAATACGTATTTGGAACAACATGAGGATGAGTAACTGAATGGGAAATGGTGACCTAATCTTTTAATCAGGAGACTGAGTTTAAAAAGCCTCACATGCAGTGATCTTTGAATAGAAATTTATATGCAAACCATAACAGACTCATGTGCGCTGCATGTAAAATCTCGTTTTGTTGTACTCCATCGGGAGCCTCAGATATGCAAAATAAAGCCTTTTTCCAAAGCAATGAATAAAACATCAACGATTGACTCAAAACTGCTTTGTCCCCCTTTCATGATTTTTTAAAGTGTCCAATTACTGTACTTTGGCTTGAAGGAGGCCCAGTCCTGCGATAATACAGAGGGATCTCGAGCTCATTAAATGTGATACCAAAGAAACTCACCAGCAGATTACACGGGCTCAATAGAGAACACAAGGACTGGAAAAATAATATGAATATGAATGCGGACTTAAGTATGCGGACTTGAGTGTGTGCAGTATTAAAGTCCCCATGAAATCAAAATGTACCCCTCTTACTTTATTACGGAATAATGCAGTATTTATTTTAAATGATTTATCCGTGCACATCATTATTTTTTTTAAATATACATTTTTAATCCAAATAACTTTTTGCAGTAACATCTCTTGAGACGTGTTTACTGGTGTGAGGGCGCCCTACATTTTTTCTTGTTCGAGAAGCCGTTTCACTTGGATATACGTCACAATAGAGAAGAAAAAACGATTGTAACTTGGACAGGAAGGTGATTATTCCTTCCCAGCTGCAAGCCTGATCTTTATTGTCGGAACTGATCCGAAATCAACAGCCGTGATGTATTTTCCTCCTCCTCCACTGCCCACACGCAGAGTAATCCTCTCTGCTCATCATGCTTTCATTAGGAGCTCTGCATATCTGTTGTCATAAAGGCAACAATGAAACCTTATGCTGCTGATCTAGTAAAGACAGAGTCTGTCACTTACAGTAAGAGGGGGCTGAATAACCCAGGTTCAATGATGCCCTCAACACCAGCGATGCCAAAATGAAATCACCTCACACATTTTATTGCCATCAAAGTTTGTGTTCAATATGGTTTTGATGTTTAAGCTTTGAGCAGGGACACTATAATGGAAATATGATGCCTAAATAGTGATATTCCAACAGACGAGTTCTCAAAATGAGAATAAAGTAACTTGGTACTTTGCAAGTCATGTGGTAAAGATGGCATTTACTAGCTGCATGCACACAAACAGCACCGCAATGTCGTAATTACGAGTGGGATTTTATTTAAGCCAAGAGTTTACCAGTTGGGGACATGCAGTGAGAAAAAATGAAGGACGCTATGGATGCAAAGTTGATGGTAAGTTTGTTCAAATTTATTAAATTATTACTTTTTTCCCCCCAATATGTGATAGTATAGTACAATTACAATAGAATATATAACGATTCAGTTTACAGAACCTTCCTAAAATGAATAAAGCACCTGATGCGCAATCTTTATCATTTAAAAAGTCTTGCTGGATTTGAACGTAAGGTCAATAAGGTCAAAGTACCATGAGACCGATTTGAAAGTATACATCATAGGTATCAGCCGATATAAGTTAATTTTTATGTTATTATTATCGGCCCGATAAGAAAATTTGGCCGATATATTAAAGCTGATAAATAATGGATTACTTCCGTCAGCTGAGACACTTCAGATGTGCTCTGTTCACCATGATGGTTTTGAATTGCTAAATATGATTGGAATCACTTCAAAAAAGGAAAATACAGTTAAGTCTGTAATATGGGCTACATAAAATTATAATGAGAACATTATAATTGTGTGCTTAGGATTCAGCTTTTAATTGGTGAGACTTTTGTTTTTGTAATCAGGCTCTCCAAAATTATATAAAAATTTGGATTTATATTTATCTGCCAATATATCGGTTATCGGCTTTCGAATATAAAGAATTATCGGTTATCGGTATCGGCCAAAATGTTTATATCGGTGAATCCCTAATACAGAGCTTTATTTACGGTAATTACGATATGGCGTGAACGCAGCAATAATCATGACTTCCTAACTCGTACATGTGAAATTCCCTAGAACACACCAACTGTTAATGATGCAAGCTCACGTTACATTTGTAGTACAAAAATTAAAGTTAATAATCGAAAAAACTCACACAAAAATTCAAATTTACATTATTTACTTGCGCTCTAGTTGTTCCAAATTCATATGCTGGAAAATTGTCACGCAAAAATTCATGCATCTTTCTATACGAGTGTTTATACTAACCACAAGACCCAAAATTGTTCATAAACTACATTTTGAGTCTTTTGAAGTCATACGAAGTTTATACGAGGAACAGATGCAAATTTATGAGACTATTCACTGATATTCATGGGATTTTCGACACATGAGAACCAGGAAGGTTTGCCGTCAATGATGACAAATCTTGCACGATGCCTTGGTGTACTATTCTTTAATCTAACAACATTTGCAGTTTTTAGTGAATAACAAATTAAATTTCCGTCTGTTCCTCACATAAAGCTATCACAGAATGCGTTTTTGCATTAGACCATGCAACGATCAATGATGGACATCTTTGAGCATTGCGCTCACGTGTTGTGCTCAAGTTAGTTCAACTTTTAAAAAATGCATCGAGACTTCTTTTTTTTTTTTTTTCATTTCACTGCCCTGCGTCTCACGCATCTTTGAATCAACCCTTGAGGTGTTTTTTGTCGTCTTGGACAGATGTGGCCACTATAACCTTAATGCTCAAGTTAAACTTAGATCAACCTTTAAAAAATACAGGAATCCAGCAGTATTGCAAGGTTTTTTCTTCTCATTTCGCTGCCCTGTGACTCACGTTTTTAAATGCAAAAACACGTTCTGTGTGAATCAGCTCTTGTGGTGTTTTCTGTCTTTTTTGGACATAAGTGATCACTATAAATGGAAAAGTACTACATACCAACTCTTTAAGATGTCTTCTGTTAAACTGTTCCACAGAAGAATGCAACATGAGTGTGAGTAAATGTCATTTTTGGATGAACTACCCCTTTAAAACCACCTTGAAGAGGACGTCAAAAGAAGACAGAGCAGGCGTATTTAAATGATGAGGCTTGTTATTTGCATGCACGAACACCACAGAGGTAATTAAGCCGGGCGCAGGCTGAATTGTTTCATTAGACATAAATGGTTATGAAGCTCCTAAAGCAATAGCAACTGATTTAAATGAAAAATATGGTATCCGCCGGGTCCTTGTCAACCCAATGGCAAAGATGACAAGTTACAGGTCTGACTTCCCCAACCAGCCCCCTATATTTAAGCCCTAATAACAGGTGGGACACTGCCAATTTGCCACACTAAACGGCCCCTTTCATGGAGAAGATGAAAGTGCTCACCCAGAACTTGACAGGTTGTAGGTCCACATCAGCCAGCCCTGTCAGCTCGGCGTACGCGTCTATCCTCGGTTTCGGCTGTCCCTCTCAGCTTCGGCGTGTGTGCTGTGCACAGCTGCGCGGGTTGAGTCGCACAATTAAGCTTGCAGATGCTCCTGACTGCAGCATCAGATTCCAAGATCCCAACCGGATCGTCCCTCTTCTCTCCACTGGATCCTTCTTTTGTCTTCTACTGTTGCCAGCCGGTAGTCATGAGGTTCTCCGAACACATTGCTCCAGTGACAGGAGGGATGATGTGTGGCTTTCTGCACAAGTGTGTGAGGGAAAAGAGAGAGTGTGTGTGAGTGTATCAGGCAGGATGAGTCGTACTCTGTTAAACGGTGATATGTGAGAGAGCCTGCCTCTTTCGACTCTCCACTACGGCTGTGTGGCTTCAAAACTCACACTGCCAGCAAACTGATCGCTAAGGGACCGTCTCGAAAGTGCAGACTAACTGAAAACAATCAAGAGCAATTCACTAGAAACAGATCCACTTGGCGTCCCACTGGGTGATTCCTAAAGGACTCAGTGGCTCTTGCAAAAAGTTCACGGTGAATTGACTCTTCTGTACTGGCTTGTTGTGTTTGTAATATTTTCATACTCACCCTTGACTTCATAACTCAGTCCCTCACCGAAAGCTCCCCATGTCCACGAGGGCTTGAATACTCAAGCAAAGACCAGCAGCTGGAATCATACAATTTTAGCAGACATGTGACCCTCTTAATGCGCAATCCTTTCATCCTTTTATCTATCTCCTGTTTTCAGTTTTTTTCATCTGTTTACCTCCGGAGACCCCGAGAGCAGGAGGTTAGTGAATGCTGAGAGAGAAACGAACAAAAAAAAAATAGAGAGATAGATGGTATTTTTTCATTGTTAAGGAGTAGCTTATGGAAGACTACATTTATTTAAAAAAACTAAATCATGCTTTGGTAACTCATTTTTTTCTTAAAATTTTCTAAATTATGAAATACAACAATATCATTTTGAGATAAGTCAAAAACTATGAAAGTCAAAATAGAGAATTTATACTTCATAAGTCATAATTATGCCAGTTATAACTACAATTAAAAAATAATTATGTCATAAATGACTTCTTGATCTGTCATAACTGACTTCTCATAATTCATGATTTATTATGACAAGTCAAAATCGAGACAGTCATAATTATGAGTTATAGTTATTTAGTTATGACTATCGTAATTATTACTTTGTCAATTTCGACTTGCCATATTTATTCAATAAAAAGCCATGCTTAAAAGATAGTAAATTATGAGATACGTCGAATTTGAGATACTACATATAATTATGAGATAAGCAAAGTTTTTTTTATAGTTATGACTATGACCATAATTGTGACTTAATCAAATTATGATGTAGTATCATATTATTTATGTTTATCTCAATTTTGACTCATAATTATGACTTTTATCTCTTAAAGACAACTTCTTAAACTCATAAATTTTGGCTTTTTTATGCCATTATAAGGATATACCAAGGCATTTTTTATATGGTGGAAATGGGCGCTCACAGTAGCTAGCTACAAGTAGCTATACAGTTAAAGATATATTCGCCACTGGGCTAAAACTCGCACCACCGCAGCTGCTCAAAATATTTTTATTTGTGAAGGAGATAGGCATGCACTGGACTATAACTGTGAGAGGCCCTTCATCCCTGTTCTCTTCCTGGCTGTCCTAAATAGAATAAGAGAATAAATAAGAGATAACAATTAGAACATTCAAAATGATAGCATGCTGAAAATAGTACACCAAAAGGAGGAGTACGTTTTTTTAACGACAGATATGTGCATCCATGCGTTCTTCTGCCATATTTTTAAAATGTAAAAACTAACAACTTTTAAATGTTGTACACAACTATTTAAAAGTTTTAGGGATTCCTGATATATCGGCCACCATATCGGTATCGACCGATGTTCTTTTTAAACGTTATCGTTATCGGCCTGATAAGAAAATTTGGCCGATAAATAATGGATTATTATTTCCATCAGATGAGACACCAGACGCGCACTGTTCGCCATGATGGTTTTGAATTACTTGAAATATGACTGAAATCACTTCGAAAAGGAAAATCCGTTTAAGTGCAACAGTTAAGTCTGTCATGTAGGCTACATAAAATTATAATGAGAACACTTCTAATGAGACTTGTTTTTGTAATCAGGCTCTCAAAAATTATATGGATTTAGATTTATGTGTCAATATATCGGTTTTTGGCTTTCAAATCCAAAGAATTATAGGTTTTCATATTGGTGCCTCCCTAAAAAAGTTGTGTCAGTACTTTGTTTTTTTAATAAATTAATACTTTTATTAAGCAGGGATGCATTAAACTGATTAAGTGTTATAATGTTACAAACGATTTCTTTTTAAACTATATGCTGTTTTTATTGTATTTTTGATCAAATAAATGAAGACCTGGTTAGCATAAGTGACTTCTTTCAAAAACATTTTCTAAAACACCTTACTGACCCTCGACTACATAACTAAATCATAATCAGAGTCTATCCAGAATGCTGCATTGAGACACCTTGGAATGTTGAATCCAAAGAATTTGCCACCTTCTCTAAAAACCTCAAGATAACAATCCAAACATTGCAATACTGTCTCTGCTCCTAATGGCCTCAGCCAGCCTTAGATGTGGGTGTTTGAAACGCACTTCAACACCCTCACACAACTCTGCTTGAGCTTTAAACCTTTAAGATGGCTTTGTTTGAGTGGCAGCTGTGAAAAATGGTTAGAGAGCGGGGAAGAGACAGGGGGATTCTGGGGGAGCAGAAGAAAAACATCCTTTGTCTTCTTTTTCAAGCAAAAAAAAAAGACTGACTGACCTTTCCGAGATCTTGAAGTGCCTGAGTGCGTCACACTTTATTTGAAGCAGCAAACCCTGGTGGAAGCGGTCAAAATGCCACCTGAAGGTGTTTGAGCTTCGTCCGGTGAGACCATCTGCATTACTGAGAACAGTCAAAACAGCCCGCAAGCAATATAAACTTATGATAGGGACACTGGATGAGGCGAAGGCAAGGGTCTTCCCATGGCACTTGAAGGAGGTCACCTTGACGCGTGTGTGTTTTCCCTCCGGGTGCTAAACCCTGTTAAAATGCTTTCAAGGTGACCACAGAACATTGCGAAGCTGAGTAACATTAGCACGTTTTTCCAGCCTGTCAGGATGCTAATCGTGTGCAATGCTAGATGGCTTGTTGCATATGGTGGCCATTGTGTGGGGTAATCTGAGTCACAAGGGAGCTAACTGTGTGTTTATTAACCTTAATTATAAAGAGATAATGTAGTTCCAGTCAGAAGTTATCCAAGTAAGTATCTGTTTAAATAAAAAAATAAATAAAAAAACCTTTAGCTACAAAAAAATGAGTTAGAGTGAGCTTGTTACTGTATGAGGCTATGGGCTACCATTTTGCAGGCTACCGAAAAGTAAGCTAGTAAGCTACTTCCTAAAACTGATTCAACTAGTTGGAGGCTAACTAGCCAGTTCTCTTACGAGAGTATCTCTCGTACTGCGTAATATCTTACGCTACGGGGAAAGCCTCTTTTCCACGAGATATTGAAGCCAAAAATTATCCTTAATTTTGAATTAATGTAAAACGCTGTGCAGCAGCATGCAGACATAGGCAGGACGGCTCGCGCACCTATTGGCTGCCCTGCGGCAACAGCAGCAGCCTATCGAGAGAGGCGCTTCGTGACACATATCCAATGGGGGCATTTCGCGCCCATTTCGTCACGTCCCGCCAGAAAGGGTGTGGTCTCGCCCTATAAATATAGCTCGATAAGGCTGGTACACTGGTTTTCATCTCTTCAGCGAAGCACACGCATCGCTGGATCCGGAGTGAGAAAAAGCCGTCTGAGGAAAAGCACACAACGGGACGAGCCATTGAGTCTGAAGTCGCTGGCATCGCCGCCTTTAGCCGCCGCCGTACCTGCTACGCTTTCCGGTGTTATATCCTTTTCAAACTGTGTGTGTGTGTTCGCCGCTGCGACACACATTTTTTCACTGTCTCTCTCTCTGCTAAATGAGCTGCGTCTTTTTCAAGATGCAAACATCCTGCGGCTCGTGCCGAGCCACACTCAGCGACGGGGACCGTCATGTCATCTGCGTTTCCTGCCTGGGTGAGGATCATGCGGCTCTCGCTCTCGTCGACGGCGGATGCCCTCACTGTGAGCTACTGCCTATGGTGACTCTGAGAACTCGCCTGGCATCTTTCTCAGAGCCTGCACTTCAGCCCGCTGTAGCCTCGCGCCGTAAAAGCGCCGTGCCCAGCGCGGCCCCGAGCCTTCTCCTGCCCGCCAAAGCTCGCCGGTTCGCCCGCCAGCTTCGCCGGCATCGCTCGAGTGCCGCCGCTTCCGCCATTGAGGTCGACGAAACAGCCCCGAGCCTTCTCCAGCCCGTGATAGCTCGCCGGTTCGCCCGCCAGCTTCACTCGAGTCGCTCGCTGACGGACAACGGCCAGCGCGCGCCGCCGCTTCCACCATTAATGCCGACGAGATAGCTGCATCTGTAGAGAAGGCCAGCTTCAAAACCGCGGCCCCTTGCCCCGCGATGCGTGATGCTTCGCTGAAGAGATGAAAATCAGTGTACCAGCCTTATCGAGCTATATTTATAGGGCGAGACCACGCCTTTTCTAGCGGGACGTGACGAAATGGGCGCGAAATGCCCCCATTGGATATGGTGTCACGAAGCGCCTCTCTCGATAGGCTGCTGCTGTTGCCGCAGGGCAGCCAATAGCCGCGCGAACCGCCCTGCCTATGTCTGCATGCTGCTGCACAGCGTTTTACATTAATTCAAAATTAAGGATAATTTTTGGCTTCAATATCTCGTGGAAAATAGGTTTTCCCCATAGCGTAAGATATTACGCAGTACGAGAGATACTCTCGCAAGAGAACGTACTCGGTTACTAACGTAACCTCGGTTGCTATTGGAGGCTAACTAGCCAGTTTTTTAGTACGACAGGAAGTTATGCAACATTAAAAAAATATATATATATTGTTACTAGAAGAGCTATGTGAAATGGCATGCCATTGAAAAATTTGTAGCAAAACTACTTGGCAAAACAGTTTCCAGTAAAGTTGGAAGGTTAACTAACCTGTATGCTACTACCACAAGGAATTGTGAAACTATAAATATTGTAATTACGAAGTTAGGCCTATATTGTGCTTAATTAAATTTACAGTAGAACTGCAAATAAATATTTAGGACTCGGCTTGCTAGCAAGTAGTTTGTTACTGGAAGAGCTGCACTGTCTCGTAAACAATAACATAGAGGCTAACTAGCCAGTTCCTGTGGTACTACTAGTAAAGGAAGTTGTCTAGCATTTCATGTTTTAACATGCCATATTTAGGCAGAGATGTGTTACACAATAATACAAAGTGACATGCTGCCGTGAAATCACCAAGAAGCAGAGAGGCAGAAGTGACTCAAATTTTCGATGTCACTCAGACAATTGAATGCCTCAAGTTGACCACGCTGAACTTAGGGCATTCTTCTCTTTTAGAAGTAAATGACATTGCCAGAGTAGGACCTAATTTGCAACCTTTGTCTGCCTCCAGAGGCAGTCGTGATTGAAGTCATGCAGAGCATAGCTGAAGTCTCACCGGGTCTCACTGGGGGGGGTTCAATCATTTTTGATTAAATTATAAAATTCCCTGTTTTCTACACAAAATTTCTACCACAGAATTTAAAAACCACTCAATTGAATTCTGACTGACACCCAGACTGATAAGCATTTATTGTTTTTGCCCAAAAATATTTGCATTTACCTCATTTAATATTCACAGAGGGCTCTTGCATGAGGGGTTCAATGATGTCCACAAAGCCACGTGTATGTCTTTCATATCCAATATGCAAGGCTGCGGCGTTCTTGTTTACCATAAACAAAGCACACATCTTTCTCCCTTCTGAGAGCACAAGGATTTGGAAACCATCCATTTATGCAACTACACATATTTATATTTAAATATTCCCTTGAATATTCGGATTCGAGGAATTATAGATGCTGATTTATCATTCTAAAGGAGGTCAAGGAGCAGGAGACTTGAGCTCATGAATTTCATGAGTGGGAAAATGAAGCCATGGTCATCCTTTTTTTTTTTTTTTCAAAATCCAATAAGCTACAAGTCATTGCAATTCTGGACTCAGCTGCTTTCTTATACAACATTGAGATGGTCTTTAATGTCAGGTTCATGCAAGAGCATGTCCTCATGTGGTAACATAACTCGAAAAAAGACATCATACACAAGCCTGACACACTTTACTAATGCTGTGAAGTGGAAATAAGCTGACGGTGCAGATAAAAGCAGTGTTGGGAATCAGTCCCGCACACCTGCGCTGATACCGCTGATGCAGCCAAACAACAGAAGACGAGAAAGCGCTCAGAGAGCAACAGTAGCAAAATGTGTATGCGATGATCTGTTTAAAATGAAGGAAGCACAGTAGAGCGACGCTTCCTTAGAGGTTAATGCAGGCTCTGAGTCGCTACTTTCAAACAATGAATGCTATTTTCAGCTGGCACAGAACTCCAGCCCCAGTGTTAACGAATATAAATAGACAACCAG
This sequence comes from Tiaroga cobitis, assembly GCA_030578255.1. NCBI lineage: Eukaryota > Metazoa > Chordata > Actinopteri > Cypriniformes > Leuciscidae > Tiaroga > Tiaroga cobitis. Next base: position 15,125,973 of record CM060612.1, read on the forward strand.
CTTCTTCTGAAGTATGACATCACCTTTTGTTCCTCTGGACAGATCTAAGACAACACAGCCATTTATATTCATTAGCCAAGTATCTGGTCCTGTACATACAAACTGCATGCTATAAGCTAAAAAATTAATGCTATGGGCTACAAGAGGACTATCGACATGGTACATTTATAGGGAAGAGTAGTACTTGGGAACTTGGGAATTTTGAGAGCCTACAAAATATGAATTATTAGATATTTGCCAATGCTACAGTTTTGAAGCCGAAACAGGAACTACAGCTGCCTTTTTCCAAATGCATAGCAAGGCTGAATGAAAACCTTAAAGGTTAAGTGTATTTTCGACATCTAAATATGTTCTCATAATTGTGTCCCAGTTTGATGCACAGAGGCAACTATTAAGTCAGTCATAGCAAGTAGGTTAGTTCTTACAAAAAGTGTAAGAAAAGTACCATACTGACCTGCTCGAAGCCACAGTATTGGCTCAACCAATGGCATGAATTTAGGGGCATGACTGTCCATTAATGCGACCAATGGCTGATGAGTATGGGGATCCCTGCATAGAAATAGTAGGAATTTTTACAATTTGGTGAAGCTAGCAGAATTCACCTGATCATTAAGTTAGGAACAACACAAAAAAAATTCTGTCCATATTTCAAAATGCACTTTAAGGAAATAAACACATGTTTTCATTTATTGTAGCCTTAATAGGTTGTCTTCATCTGAAAAGAACCTGACTGACATTGCCCTATGATTATTTGGTACCACAGCTAACATTCAGCATGATGCTGGGACTTCACGTTCTTTGGTTTCTTTTAACAGCACATCATTAAAGCCTTACACATCCTGGGGTTTTCAGAGTACACGACATGCCATCTCTCGGCAGTCAAGATGAATTAATATCCTCTTGTTCACGCTCAAAAAAAACCAAGCCATTCCACTGCAGGGACAGGACTTCTGGTTAATTCGGAGACTCACTTTGATGCCTTTTTGCAACACATTTTATTCATATGGATGAATACATTAACCTAAATAAATGCTGATTTATAGACTAAGTGAGTACATTGTGTGAGTACACACCTGAGATAGGAAATGTAATGATGTTCACCTGCAAAGATCATGATCTAAATGGTATTCATCAGGTGATGCAAAGCATGTTCTCAAAAATAACAGCTTTTTTGGTTCTTCAGGAGCTGGAAACCAAAACCACAACAACAAGCACCACCATCAATTATGACTGGCACTAAGAGTCCGAAAATTATACTTGAGATGGTCAAATAAGCAGTTAAATATACAGTACACACCCTGTGAACTAGGTATGACTCTAGGACTAGTTGTCTGTCTGCCTTCTCAATAATTGGTTAACTTGTTTACGTAGATTTCCTCTTATATATTTTCCTTTAGTTTTGATATTTCTAGTAGCAGTGCGCAAATTAGTGTGCTGTGCGTTAGCTGTTTGCTTCTCTGGAAAGTTGTCTCAGAGTCTTTAACTTTAAAGCACTGTCACTATTTTAAAGAAGTAGACGAGCAATACTTTTTGATCCCATACGGGGGAGGCATGGATTGACCTAGAGCAGCTAGCCATTATATATTATATCCTTGACTGATCAAATAGATAGCGTGATATCATGAAATATTTGTGGTAATCAAAACAGCTATTTTTAATTTGCACTATGCGACAGTAAGTTTTTATGATAAGCCATTAGCTTGCTAATGGAAGGTCAACTGAAAACACAAATGTTTAAACATTAGCAGCTTCAGTAATATAACAGATAGTTTTTTTAATGATGGTGTTTCAGTTTGTTGAGCTTTAGCAGTTAAGCACAGCTCCTGAGTCATTCCCTTTTAAAAGCACAGTCGCTATGTTAAATGAGTAGGCAAGCAATGTTGTTTGAGCTAATCAAAAAAGCTATTAACCAATTAGCACTATGCTAGGTTTGTATGGTAAGCCATTAGCTTAGCGGTGGGGGGTGGGGGATTACACATTAGCAGCTTCTGTAACACAACTGATAATTGTTTAATTAGCATGCTGCACTTTAAACATTAGCACAATGAAACCCTCTCGTGAAAATGAATCAGTTGCTACAACTTGTTACCAAAACACTTTTGAACATGTCTCAAGAAACCTGCTACGCCAAGTCTAGCTGGTTTTGAATGCAAGAATGCATAAATTTAAATGCCTCCCTAACAATACGTCCAATGTATTACCAAGTGAATCCAAAACTAGTCTAGTTGTACAACTCTTCCTTCCTTCCTTAAGTAGTAGATTTTAAAAATAAGCAGTTTTGCACATTCCTACTCCCAACACACTGAATGAATGGCTTGCTATCAGCAAGTGAATCGTAGGACTGCATACTAGCTGCAAGAGAAATGCGAACGGTCACCGTGCATTGTGTGTGTGTGTGGGAGGGGGGACTCCCTGCTGTCGGCTGCGTCTGTCTTTGTTTGTATCTTTGGGTTGGCCTGTGTTCGCCTCTGGGAATGTAATGAGCAATTCAGAACACAGCCAAGCATTCTGCCCCGTGATACATGCCAGAGTAACGCTGGGAGAGTAGCCAGAAAAAAAGAAGCCATCGCTATTACAGCATCCAGACTACGGCAACAAGGTGCCATCGGCCAAAAGCGCCATGTGTTCCGCAAGGGGCCGTCTGTCTGCTTCACGACTGGCTCATATTCTGTAATCAAGCTTTCGAGATGCTCTCGGTCCAACGACGTGACAACACAAAATCCAGCTGTCTCATAAAAGAGTCCCTTGGGTGTGAGGAAATTGCAGTCTGCATTGCACAGTGTGTACCTTAACTGTGCTTCTTTTGTGCTGTTGTCTTCAGAGAGCATCTAACAAGGAAACTAATCTCTTAATATGTTCCCAGTGGCACCGTGAGTGGTGTCGCATCGGTTCAAACGAAGACACACTGTGTAATATTTACAGAGGAGCTTGATGCTATCAGGGCAGGGAGGAATTGCCTGGCAAAAGTAAACATTATGAAAGAGGTCCAATTTCTTACTGTTTTTTCCCCTCAGTATCACAACGGGATGAGTCGGCGCTGATGTCAATGGTTTTGTTGAACCTTTTAAAATTTGAGTTGCAAGCAAAAGCACTTTCGGACAAGGCCTAGGGATTGTAAACGGGGTCAAACCGTGCCACTGCATTTACACAGAACTTGATTACGCAGTCGGAGTGATCAGCAAAAGCTCGGGTAGATGGGAGTCTATACCTGTTGTGGTCATGGACCCCAATTTCTAGGCTGTCACAAATAAATAAATAGCGTTCTGGTAAAAAGCAGATAAGGCGGATGTGGTGTGCTGGACAGCAACACTGTGGTACAAAAGGAAACCCTAACTTACTTTGCAAGTGCACTTCTTAACAAGAGGACCATCTCAGCTGCCTAATAAACTGCAAAAGATAGTATGGAAAAAGCAGCAAAGCAGGTTTAAAAAGTACACAAACAACACCCGGGTGGGCGAACCGCGTCTGAGATTCTCAAGTGCGCAACCAGCAGACACTCTGCAATCCCATAAAGCCACAGGAGCTAAGGAGATGAAAAAAGGAAGGAAAACTGTGCAAGACCCAATCCTCCTTCCTCAAGGCAAGATCAAAAACGTTGCAATATCTTGTTCTAGCTAATCAAAAGTGTTTATTTGCCTCCCTAATTATATATTATACAACACGTACTCTGCCATGTTGTGTATGAATTTTAGAAGGGTAGAGTCTCAAATTAAACACTTCAAGTGTTCATTTTAGACTAGTTCATTTTAGACTAAGTGTGCCCCAATTAACATACTTATGTTTTATTCTATGGCATTTTGAAGTAAAAAATATTGTGAGTAGTGTGTTCACAGTTAACATTCCAAAAATGCACTTTAAATACCCAGATGATGCACTCAATTAACCATAAAAACGAAGTGTGAAATATTTATATGGAATGTGCAACTTTAAGTACATAGCGGAGAGGGAGGGGCTAACAGACTCCGACAAATCTGGATGACAAAATAACCTTTTAAAATTCAAACACTAGACAGTTGAGTACATATATATATGTATCATATATAGTGTGTAATTTCAGACACCAGTGCACTGTTATTATTGCTAGCTAGCAGGCTAAGCTAACAAGGCATCAAACATGTGCATCTATCAAATTCAGCACATACTACGAAAGGACTACGAAAGTCCACATGTGACAATCAGGCTAAGCGGCATAGCCCAGAGAGTTATTGGATCTTAAAAACAAATCCATAAAAAAAAAAAAATGGCAGTGTGAAATTCACCATTCTTGAGTCAATAAGCAACACATTTATTTGGCTGTTGGAGCCCAGCAGGAATGTAATGAGATGGGAGTTTTTTGAAAAAGGACCTAAGCAATTTCCTTCGCCTCCGTCCCTCGTGATCCAGCAACATCAACAGGCCATCTCCCAATGTTTACTTACTGAATGATAGGATGATACACAATTGCAGTGAGCGCTGAAAGCAATCAGAGGGAACAATTGCCGTGGAGGAGTGTAATATCAGCTTATATAAAGAATGATACACCACAGCCTCTCCAAGAATAGCAATGGATTTATTGTTCTCCATATACTCATATCAGCACAGGCTTGAGGCACTAGCCTCCTGAAAACTCAGACACAAAAAAATTGCTGTTTAATACCATATACCCAGGAAAAAAATTCAAATCTAATATACAGTATATAAATGCATTGTATTGGATTGGATTATTTAAGTTGCACATACTGGAGATTCATTCATGCTCATTGTGCAAAAGGGCTGTATAAAAGCTTTAAAAAACGAGCAAATCTGAGTCACTCAGAGTCGAAACGTTACGATTTCATTAACATAAACAAGACAGTGGAGCCGCATTTGAAAGCTAATCTGCATCTGCCATACAGCTGTTCATTTTTATGCAGATGGAAAGGGCAGCGGTGAGTCTAATGTGGCTATTTACATGGACTGAAGAGAGGCCACACAATAGCCTCCCACGCTGTATGCAGATTCAGACAGAGAAGAGCCTGCCGTGGGTGGCTTAATGACATGAGCATGTTCAGAACGATTGAAACGCATGGTCAGGCATGTATGATTCTATAACACGTTTTCTAAAAGAGTTTTGTTCAGACTGACACTACATCTCTTGCAGACCAACGTTCAAGTAAACGCTACATATAAAAAAATCAAATATAATAAAGTTACAAAAATAAGCAAGGCTATTTTGTAAAGCCTCCAGCCTACAATTATTTTATTTCAATTCTTTTTTTTTACCTCAGGCTCATGTACTGCTTCCGCCGTCCTGCTGGGAGGATCCAGCCCACGGCACTTACATAAGGCGGTCGCTGGAGTCAGGACACGGTATGATTCATGGACACAATGTGACTGGCGGAACCACGAACCGACTGCAGAGACAAAGGGTTATTATGTTTATTTTAAGGAACAGTTCATCCAAAAATGAGAATGTTATTATTTACTCACTCTCACGTTGTTCCAAACTGACTTTCTTGTATCCATGAAATACAAAAGGAGAATTTTTGCAGAATGTCAAGGCTGCTCTTTTCCAGGCTTAAGCTTCAAAAAAGGATGCAAAAGTAAACTTCTGGGTGAACTATTCTTTAAAAGGACAGTTCAAAGTCATTTTTATCACCATCATGTTGTTCCAAACATTCATTACTTCCTTTATTCTATGGATTTGATGAATGTTTCAGCTGTTTTTGTCCATTCAATGAAAGTCAATTGATTGCATGGAACAAATAAAATATTGTCAAAATATCTTCTTTTGTATTCTCCAGAATATTAATTTTAATGCAGGTTTGTAAAATTACAGAACTTTTTTTTTAGGTAAACTATTAAAGGGGTCATATAATGCCCTTTTTGTACAAGCTCATATGATTATTTAGGGTCTAAATTAAAAGTTTATAATATACTTTAATTAAACATTCTCATTGGTATTGTAAGAAAACACTTATTTTACCTGGTCAAAAACAGCTCTGTTTTCAGCACGCCATTTCAGTGCATATGGCTTTAAATGATAATGAGCTTTGCTCACCCAGCCTCTCTGTTATGTGCGTACACCATTTGTAACACAATAACACGCGTTGTTCATTATAGACGTGGGATTATGAATTATATTAAGAACGTCGTACATAGAAAACATGCCGTAATGTACCCAGTGTGTAACTCTTCCACACAGCCGTTTAAAAAAAGAAAAGAAAAAAAGTTGTGCCAGCCAGCACAAACATTTTTGATAATTTTCACAAAACATTCAATGGCCCTCAGAATATTTCGTTATATGAATATTGGGAACATACAATATATTAAAAGAAATAACAAAGCCTCTGCTTTTAAACAGACAAACAAAACATTTATTCTAGCTGAGAAAATCACGTTTTTGTCAAAGACTAAATCCTGAAAAAATAGATGGAGATTGAGTACATTAACACCCCCAAAGCTTCACTCTCCTATACCTCGTCCTGGGTCGACATTGACATTCCATTCGGTAACGTTAGGCAGTTCAGTTATATGCTGTTTAATGTTGATGATCGCGTTATTTTACATGTGGGTAAGCAATGCTTCTATCACTTCTGCTTCTTCTTCGCCTCTGTTTTGATCCAGAGATGCAGTACTCTTTCAGAAGATGCATAATAGCGCCCCCTACCGTATAACAGTGAAAACATGGATTGGCGGAAAATTCTGTCAATGGTTGGGAAAGAGATGGCTATCAAGTATTCCATGTTAATAATGCTTTTTATTTAAACAAAAAAGCTAGAATATCTCATCTATGCAAATCAGATCATTTCAGTCTTAATAAAACGTTCACCCTGTTATACGTGCTTACCCATGTGGGTTAACAGTCCAGTGGTTTTAGATATAACTGTAATTAGTTTCCAAAACAAATTCCAACTTTGCATCCACAGGGATACAGACACTCCTAATTAAGAAATACACAGTAATTCACAGCGATTCTGTCAAAAAGGGTTGGCCTCCTGCAAGTCATTTAGGGAGCCAACGGTGCCTTTATTAATTTGTCAAAACACTGTCAGCATGAAAGGAATTGGGTAGAGAACGCTACGGCCCCTTGACGGGAACAGCGAGAACATTTTTCAGTTGAACACTATATCAGAGTTTCTGGTAGTAATAATTAAGGGTTTATTTGGGAATTCATACTCTAGATTGAAATGGTTGATTGTATGTTTTCTTTAACAGGTGTATTATGAGAGGGATGCCAAATGACTTCTTCAAATTGAACTTTTCCACTTGGTTATGCAACTGCCTTTGCATGTGCAAGCAATTTTATGCTCTAATAAAGTGAGATAATATTACAGTCAGTCAGTGCAGACACTGCTGCATGGCTTGAAAACCAGAAAATGATGCCTAAAGTGAACCAAGCAGACTGAAGACTATTGCATTTTTAATGTGTAGTTGCAGCTTTTCAAAGATAAAACGGCCTGATTAACTTAATGGAATATTTGACCAAAATTTGCAATAATTTGTCCGAAACGGTCCACAAAATCTTGAAAATGCGCTACAGAGATGTTTCATATAATTTTTTTTTTTTTAAAAGCACCTGTATATGTTTTGACAGTTCAAAAGATTTACATTCTTGAAGACAACTAAGCTTTTAGGCCTGTTCATTTTAAAACACTGAAGGTTTTGTGTGAAAGCTAAGAGATTGGACATATTAAGCACTGAAATGCCTTGTGCTGAATGGACACTGATTTGAGGCGACAGCTTTGTGCTGTTTTGATGAATAAATCTTGAAGATTGACAGATCTGATTAGGACAAGCACACGGAGCAGAGGGACAAGACAGAAATTAATTATTGATTATTTTGAAGAATTCGAACGCTACAGGGAGAAAAAGGCAGAGAAATACTCTCGGAAAAAATACTATTATTTTGGGGGGTGGACATGTTCTTTTTCCAGTATAATACAGCAAAATAAATAAATAAAGAGAGAGAAAAAATGTATTACAGTGATTTTAAAACACATTAGGCCGCTTAAAATGCCCTTAAACATTGCAAAATCATTATAATGTACAGCTCTATGGTTTACAAAACAATTGCAAAAGCAAAACTGAAAGACACAGATGTTCAATTAAACACATTCATTATTGGAATAAATAATTCTTCCACTAAGTAATAGTTCATTAGCCTTATTATAGCAACATATTAGACTGCCTAGTCACGAAATATAGGCCAAACACTCACAAAGCAGCTGTTTAGTCCATCAATAAATATCTTTGTGGTGTAGTATCTTTGTTCAACAGAAAGATCCTCTCATGTTGTGCGGCAGCAGCGAGAGGCTCTTTAATTAATTCTTCAGTCTGAATACTAAAAACTCAGGCACGGCATCTTCTGTCCCTGAGCTCAAACCAATCGATTGAACAATTTTCCATAGAATTGCAGAGTACTCTCTGTGGTGCTCATATGAGGTAATTACCTCTGGGATGTGAAGGGAAAAACGCCTGTGAGAGTGATGCTGGAAAAACGAAGTGCCACGGTATCATCAAACAGCAGGGGTTAGACGTCGCTGCATAGATTAAAGAAGAATGATGTGACAGCCGTGTCGTCTGCAGCTAAATCTTCTGCTGCGATATGTTAAACAATGCAGCAGTTTGAAAGCCCATTGTGAATGTGCTCAATTTAACTAGAGAAACGCTTGTCTGGATGTAAGGTAACAGCTGTAATGTTCGAGGGATAGTTAAGGTAAAGACGCATTTGATCTGATAAAATACCAAGAAAACTACAGTACAAACTCATGCAACTACAACTTAGCATAGAGACTTTGGGTGGCACACAATAAGACAGAGGAACCTCAAGACCCCACTTTTGACTCTTTAAAACCTTGTACCCTAAGACGCTGATGAACAGCAACACTGAATGTGTCAATCTTTTTTCATATTATGCCAAATAACCAATAAATGGGTATTTAGTACAAAAGGAAAAAACAAATAAAACAAAAACCAGTACTTTACAATGCTACTAAAGGATGAAACGTCAAATTATATATGATCCTTAATATTTAAAATGTTTTAATCACACACACACACACAAGTCAGGACATCCCTATGTTAAATTCACATAGAGGCAGGCAGATTTTTATTTTTAAAGGCCAGTTATTTCATGGATCCAGGATACTATGTATCCTGATAAAGTATTCTTGGCCTTTGCAATTAAAATAGCCCTAATCATCACACACCCTTCACCTAGAGATTGGCATGGGGTACTTTCCATAAGATCATCTCTCAATGCAAATCAAACCAGCTATTAGGCTAACTGAAATAAAACCATGCCAATCTCTAGGTATGGTGAAGGGTGTGTGATGATGTGGGGATATTTCAATTTCAAAGGCCAAGGGAACTTTATCAGGATGCATAGTATCCTGGATCCATGAAATAACCAGCCTTTAAAAATAAAAATCTGCCTGCCTCTATGGGAATGTAACATAGGGGTGTCCTGACTTATGCACCCTGTATTTTAAGGAAGAACGTTTATTTATTTACGATACATTATTCACTCACAAATAAAACTGGTGTCCTTAAAGGTTGGATTTTTCCTCATTTTTTTAATTAAGGCATTAAGATCAATTTCCAAAAGATGATTTTATATTCCTCTTTTTAGTCAACTTTAGCATGGGTTTCACTTATGCTAAGCACTGTATAATTAATTCAATTAAAGTGCACTGAGAGCCCTATATCAAATAAATGGAATCGCATTACAAGCAAAGGGAGTGCAAGATAATCTAGCTGTTAATAGCATTCAGGTCGGACAATGTGCTCTTGCCGACACTCGTTGTCATTCAAGAAAGGTGACAATGAGCCGGTGTCAGAATGTGCCGAGGGAAGTGGTTTTGTGTGCCAAATGGCAGCAGGACGTCTATGTACCTCAACACCTCGCCTGAGGTTACCCTGAGGACAAGAATGGAAACCGAAGGCATGAAAGGGACATAATATCACCATAAAATTGCATCCACAGACAATAAGTCAGCATCTAAGCATAGCTTAAGGAAGTGAATCGAGAATAAGGCATCGCACCCCACAGAAGACCGTATCGCATCGGCTTCGAACTCACACACAGCAACATCTACATTAAAGGAAAAAAGGAGAAGTGGGGGATAAGAAGAGCTCCTGGTGCACAAGCACTATTTCAGGCACACTAAAAACACGATTCTCCCAAGACTCATCCGTCTCCTCTTCAATAAAACGCCCGACAGCTAAGAAATCCCAGCAGGCCATAGATCTGATGTATACTTTGAAGGCTTTTCCCCGTTCTTACCCCCTCAGAATCTCTGTTCTTCTCAAAGCCTCCAAGAACAATCACATTATGTTTTTCCTTCACCGCCTGCTTACAGCTGTCAGAAAACAACGGGAAAAACTCCTAGCTAGGTCAACAAACAAAAACCGTTTTGATGGTTGGCCCGATTCGCTCTGTTCTTTCACATGGATATGTGCGCACTTCCGCACCACTTCACTACTGAATTTAATGTGCTCATTTGAGAACTTGGGGAGGGTGTGCGTTTCCTCTGCCATATGCAGCTTGAAAATGATCTTCTTGGTGTGCAAAGGGCCGTGAAGAGTCCTTGGCAACAATCCACCCCCTCTTCTCGAGGAGCATGAAAGGCGCTCACCTTCGGCTAAAAGCGCACCAGTGTAGGTGGTAGTGGCTTCAGGAGCCAGCGCTCACATCAGCCTCAAGGTGTTGTAAGTTTGTTTTCCCAGCTTCACCAATGACGAAATGTTAATAAATGGTTGGTGGAGTCTGGAGTAATCAATGGGTGCTTCCCAACACTCAAACTGATGCTTCCTCGTTTCCTCGCTCCTCCGTCCTCCAGCCAGTGACCCGGACACTGATCAAGGAAAGCCATATTGAAGGTCATCTCAATTCTCTAACTGCACCACGAGGAACGAGGAGTGAGGAAACTTCCAGAGGAGCTATGAGTGAGGATCCACAGGTGTATCCTATTCAGAAGTCTTTCTTGTCAAAAAACCTGATGCCAATATGAAATCATTTTAATTTATGATTTACCTTCACAACCTACTTAATCCATAAATCTCATATATTTCAACAGGGCATCGTGCTTTATTGTTAGTTATTAAATAACCAAAATTTTACAACATAAGGTCCAATCCCTTGAGCGCAACTGATGGCGCTTTGAAGTGACACTCAAGTGATCAAGAATATTCCAATATACAAATTTCCTTTGATTCCCTCGTCCTCATTTTCTTCCCTCGCATCCGAAGTGGAGTGGAGCTGAGACGTAAGAAGGCAAAGGAGGAAAATTAGGACGAATAAATAAGAAATGAGCAGCACCCTTTAAAATACTTCTTTTTTTTAAAGAAGGTCAATACACAAAATTGCTTTCTTCTGGGAAAGCAGGTGTCTTTCAAAAAATGCTTGAAAGGGTGCTTGAGGCTATTTTCAGAACTGAAAAATGTTGAGCAAAATATGCATTAATGCATGAAAAAAGCTTCAGATTGGAGCAAATCCCCTCATCATATTGCACATTCAAGTCAACAAATGGTGTCCAGTTATCTTTGAAATAAATTTGTGCTTTTTTGTTGAGGCAAAAAAAAAACCACATATTTTTGGTGCAGTCTAATGCCGAGTCCAAAACATTCAGACAGCCTGTATTCTGGCTGTGCATATCATTTGAAATAAATTAATTTTAAATGAAATATTATAATATTTCACAATATATATATACATATCTGCTATATATACACACTGCATTTTCTATATACACAGAATATATATATGCATGGATAGATAAATTTATATTTCAATTTTTGCCATGGACCATTAGTATATAAAAATTGCATTTTATATACATACACACATAGTGTATGCATATGTGCATGTAAATATTTTACATTTATTTTTTGGGAAAGGAATATTTTTGCCTGTGTAAATATTTTAAATGTAATTTTTATATGGAGTATATACACAAAGACCACAAATGCATACACTGAAAAAAAAAATAGTGTATACAGAATTCAAAGTAAGTGCTTTCAGTATTCATTTAAAAACTACAAAGTTCTATCATACCATTGCATATTTTATTTTAACTTTCACAAAAGAACGTGGTGGTGTATCTATCAAGCTAAGTGAGCATCTGCCACCCACTGGCCAACTGTGTAGGACACTTAACCAAATTAGACGCAGTACTACAAACACTTTTATTTGACAGTTTAACACTGAAAAGACATACATTTACAGAATTAACTAAACAAGCAGCAAAATGGGAAGCCATTAAATGAGCATGTCAAAAAAAAAAAAAAAAAACGACAAAGCCAGAGAACAAGCATAATGAACACATTCAGCAACAGTTGAAATATTCTTGATTTGCATACTAGAATTAGTACATACTGCCATCATTAGGCCTCAGGAGGAACTACCTGAAACAAGAAACACAGGTGACTTGGATAAAGATTTCAGAATAATTAAAAACAGCAAAAAGGTTGTGATAAGTGAGAGAACTGTACCGTCTCCAAGTCTTTGATTACCACGACACCCTGCTCTATTTCCAAGTCACTCTCTGTGTCATTGTGTGACCGGTATTCCTCACTGTCCGTCTCAACTCCACTGGGCTGCAGGAGAAGATTAGTACCCCGAAATTTGGCAGTGACAGAAAGAAAAAAGAAAAGCGCAAACCTCATAATCCGGATCAACTACATGGTCTTCCTCGGCCAGTTCCTGAGTGAGCGCCTCCACCCAGGACTGCTGATCTACGTCCTCTTCCTCATCCAGGTCATCCTGCTTTCTCTTGCTGCCTTTGCCACAAGGCTTGGTAGGGGAACAACTCACCTCTAAAACAGAAACACCAGCTGAACTTCAAGTCTCATATCTGAAAGTGGTTTTTCATCTGAAGTAGAGGGATGAGCTTACCCGGGGACACAGCACAGCCAATGCTGGTGCAGACCGGATAGCCCAGAGCTCTCTGGATGCGGCGGGGCAGAATGGTCAACAGCAGCCGTGTGACCCTGTGGAGACGCTTCCGGACCGTTCGGCACTGTCTTTCTTTAGGGGAGCTGCCTTTTTCCTCACCGGCTGGAGAGATGGCCTTCACTGGTGTGGAGAAGCCAAACAGCCACCAGAAGCCACGGAGTGCCCGCATCTTAAGAAGAAGCGGCATACAGGATCAAAGCAAGTTACAGAATTTAAAAACTGAGCAATAGTTCAAAACCACACTTGAAAGTTAAAGAATGGGTTACTACAACTAATTTATATAACACATAATATATAAATAAATTTATTTTATATTTTTTTTTTTTTAGATTACAAAATGAGAAAAATAAAGTCAACATACATCTAAAATGGTTGTTTGTTTAGCCTTAAACGAGGAAACTGACTACAACAGGACAGGTACTCAGTGCCAGGATGCAGTTAGTAATAACTCACAGTAAAGTATATGAAATTATCCTATTAAATGAAAATAAAAGTCAGTAAATGCAGCTTAAACTGGTTTGCTGGTCTGTGTTGGTTTATGGTGGTCTTGGCTAGCCTGGTGCTCAATGGTTTAGATAGTGTCCCAGCCTAGACACCTGCAATGTCCACTGATTCTAGTATATCAGCTAGTTTTAGTTTTTTTTTTTCAGCAATATATAAAACAATGTATAAGAAAATAGACTGCCAACGTGTTTGAGATCGTTTGTTTACAGTCTGACATTTGAAATGACAAAATAGACCACTAACCAGAGCAGACAGGTACTCAGTACGAGGGTGCAGCAATTTTGTAAACACTCATTTACCACAGTTAGTTCACTTGCACTTAAGACTTACAGTCAAACTGACTGGCCAAGACTGTGAAATCCGACAGAGGACGGCTGAAACGACTCCACCTCTCTTCGACACAGCTTTCTTCTGTTGGGAACAAAAGTTTTACTTTTTACAAATATTCATTTGTCTCTAACGCCTCGTGTGAACAAAAACTCCTGTTTTGTCTCAGTGAGGGAAATGTAATCGAACAAACTTGCCTCTTGGCCCTCAGTGTTCTCTGACTCAACGGTGTAGTTGCACTGGTTAGTCATCTCGATGCTCTCTGAATTAATCCACCGACTGTCTAAAAGCGATTCCCCGCCAATTTACAAGCAACCATGCACGTGCTAATTAAACCACGTGCGTTTATCCAGCCCACTGCGGTTTGTGCGGGTGTCCGCATGCGTGGAGACATTGGCTGTGTGCGAATTAAAAAACTAGCGTACTGCATGCTGTGCTGCGCATATTAGGCTATAGCAAAAATAGCCTAATATGCCTAATAGCCTAACAGTATACTGTTTATAAAGTATGGAAAAAAGCAAGCAATTACTATCTCATGTTTGTTTAGTAGCTAAAAGCTATATGCTATTGCCACTTTTTTTTGCATCTGAATGTTACCTTGAACACAATTAATTAAGTAACAAAAAAATATATATATATAATATAGACTTTTAAATTATTCTTAAAAATAAAAAATATAAGGTAAATTTCTCGTTTCGTTCAAATTAATTAATTCCAGTGTAACATATTTTAAATAAATTGCCTCAAAGATTGTTGATCAAGGACAACAAAATATTCCTAAAAAATATATCCTTACACAAATTTTGACCTAAAATCCTGTTGTTTTGCGCACATGTATACCATTGTATTATTTGAAGTAGCCTACCTTGGAGTAGGCCTACAAATACAATACACAATGGGAAAAATAGGCATTATAAATGTATTTGTATTAGTTGTTTTGACAAACTAATGTTTAAGTTTACTTTAGATTTATGTCTTTAATTTTATTGCTAATTCCCTGTTGTTGGTTCATTTCCTCACGAGGCGGCCTAAGTGTCTAGGGTATATTTATATTGATTTCTTTTAAGTTGTTTAGATTGGTCGCTAAAACACGCAACTTCACAATAATATATTTTATATTTTCTAAACTTAATCTGATGTTGTTGTTGTAGTTAAGAAGACTTTGCTGCAGCTTAAAAAATGCTGCCTTCGGAGGACGCATTCCAACACTGTAAAAATTATATGATCAATAATTTATGACTTGTTTTTACATTGCTTTGACTCATCAAAATAATTTCAGCAATTTTAAATTTTTAAAGTCGGTTTAATGTAATTTAAGTTGAAATTGATTAAACAAACAAGTTGATTGTCCCTAAAAATTTGAGGCAGCAACTTTTTTACAGTGAAAGTTGGAAGGCAAAGCACGAATCCAATGTTACCTTCACTTCATGAGATACCTTCATCTGATCGATTTTTGAAGGCAGCATAGATGTATCCTTTTTAAGTTGCCGTTGCTGGTCATTTGTGTGTAAATGTACGTTTTTGACCATCGTTTTTCACGTCTGATTTAATTTCTAGTGATAAATTACTTCTGTAGTAATTAAATATTTGTTTAGTTCTTACCAAAGCTCGTTCTATTTTGCTGTAGGCCATTAAACTGTTAGGCGGCCTCAGAAGTCTGTTTGAAATCAGTTTCGTGAGGTACCCTGGGCAAACGCCTGCAGAGTCATAAGGCAGCGAGGCAAGCCGCCAAAGTTTTCGGATGCAACCAGAGAAACATAAGAGATGTTGTGAAAACCTGGACAGAAGTCAGTTCCAGTTCCACCACACTTGATTCTATTAGGCTATGTGTTCTTTTCATAATTTTGAAGATTTTATGCAGATATTATTTAGGTATGGCTTACATGAACACTTGACTATTGAATTAATTTCATGTTAATTGCACTTAAATTATAAATAAAAATGAAAGTCCCTCCTCCCACATTCTCAATGCTCTAGGTGAACACTGACCCAACTAAACGAAATTGTTACTTGTTATTTGTTAATTGCTACTGTAATTTTGAGTGAAGTTTCTTTTGTTTTCATGATTTTCGGACAAACAGTGTTTGTGAGTTTCTTTGCAACTACAAATGGAAAACATAGAAATAAAGGTGAGTTTTAATTGAATGCATTCAGAGAGTGTTTATTTGGTTCAGAAACAGTAATGATGTCTAACTGAGACCTTATAAGATGTACGTCCACACCACATATGAACTAGTTTTGAACCTTGGTCCCTTGGACGTCAATATCGGAAGTTCAGAAGACGTCATAAAAAGAGTAAAAGACATAAACTTTCATTCTGGCTCCTCAGGGGATGTCTTTTCAACGTGTGACTGACAAAGACGACGTCTTTTTGACGTACCTTTGCTCAGTGGGATAGAAGTGCTAATGCACCAATTATACAACAAAGAATCACAAGTTTACACAACAGCACTGGGACACACAGTTAAATGGGAAGCTAACATGACAGTAGATTATGGACTATGGAAGAAGTGGGTATACGCAAATATTGATAATTAGAAGTCATAATACTCAAATAGCCCTGGGAAAAAGCGTAGGCCTATACATGCGTATGGGACTGACTACACCACTGCACATAATTATTTATACAGTAGTACCAAATTATTGCAATGAAACTATATTAGCATTATATTAGCCTATAATTTATCAATTATAAATTATATTCTCTAGGCTTTATTAGATAAATAAATAAAATATATAGGCCTAATCTCTTTTCCAAGAGTTTTCATAATCTTGATGGCATTTTGTCTTTATTTGTGTTTACCAAGCTGCTAAATACTAACAACATTAGCAGTAACTATGGTAACAAACGACATGTTCGTTCCTGTCATTCCTGTCAACGTCAGTCACGGAGGAGACCCGTAAGGCGGGAGAGATCCACATTTGGGCATGTTTCCGCACACGGCTCCCTCGTCATTTAGCCTACGCACGTCTAAAACAAACAGAGTGGGGCAGATTTGAAGGGTCTGGATAACTATAAATCTCTGAGGTCGCTCTTTCAGTCACACCTTTCCACAAACAGGTAATAAACAATATATTTTAATATTTTCAAGACACAGCACAGCATGGCAGCAACGCACAAGAACATGACGGTGACGCGCACCATCAGTGCTGGAAACTGCACGAGTGCCGACAGCGCGTCAGAAAGCGCGGGATTCCCTTTCGCGCGCAGGCACAGCTCCGCGGGAAAACTCGCGCTCAAATGGGCCACCGCGAGAAGTTGCTCGTTCGGAAGTTCGCTGGGGTTAGAAAACCGCGGAAGTAAAGACAGTATACGCAGTGTCGTCGTGACCCCGGACAGCATCCCACAATTCACCATTCCAAAACTAGCCCTGGAGGATGGCTATAGATCCAGAGCGAATGAGAAAGAACGACAGGGTGAAGAAGAGGTGGACTGGGGGAGCTATGAAGACATTCGTGGATCCTATCATGCCAAGCTTTCTCTTTCTTCATCAGTGTCATCTTCATCATCATCCTCTGGGTTCAGCGTATCTCCTGTAAGAAAAGCTGTCTTGGATCTCAAACATTGCTCAGACCCTGCTAGCCAAGCGGCTCTCTCCTTACCTCACCTTCTCAAGGTCACCACCCCATACGGCTTCGTAACTTTGAGCAAAAGCCCACAAATGGCCAACGAAGAGGCGCTCTTCTCTCAGGGCCATAGACGTTGGGGTCACGATGAAGAGGTCAACACGTCTAGGCACCCTAAGCTGGAAACGAAAAGAAGCATCGCTGTCAGGACATCCCCCATTCAGATACATGCCAGCACCCCTCCAACTCAGTCTCCTGTCTCTCATCGTTTCTTTAGAAGCCACAGCGTTACAGGAATCGAGATCCAGAGGAAACTGGCTCAGAACAGTGAGCTAGTAAAACAAGCACCGGTCAACAAGAGCAAGCGAAGCCTTTGGGGAATTCTTCGCAAACAAGAAAGAAAGTCTTTCGACTCCAATTTAAACCACAAATGAACAAACCCAGAGCAGTGTTGCTCAATAACATGACAATCGAGCGCCTTCTATTGTAAATGTATTGAAATATATTTATTTTATGCATGAATTCCTCATGTTCAGATAGATGTTGTCCATGATGAAAATAAACGTTTTTGAAAATACAAATGGTTTCAAAAGCATCTGTCTTCTGACATATAGGCTACAGTGACCTCAAAAAGCCTGTAAAATTAAATTACATTAAAATATCAATCCAACTGGCATGTATTTTTTTAAAGAAATATAACACAAACACACATTTATGGAAATTATATCATACAAATTTAAGACTAACTTAACAAAATCACCTTGAATCCAGCTGGAAAAAGAGCACAGACAAAGTCAGTTCTGAGAAAAAAAAAATAGCATAATTTGATATTTTGTGTCTAATGCAATATAAATTTATATAAGTGTGATTTGAGAGTCCAAATACGTGCAGCCTTTACACTATAAAAAAAAAAAGTCACTGCCTTACATTTGTAAGTACATTCAATTGGATGCTTAAGTCATTTCAACTTAAATTATATTAAACTGACTTTTAAAAAATGAATCTGTATAACTTATGAAAAAGGTTAAAAAAATTGCGTAACTTATTTTGATGAGTTAAAGCAATGTAAAAAAAACATGTTGTCATAACTTCATGAGACAGTTTCCTTGCACTTTGTCAGCGTTTCCTGACTACATGACGAGGCTACTGACGCAAATCTGTGGCGAACTCTGCATAAGGAAGCCCCGGGACTCACAGCATGTGAAGAGTCTCTTTATACTAAGAGCAGCATATGAGCTTAATGAAGATCCACTTCAGGGGCTCTCCAGTGCTTGCGTCTAACCCTCGCTCTCTTTCCTTCTTTTATATTTTGATGAGAGCTTCTTCCCTTCACTCATGTCTTAAATTAGAACTGCAATTCATCTTTTGATCTGCACTTCATGGATGGACATGATGGACTTCTAAGAAATACTCGGTTTGCGCATCTTAACATGCAAATCCTACATCTGGATTCTATTAGACTCTTTATGACAGATAGACTGATCTGCGACAGTTATTGTGTACAAATAATAGATGTTAAATCAATATTTGTTTTTTAAAAATTGTATACATAAAATACATTGAACTTAAAGGGTTAGTTCACCCAAAAATGAAAATTAAGTCATTAATTACTCACCCTCATGCTGTACCAACCCCGTAAGGCCTTCGTTCGTCTTCGGGACACAAATGAAGATATTTATGATTAAATCTGAAACGAGACTTCAAGAGATTTCCACGACGGACGCGCGAGAACTTAACTGAAGTAGTTGAAGGAGATCGCAATTCTCGCGCATGCGTCGAGGAAATCAAGTCTCGTTTCAGGCCTACAAGGAAGAAAAGGAATAGTCGAATAAAGTCGTTATTTTTGTTTGTTTTTTCGCACAAAAAGTATTCTCGTTGCTTGATAAACTTATAGTTGAGCCACTGTTGTGACATGGAATATTTAAACATTTTCTTCATTGACTTTCTGGGCCGTCAAGTTTCATTCCCTTAGGGAGCCTATGGAGGAGTGATCAACCTCTCAGATTTAATCATAAATATCTTCATTTGTGTTCCGAAAACGAACGAAGGCCTTACGGGGTTGGTACAGCATGGGGGTGAGTAATGACTTAATTTTCATTTTTGGGTGAACTAAACGTTTAAGTTTACATTGCACTATTGCAACAAGTGTCTCATAACAGCCACCGAGCGAACGCACAGAGTAGCCTAACGTTGTCGCAGTGTTGGGGTAGTTACTCAAAAAAAGTAATTAGTTCCTAAATACTTCTATAAATTGTAATGAGATTACTTTACTAGTTACTGCGTTTGAAAAGTAACTTCACTACTTATTACTTTACTTTCCCGTTTCTTAATTTACCGTGATAGGCTACATGGACAAACATCATAGCCCTATCATCACTTAGCCTGTCTGCATAGTGTTTATAAATCTATACAAAATGGCATGAAAGAATATCCCTGTCTGCACAAAGTTTCAAAACACAGGCTTTGGGAAACATGAGATTAAACGAATAAAACTCTTCTCCTGAGAACAAAACCAGCTTTTTATTCGACTCATGGCAATAAAAACAAAAAATGAAGTGGTCAATGAAAAATAACTAAATAAAGGTCACTTTATCCCATAAAATTCTTAATCTTAAAGCATTTTTCTAAACCCGGGCGATTAATAGTCGACAGGGGAAGCATGTCTTCTACAATGAACCCTGCAACAAGCCTGTTCTTTTCGTTTTGTGTTACCCAAGACTTGAGAAAAGCGCGCCTTGTTCGAAGCGTCCGCACGAGCGCGAAGGTGCGCGCGGCAAAAAGATGTCATTGTGGTGTGGGCGGTAGTGCGCAAGACCGGTGTGGTGAAGAGATGAGTCCCACTGAAGAGATGGGTCCCAGCTAAAGACCCCATAGTATGCCAGTATGCCTGATCTAAATATGTTCTCGCGATAACTTGTAGCTAACGTGAGCTGTTTAAGCTTTATGTGGTAGCGTTATGTAGGCCTAGAATCTAAAGATTTTAAAATTAAGAGAAAAATAAAAGATAAAAGCAGTTTGTTGCCATCAAGTAATACTTTTATTTGTTTAGCGCTTTTCATAGTAGGTTGCGTCAACAGCTAGGAGAAAGTCCCCTGAAATTGCCCGAGCATGTACGTCTCACCGCATCGGCACACAGTTTGCGCGTCTAAATCAGTTGCTTATGCTTACAAAATTTGCCTAAGATCCATGTTTTATAAAATGTCCACGAAACTTAATGAAATGTTTAGTGAAATTAGAAAATATTTAAGAGAGTTCTATAGCCTACCCCACATACATGTTTTTATATCCACATATTTTGTTCTAATGTCACAAGTAATAATCTTAGGGTTTACTAGAGTGCATTTCACACGAATATGTTTGTCCTTTCGAGCAATAAACTGAAAGTAATGTGAATATCGCCACTGGCCGAAACCCCCTGTCTCCGTCTTCATTTCCCTCTCTCCTTCGCACCGGCAGCTATGTCACTCAAATCCATCTCTATATGGCAACGGTGCGCACTCACCACTAGACAGAACTTTACACACAGGCAAACACGGCTTGGGTAACGCAGGAAAGCGCGTTCCTATATAGTAAAGTAGTGTAGTTACCGATAGTTTTAGTGTATAAGGCGTTACTTAACTTCGTTACTTAAAAAAGTAATATCGTTACTGTAATCCGTTACTTTGTAACTCGTTACCCCCAGCTGCGTTGTTGTTAACATAATTTTCAACACACTCAAACATATTTTAGCATGATTGTTTTGACCCAGTAAAACAGCGCTGCGTTACCCCACAATTTTAATTCATCAGAACAAGTGACATGATTCAGCACTTGCGTCTGTTTTATTAGAATGAAATAAAATAATGTGAATTTAAGGGATCAAACGTAACTAACAAAGTTCAAGTTCAGGGAAGGAGGCGGAGTGGGGGGCGTTAAATGTGCACTAATCATAATATATGCATAAACAACAAAGCAAAAGAAGCGGCAGAGGCCGACTGTGGCATAGATAAGCATGATGAAAACAGAACGGTAAAATGTCCCAGGCCCTCGCTTCCGCCCTGCTCTAATAGGCTACATATAAACTCACAGATTAACATAATTTCTGTCTGAGTCCCTTCAGATTGCTTTCCATCGACTGTGGAGGTGAAGACGACAACTTCCAAGATTCAACGCTCATTCACGGCGCCATCAAACTACACCTTTGTTATTGTTTTGAATAAGCGACATCTAGCAGCGAAATTTACATACTGTGCCTTTGAATTCTGTCTGACAATGCTTTTAATGTTTGATACATATATTATTTTTTGCTGAACGATCCAGCGCCACCTAAAGGGCTGTTTAATACATTGTTTTTTATTTTGAAATTTAAACATATCACACCTGAACATAAAACTTTTAGGGCATCTTATTCTTAAGCATTCAATAAACCGACGTATAGTTTAACTGAAATGCTTGCAGTTGTTTCAGAAAAGAATATGTATCCATTTTATACTTTTAAGAGCATAAAAAAAACTATAATAACATAAGGAAATATTAGCAATATGTATGTGATTTTGCTAAAAAGAAAATGTTTTCAGAATGCATGGCTAATTCTGAATGGCTGTGAATGGAGAAAGATAATTTATACAGATGGTGTAGTTACAACACCTACCAGCAGGGGTATAAAATATTCAATTGCATATGACCCAACCACATCATTATTCAGAATTCAGAAGTAATTTTTTTTTCCAATAGAAACCTAACAACTTTTTATCTGGCTCTACCTTCTGGGTTGGGTTTTGGTTCCTACTAAGTTTTTATTAGACTTAGACTTTTCGCTCCTGCTTTTGCCACTTAATAACGCTGCTTTGGGATATTGTGCATTGTTAAAAATGCTTTGTAAATGGTGCAGTCCAATAGAACTGAATCATCTGAAGTACAGTTTAACTGAACTGAATCCAGTCTTTATCAGGCTCATTCCAAAATCAGGCACACAAGGGCTGCGTCCAAAATCGCATAGGCTACTCTCCTGACTTTGCGACTGCTTAAAAAGTACATTCTATATAAGTGTGTGTAGTATGAATGTAATCTAGACGTCCTAAATTCGCCTTGGTGTCATTATCATGTGACCTACAGTTGTTGCGTCACTTCCCTGCCATTTACAAATCCTCTCCTGTGGCCTTATCGGATAGTAAAGTGTAGCCTATCGTATGCACACTTAAGAATCTCACTGAAAGTCGTAGGTCATCCAGGTACTTTTTGCCTACTCTTTAATGAGTACTGTGAATTCGGACATACTTCTTTTGTCACACTGTTTTTCACCTACTAGTAAGGAAGTATGCAATTTCTGATTTCTGATCTCAAGTGATGTAGGTTGCTTATTGTTTAAAAACGGACAACAGCATCCTCTAGTGACTGAAAGAGGACAGTGTATGATGATCACTCTATCGCTGGTATCTTGCAGTGTTTGTCTCCAAGCAACTTCATTGTTGCAAGGAGTTTATAACTGGTGTGCTTTAAGTTGCTTAGTTACATGTTCTGTAGAAAACACAAATAAAATATCAAAATAAAAAAAATCCTCCAATTTATAGAAATGCTCAGTAAGATTAAAAAACGTTTAGATTCAACTTTAATTCACTTTAAATTAGATTCATGTTTGACACAAACTAAGCTCAGTGCATGAGCATAATGCAAATAAACATGTCATCCCATGCCATGACAGTAAAAGGTAATAATCCAGATCTTACAAAAACTGGTTCCTTATTTTAAAATGTCCTATTTGAAAGTACAGAGAACAGATGTGCACAAAATGCACTCAGCTTTTCCGCTGCCAACCTCAGATGCTAGATATGCTGCTGTGGCAATGTGAGTTGAGATAACTGTGTGTGTGCTAATGCACTAGAAGAAAACTACAGGAACTGACATTGTAGGAGGGTGAAGCACATTCACGGACGCTCTCACTGTCACACGCTAAACTACAAATGGATCAAGCAACAGACTACACTCTCCTGGGAGTGTCAGGAGGGGCATCGCCACCTGCACTGCCCATCAAACAGCGCAGGTAAGAAATGCTAGTGTTATGACTTGACATGCTATTGTGATACAGGAAACCCCATACCACGAAAGTTACTCGTTGCTCAGTATAATGAAAGCAGGTCTAGCCCAGTAATTTGTTCTGTTGTTTCTGTATCTCTGTGAACTCGCATGTGTGCATGTTTAGGAGCAAGTCATCTTCAAGCTCCATCCAGGATCTAGATCTGAAGGTGGGAGATCTACTCTTGTCTGGACCACAGACACCCGTGTCTCCATTTGCTGAAGTGTTCACCCCTACTTACTGTAATGCAGCCCACTGTCCAATACACCATCGCTATGGTGAGAACTTATAATGTCTGGTATTGTCTGGAAGAACCTGGTGTGTTTGTAAAGTTTAATACAAAAAGGTTAGTTTTGCAGCAATGATAAGGATCTTAGTAAAATAAGAACTTGATTCTGAAATGTTTCACATGCATAGCCTTCCTCATTTCTGGTTATGTTTTTTGTTGTTTTTACACTTTTTTCTTTTACATAAGTACTTTGAGGGAAGTAACACCTGAAACCAATACAGTAAGCCACTAGACAAACAACTAAACCACGCAGAGTCTGTGTCTCACGGCATTGTGGAAACTGAGAGTTTCCACAAAATTTAATTTCATTGTTCCATAACACATGACATGCACCGCATCTGAGAATGCATGTGTTTGCTCTACTGCTAGAAGTAATTTTGACCTTGTTGTGTTGCTCAGAAAATCACCAGGCAAGATTCTTCTCAGATCAAACTCCTCCTCCAGTACCCAAAAAGAGTCTGAAGAGAACCCTATCCCTCCCAGCGGAGGCTCTGGACCCATCTTACCATGATCATACAGGAACCTACAACTATGAAAATCCATTATACATGATAGCACCATTCCATGGCACACTTACACTACAAGAGGAAGAGGTACAAGAGGAGCTACATCAAGGTCTGTCCTTGCACAGAGTGAACTTTGATACACCAGATGAGCAACTTCAAAGAGTCTTCAGAAGCTTCCAGAGCCATGAGCAAGTTTCCATGGGTATTCAAGAGTGTTATCTTCAGTTTCTCAGGAACTCATTGCAAAACATTGAATCGAGCATCTTCCTAAATGAACAGGAAATGGAGATGGCAAAGACTTCTCAGCCTAATGACTTTATATTGTGTGAGGAGCAGTGGACGGAGAGGGATGCTTTCTACTTGGTGCGTTGTTCGAAGATTCCTGGGAGACTGTTTTCAGCAAAGGTAAGGACATCAACACTGCAATTACAAACGGTGACCAATCTAAATTAGATGTACAAGGAATCTAGTTAGGTACTGTAGCAATCCGCAGTATTTTGTATAGTATTTTGTGCACAGGGGTTTTAAATCCAAAGATCTAAGTAGGGCATTAATGATTCCCAGGCCGAGCCCCTGAACCACAATCAGAATGCGCACCCTTATAAGGCAACCCTAGCTTGCAGTACAAAACCCTCAAACCACACTTCCTTCATCATGCCAGGTGTTGAGAAACAGCACCAACAGTTTGACATGTGCTATGTAGATTTAAGGGCAAGTATTTAGCCACAATGCAACAGTTTTTGGGTAAAGAGTAGAATCCTACATGTTGCATGTTACTGAATTTAAAAAAATGAGTATTTTGAATACAACTCCTAAATGTTTCAGCAGGTTCACAGAGAAGATTTGGTATCAGATTGTGATATATCCATGCCGCATCCTAACATTGAGCAAGGAGTGGTCCATTTCCCACAATGCACAGCTACGGAAAAAACTTCCACCTTGCAGCATGCTGAGACAACTTCAGAGCCTTCACATGGGGACACCACTGAGGTGTGCCAACAGCAGACAGTAGCGGATCTTCTAGAGAAAGGTTTTAGTGTGACTGTGGTAAGAGACTTTCCATTGGGAACACTGGAGGACTTTGTTGAGGAAGGACACTTTTTGCACTCCAGCCTTCCTGAGGTTTATGAGAGGAGGCTTTGTCTTCTTGCCCTCCAGTTGGTAGTAGGACTACAGCAGCTAGGACATTTTAAAGTAATTAACAGGGAACTGAAACCACAGAGTGCAACTTTAGTGTGGCCTCATGTCACGAGCAAGGGGGCTGACACTTGGGAATACCCTAGTAAAATGAAGAAGGTAATGGACATGAATACAGACACCTCTAAAGGTACACCCGGGATCACGGTGACCGAAGAGCTAATACACAAAAGTGAGATTTGTCAAACTTTATGGGAGAAGTGGGGCACCCCTCGTTTGGTCTTGAAAAGCCATTTTGAGGACAAAGTTTTTCAAGAAGCAACATCCCAAGAGTTCCAGTTGGGGACTTTGCTGAGGTACTGCCTACATCTCACTGATGGTTGCTCATCTGTGTCGAAGGTGCCACAAGACACTCCATACACTCCAGGATTGCTGTGGCTGGTTACCCAGCTTACATCTGAGAAACCTGGGCTACTATTGGCCGATGTGGTGGGTGTCCTCCAGGCCTTACTTTGGGGTCCACGACAGGGACTTTTTCAGCAGAACCAACTGGAGAGCTCTGTGTTTTCTAATTGGCTGCTACTTAAGCGGTCTCTTTTAGTCCTCAAGCTTGCTGAGAAGGGACTCTTTCAGGACCAATATGGCTTGGACTGGGAAGACTATCTCTGCCTGCAATATCTATCCCTTACTGACCCCAAGACTATGCATAGCATTACTGAACACATGGGCCTTCATTACTTTTTTAAACCTGCTTAACATTAAAATGCAAATGTTAATGACAACAATTGTCAGATAGTGAGACTTAGATATAACTGTTGACTAATATAACCTAAATTAAGTTTTTAAATCCTAATAACATAACTTGAGCATATTTGTTATTCATGTACTGCTGTATACTCCCCATCATAAAACCTTGAAGAAAAAAACTAATATTTGTACATAGGCCCACACATGACATGAGAACAAATGCTTAAAGGGGTGGTGTAATACCCTTTTGACAAGATGTAAAATAGGTCTCTGATATCCCCAGAGTGTGTTTTTGAAGTTTTAGCTCAAAATACCCCACAGATATTTTTATATAGCATGTTGAAATTGTCACTTTTTGAGGGTGACCAAAAACGCACCGTTTTTGTGTCTGTCCCTTTAAATGCAAAGGAGCTGGCACAGAGGGCGGAGCTTCAACAGCTAAATGCAAATGAGCTAAATGCAAAACAGCTCGTTCTTAGCAGCTTCCATTACTTCACACAGACATTGCACTGAACATTTCAAAAACTTTTAGCCTTTTAAGTTTAAACTGGAGTCAGAAAATGATGGAGAGACTCATAAGAAGTCACAACATGTAGCCAACATTTCTGAATGGTTAGTTGATGAATTTATGTAGTTTATGTGTAGTTATCTTCTAGTCACTGATTAGCATATTCTGTCATGATAATCTATAAATCGCGTTCCCAGGGGCGGGGTGTATGTAAATGTTAAGGTTAGTGATGTCACTAACCCGTAAAGAAGCTCACTGTAGTCCCTACCAGCCGTTTGTTGTAGTTCTTAAAAAGCAGTTTCTTTAAAAGAAAATATCTCCCTTTGCTTTGAACTTTGCAGATGTTGTTTATGCTCAAACAGCAACATTACACACCAACTAAAGTTAGAAAAGTGAAATCATAATCAACCACCCCTTTAATTCAGGGCCAAGATATCTATTTTTTCTGCATGTTTTAGTTAAATTGAAGCCACATTTGATCTAATTCCCTTTTTTTCCTTAACCATTTTTACCCCTCCCATGTCATGTGCATGCGCTTTGTACATATGTATTACTATTATTTTTCACCTACTTCTGGATACAAAATTACCATGTGAAACACTTGTTACATATTAAACTGTTATTATATTCACAGGGGGCAGATTATATCCAATGTACAGTAAAGGCTTCTCCAATATATACAATGCATTATTACAAAATCAGCTTATTGTTGGTTGACCGTGGAGTTTACTTACTAACAATACCTGGTAAATTGAGCATTACAAAACATCAGGGGTTAGGACAATAAAGTGTTCTGAAAACCCAGTGCGACATGGTCTAATTTTCATTATTCATGTGGACATGAAAAGAGGTAGCAAATCCAAGTCAGTGTAGTAGGGTGAGCATTTTTTATTCTGCACACTGTAGGAAACATGTAGACAAATCCTATTGAAGTCATACCTAACTCAAATTCATGCACACATTAAGAAAGCACTTGAAGCCACCAGTAAAGAAATCAAAATATCAGCAATAAAAACCATGATTCTACATACATTGTTGCTTGAGATCTTAACCATAAATATGTTCTAAAAATGATCAGTGTGGGAATGGGTGAAAGGGAATCAGCAAATAATCCAATTACATTGAAAATTAAGCCCAGTGGTAATGGCTTAAAAACTAATGGTCAATGCGGAAATGTGTTTACACTAGTGCAAATACGACTGAAAATACAGCACAAACCTTATAATAACTACAATGTAGTGATTAACAAGAAAAAAAAAGTCAATTTGACATTCATACTGTTTCTTTTAATGGTGAGATACAGCATGTTGGGTGAGATACAGCATAGTTATTAGAAGCAAAATGTGATTGATAAGCTTTATTCGTCACTATCGGTGTCTCTTTCGATGCTGTAAGCCATGAAGAAAGCGTCGGGGCGGGTTGGGACGAGGGGATGACCCGGTCTCACAATCTCAAAGCCCATGAAACTGAATGTCCGCAGCAGCGATGCTGGAGATGGTAGCAGAAAGGGTTAAAAATAGGCCCAACCAACTCAAAAGGCATGAATGGAGATAAAAGCCATAATCCTTACCTCTGTCATCTCGGTTCTTATGGAAGCAGATGAAAACATGATCAACCTGTAACTTCTCCTCTGCAAACTCCAGCAAGAGTGAAAAACTGTTGCAAAATAACAGAATCAGTTTGAGCCAAAATTAACTTTTTCAGTAGGGAGAAGAGAAAAACCACAAGATAACGTTCATTTGACTTGCCTATCTTTGCTCCCTTCCGGGAGGACACCAGTGGGGATTTCGATGTAAAGGTTTGCCCCTTTCAGTGCCCCCCTCCAAACTATGTGCTTGCTCACAGAGCAGCGGCGCTCAAAAAGCAAAAACCTTACACGGCTGTTCAACGTGGGGGCTTCCTCAAGAACCAGTAACTGAGCATCCTACAAAGAGGACACAAATACAGTTATATGCATGCACTAATGGGCAATTACTGCTGTACAGTCATTTAACAAATTGTAGCAATGGATGACATTCAAATCATTAACATGACAAGTCAGGTGAGGTGGAATGTCCAACCTAATTTTTTCCATAAGTTATGAGATTAATATGTAGATAAGATATGACCCTTGCACAGTGAGATAACAGCATACAAACACTATCTTAAAGCAGAATACATTCACACCAAGAACAATAACTATAAAGATAACTATTAGCGTCCACACCAGCAGACGATATCGTTCGGTTTATTATAAAAACTAGCTAGGGCTGTGCCAGTAAACTTGACAACCACACCACCAGTGGCTGAGTAGCACCGGTGGTGGTCCAACAAAACACGTTTTTTTTGTATGTGAATGGCGTTTTACATGAATGACACGAGTGAAGCACAAAGCTTCGTTTACAAAAGAAATGTTACAATCGCAGGCATGGAAACATTTGGGTTCATGACGAATGAGAGTTGTGCGTGAGCCCATAGATTTCAACTTTGTCGGCTTTGTATTCTGATCTGCGATCTGGTCACCCGATTATCAGGGAATTTAACAATAGATGGACTATTGTTAAATTCCCTGATAATCGGGTGACCAGATCGCAGACCAGAATACAAAGCCGACAAAGTTGAAAGTTGAAGTAGTTATTCCACTGGACATGGAATCTCTTGTTTCTTTTCCCAAATCCCAAACTATATTTTGCAAGCACATTGCATTATATTTTGAACAGAAATTAACAATCGGAAAAAAAAAAAATCATTTGAGCAAAGAAAAAACGATTCCGTGCTCAATAAATGTATTTGCTATAACGTGCAATAACCCTCTCACGCAGTTTACTCAGGTGCTCTCACAAACTTATTATCTGCGCTCTGTCAAGTCCCTCTCTCTCTCTCGCTCAACCTCTTAATTCTGTGCGCGCACAACTCACAACGCACACACACGCGCGCTCAACTCTTCACACACACGCTCGCTCAACTTTCATCAGCGTTACAAGTGTGCCACAAAATCAACCAATCGGAAAATTAAAGGTCAATTGTGATTGGCTGTTGGTCTCCAATCAAATCGCTAGGATCATTCTACAGAAACGTCCACTTTTGGTATGGAAAGATGTCTTAAAATGTATTTCTTTTTCTAACATTTAAACTTACACCACATTATTAGATTACCCTTTGGCTTTATGAATACGCATAAATGACAGCTTAATGATTTTTATATTTTTTGTGCATTTATTTAAAGACCGCATGTACCGTTTTTTTGTCACTGGTGTTACCTTACTTCTTTGGCAATATTAAATGTTTTTATGAAATATTAATTCAATTTTTTTTTCAGCACATGTAGTCAGAGTTACCAAAAAATAATAATAATGCAACAAATAAGGAGATTATGTTTTATTTATTTGAATCAGGTTTGTTAAAAGTGTGCTTGAATGAGGTTAGTTAGTTTGCTCAACCTTGTATTTACTATAATAATGAAAATATTTGAAAACAAGTTAAAATCAAGTAATGATGCAATCCTTTAAATCTTAACTTTTGAGTGTAGCAGAATTAAAAGGATGTAAAATTATTATCATGTCAGATATGGCATTGTATTTAATGTGACAGAAAAAAAGACAGTAACACCAGTGACAATGAATCACCAATGACATACAAAAGACCAAAGATCATTATTCTTCAACTATAATTAAGTAGATGAGACTAAATTTTTACATTTGGCATATAATCTAAATGAATAGCTTTGAATAAAGTGTATCTATAAATGGGAGTCACTGGTGTTACTTGTGTTACCCATAAGAAAGGTGACACCAGTGACAGTAACACCAGTGACACAACTCCAGGGGACCACTACTTTCATTATCAATTTGATAATATTTATTCTGCATTTCGTTTTTTTATGTCATTTACATAATATATTAGATAGTTAGGTATACATTATTCTATTTTAAATGGTGTAAAAAACTGTTATTGACCTCCAAATAAAGCATTTTCCCTCTGTATATGACTGCGGGGACGAGCACTTCTGTGGTGCTTGGAATTCTATATAGTTAATAAAAAATTAAACATTGCCACTTGATGGCTCAAGGTGGTGTAATTGTTCAAATAACATAGTTTTATTTTAAAATGTAAATGAATTGCAATTCTAAAGTGTTTTTTTAGACATTTCATTTAGACATATTGACATTTCCGTAGAATGACCCAGTAGAACCAAAGCCCGTCTAGAACTATCTACAGCATCCCGGAAGCTTACTGAAAAAAAAGAAAAAAAAAAAAAAAGAAAAAAATTACAGACTACAGCGAGACTAATGGATTAAAACTTATTTTGGTAAGTATTTTTTATTATTATTAACTTAAAAGTGCCTTGTTAGTTTTGTGTATTATAATGCTGTGTTGTTTAACTTATACTATTACAGTATATCTCCTATTGTGACTAAAGTTAGTTTGACTTATCCCTTTCAAGCATTCTAAACGCTATAGCACAGCCGCAGACTGTCATGTTTGATGGTGGCTAGAGAAGACATCTATCCATAAAATACATTTTTCGTCTTCTTTGTGCTGCGTGGTGATTGGAGACCAACAGCCAATCACAATTGACCTTTAATTTTCCGTTTGGTTGATTTTGTGGCACACTTGTAACGCTGATGCAAGTTGAGCGAGCGTGTGTGTGAAGACTTGAGCGCGGGTGTGTGTGTGAAGAGTTGAGCGCGCGTGAAGAGTTGTGCGCGCACAGAATTAAGAGGTTGAGAGAGAGAGAGAGACTTGACAGAGCACAGATAATAAGTTTGTGAGAGCACCTGAGTAAACTGCGTGAGAGGGTTATAATTGCACGTTATAGCAAATACATTTATTGAGCACGGAATAGTTTTTTCTTTGCTCAAACGATTTTTTTTTTTTTGCGATTGTTAATTTCTGTTCAAAATATAATGCAATGTGCTTGCAAAATATGGTTATCTGTGCTCAAAACTTATAATTACTCGCTCAGGAATGAGGCACATATATAACGCCATATAGGACAGATAGCCCACATTTTTACTTGCATGTCAAGTTCTTTAACACAGTTTGTGCTTATTAGATATGGTAGAGCATCAAGTTTTTGTAAACTGCGTTTCACACACGAGGGTGATTTTAGTTTCATCAAACATAGCCTAAATACCTTGTGGAAGATAAAATTTGCTCTTCAGACCTTTTACAAGTAGAAAACATGACAATATCAGAAAAGAGAATGACTGTCTCGTTCCTGCTCATGTCCCACATCCCTCTTAAAGCGCAGAGTGGAATAGGCTATATGACGCGGCTTTGTGTGAAAATATAAAACAAATGCTTTTTTTTAAACATTTAACTATTATATTATTTAAAGCTCCAGTAGGTAACTTTTGAAAACATGTATTTGCTAAAACTGTCATTATGTCCTGACAGTAGAATATGAGACAGATAATCTGTGTAAAAATCAAGCTCCTCCCAGTGGTCCTATTGCCATTTGCAAGAAATACACGCTCCCGGTCAGAAACAACCAATCAGAGCCAGGAGGAGTGTCTTAGCACTGTCAATCACGCTCGTGTACGCGCTGATAACACCCCTCTCTTGCACAGCGCGAGCGCCGGAACGCGAGCCGTCGTTCAAACTCAAGATTGCCGGCGAGCTGCAGCTGTGCTTATGACGGAGGAACAACCTAAACTGCCAATTCTCGAGTGACACCTGCTCATAAAACAAAGAGGTAAAAGGAAGACTGATGACGATAAACAACCGAAAAATAAAGAATTACACAGAGCCCATTGACTCGGTGTCAAAACTAACATGTAGATAAAATGTCACGCACTCTGCTAAGCAACAATTGAAACCTGCTAATTCACTGGCTTGTCATGTTGCTGAAATAATGTACTAGCACACCTTATCTAGCATTATATATCGCTAGAATAACTACTTACATACTGTAACGTTAGTTACCGTTATATTAACGTTATCTTACTAGCTATTTATAACTTATAGAAAGAGTGCAGCGTTATAAAGTTACATGTAGGCTATTGGAAAATACATAATGATTTGAGGACCAAGTTTGTAGTCAAAGTATGGGCAGGCCATAGTCAATGTAAAGCATATTATTGACGTTTAGTCCCTATTAGTGAATGTGCCATATAACTTTTTATCCGCTGTTATCGGTGGCCCTGTTTACTAGCCTGCGCGTTCACGACAGGCTCCGCTGTGGAGGACGAGCTGTGGAGGGAGGGCTGTAGCGCAGCAGAGAGCAAGGGGGTGGGACCTGGAAGTTGTACTTGTTCAAATTTTCAGGCTAAGTCAACGTTTTCTCAAAACTCACCTACTGCAGCTTTAAGTTACCATCATTTACTGATATTTATTTCAATGCTTTACAAGTAAACTGTCTGTTTCTCTGAAATAATTGCTCAAACACGCATGTCTGTTACGAAATGGATGTTTGAACCTTGTTTATTATTTTTATTTCAAAACAACCCCCGTGTCTTTCATGTGACCCAAACCTCTGCACTCACAGAATAGAATAGCTTAGCTGAAAGACGGTGATCCCGCTGATCCTTCCCTCGCCCACCTGGGATCTTCAGGGGTGGGTGAGGGACATCAGGAACACCACAGAGGCCCCGGACACGGGTTACTGCAGCGATGGGAACTGTAACCAGGAAACACAACATACTTGTTAACAGAGAGCATGACATAACCATATAATGGGAAAAAATAATGAACGATAGACTAGTAAGTTCCAGTAGCTCAACTGGTAGAGCATGACGGCAATCCCAAAGGTTCCTTGGCTTTCGGCTTGCTTAGTTGGGGACATTTAATATTAAACAATATTATTGATCTGCCTTAAGGTGGACGATGACGCAATTTTCTTCTAGAAACAAATTTTGTAGTATAATTTTCATGTTATCACTGTGAAGCTGCTTTGATACAATCTGTATTGTAAAAAGCGCTAAATAAATAAAGATGACTTGGATAAAATGTTTAAATGTTTTTTTGTACATATAAATGGAGAGAGACAGTAGCTGTCTGACTAGGTGAGGAAGCAGCATGATGCCTTTAATCCATTTAAATGTCACAAAATAAAACCTGGTTAACAACTTTCTGCAAATACATGATTTTTTCCCCCAACACAAAAAAAAAAAAAAAAAAAAAAAAAAAAAGTTTATTCTGTTATAATGCTCTTTAATTAGGGTAGCTCTAATGAAAATATTAGTTTTATTCACCCTTTCCAACTATAAATTGTACTATATTAGCATCCACACCAGCAGACGTTGCTGCAGTTGTGTGAATGTGAATGCAAATCTTTAATAACCAGACCAAAACTGAATGGATGCATCTCGGAAACCTCATTTCAATTCAGTACCACATGCGAGGGCAGTTTTGGTCGTGTGTACCACTGAAAACAGCCTAATAAACCCTGAAGCCAGATTACCTTACTCTCCACTCACATGGCACATAGCGAGCCCGTTACAGATGCTGGGTCGTGTGGGAGGTGATGAGGGGTGGTTACACAACTGCCTGTAGCAGGTGAACGAACACCGACATTTAGACTGAATAACAGTTAAAAGGAGTTACTTTAACGCCGCCTTCACACTGGCAGTTGAAATCAGCTCCGATACGGCACCGAAACGACCGGAAGTCATTCATTTCCTATGGAGATTCGCAGACCGCATGCGAATGGGTCCGAAACGGGTCCGACAGAGTGCGGTGCGAAGAAAATCGCGTCCGTTGGTCATCCGGATGCGTTCAAAAAATTGAACTCTTGCGAAAAGCTACGGACGGTTCCTATCCGACAATTCCAGCGGAAGTTGAGCGTTGCTATGGTACTGATAAACAAACCTGATTTCTAAACTTTTCATACAATAAATAATGATTTTAGAACGATAAGTTGTCATGTCATTTTTTTTATTTTCATGACTTAACGTTATTAGGGCAGTTATACAATTAAAATGTAACAATACATTAAATACTGTAATTTTATTACATTAGTCCTTTAATACATTGTCTACATTAATAATATAATACAATTCAATATGTATATCCCACATTTCATGGTGGAAATAATATAATAGGCTATAACGTTACAGTAAATCCATGGTAAATGAAGGGAATTTGTAGACGGAAAAGTTTTCTGTATCGTTGCGCACAGTGACAGACATCGAACTATTGACATTATACCACTAAAATATCACATTCTTTAGCCGACCTGACATCTCAACGTCCTGAGCGACTTTCCTCCACGCAGCAGCCTTCCTATTAATATCTCTGTAGCCCTCATCAGAGAGATCATACAGAATCGTACATTCTGACACGGACAAAATCAACCTTTCTAATCTCTCCGCCATTTTTGTTCTACCCGCTTCCGACGCTTTTCGCGGTGTAGTACGACGTCCGCTGGGGGCGTATTGCGAATTACGGAGCTGATTTCAACTGCCAGTGTGAAGGCGGCGTAAGACCTGTGATTTGTGACGCGTTACTGCATTTGAGACATAAATGGACAATATTGTCCAAACAAAAAGGATACAAGAGGTAGTAACCGGTTACAAAAACCTTAACGTTATATGCCCCCGTGGAAGTTAAGACATGCCTACATCTAAAAATCACAATGCAGAAAATATAAATTTTCAGAAGGACTAAGCCACATTTTCCTTGATACTTGCTCATTTTACATAAAATTCATAAAACACAAAAAAGATTATTCATACTAAACTTATGGATTCATTGAGCGATTTTAAATCAGGTTAACTTTTAATACTACATTAAAGAAAAACTTAAAATGGTATTAAGTTTTCTGAATTACTTAATCTTTTAAAAACATCATTGTTCTCCATTCAGTTCAGCTTCAGCAACGACGACGCATGATAACATGAACAAACAAGGGGAGATGGCCGAGGCGACGTTTAAAAGATTAACGTTAGCACATTAAAATCCGCTTGAAAACGGGTTAAACACAATGTGGGAAGTTCCTCGTTTAAATGAGATAAAATTCTTACTCAATATATTATTCATAAAACATCCTCTTAGCAGTGACAAAGGAATTCTCCTGACGGTTTTCACTTTGCCAGCTAACGTTAGCATTGCAACGTTAGCCACCTCGCGAACACCTAACGTAACTTACCCGTCAATCACTTGTTGAGCTGTGCGGACACCTGAATAAATGCGATAAACTGGTGTCTATAAAATGAAGTCATAAATACAATGTTATGAGGTTAGATAACGAGGTTTAAAATACCTATGATTGGCTCGAAAGCCAAACTGAGAGAGCATCTAATGTTACGGATTAAAGTATTTAAAAAGACGTTGGAAATAACGAGTTTGAAATGGTGATTTTGGACGTTTCTCGAATGTTCTACGAACGCAAAAAACTGTTACCTGGCAACAGGCCTGTCAATCATTCTAGCCAATGAATGACTGACAACACAATCCCACCTGCATTGCGAGGCTCTCACGTGATATTTAACAATTCTTTATTTTTAATTAACTTTACGATAAAGAGTTTAGACAGATGGATAGACTTAGGTCTCATTCTGCTAGCTAAAAAAAAAAAAAACAAAGACAATAAGGCGTACAAACATTAGTGCATTTCGTCATATAAAAGCACATATAAAGCAGTTAAGCTCGCTAGGCTGTACTGCTAAAACAAGGCCTCAAACAAGCGAGATACATTAAAGTCCCACATTACCTTTCATTCTCGGGTTTATTACGGGTCATTTCGATCAATGGCATCTTGGATATATTACTCTCTTTTTCTCTGACAAAACAGTGGCTATTCAGGATCGTCTGGAGGTTGGATTTAACCATCCGGCCAACGTCAAGGCCCGACTCTTCTCTGTCCGTGCTCCGACTGAATGTGTTAATGGTTGTGTAGGCCCGCAGTATTTATACTCGGAACACGAATGGGCGTAGCTTATACGTTACGTCATGCGTTCTAACAAACAAATAAGCCTCGACTGGAAATAAACAAATTAAAATAGAATGTAGTCAAATTCGCGATAATAGGCTTAATGTCTGATTTATGAACTCACATTTCTGCAGTATGTAAAACTAGAACAGGATAGAATATAGGCTAATTTACAGGCTTTCTAACGGAGTTACATAATCTGTCAATAATTAAGCACAATTCTCGTTGTTACGCACTCAACATTAGTAACGTTAGCAGTGCAAGATGTACTATAACTAAGATTCATTACAATTAATATATGAATAAATGAATTATTAACTAAAGATATGTATAATGTTTATGTAAAAATCTCAACAAAATTGTTTCTTGAGGTCGTTTGTTTTGTATGTATGTGAGCATAAATAATACCAACATTCAATTCAAGATTGCAAATAGGCCATGCAAAATCACATGCTTGTATTTTATAATGAAGTCTCAGCTGTGCCTGTCCATCAGGGCTCGGAAGAACTTGAGACACCTCAGTTTGTTCATGCACTCATGCTTTGCCTGGTAAGAACCACGCGTTTAATATGAACTATCACTAATGCTGTTGTTTTGATTGTTTGTTCTCAGACTTATTTGCACCCAGTCAAAGTTTTGTAGGCCTATTTTCTGCAGCTGTTATTGATCATCCTGATGTTTTGCTAGACTTACTTTTTATGGAATTTGTATCAATAACAGAAGTTTAAGATGTAAGTGTAAGAATCATGGACGTTTTGTGACAAACTTTCTAATCTTCAAGTCCACAGAAACATCCAAAAAGGATCATCAGAGCAAGTATGTAGTATCCCTAACCCGCCGTGGGGTCTCTGTTGGGATTTAAAAAAAATATATGCACGATTTGATTTTGAATGTCAGTCTTATTCACTGTAAGACTCTATCACACTTCATTTCTGAGTTACTCAACCATCTCCATTCGACAGTGAAATATCGGCGCATATTTCCTGTGGAATCCTTGAGTAAGGTGCAAAATCCATGGAAAGGCATCACTCTGAACCGCTGTATATTAGTGGCCATGGTCATCGTGGTGGTCAACTCTGCGGTTGATATAGTACAAGGTGAATTCTTGAATGTGAGTCATGCGGTTGTTTATGTGTACATGTAAATACAGCTAGACAATTATTATCGCAAAATAAACCGTCAGCGCCAGGTGTCTTGTATCATCCTGAAGAGGTTTGCTTTTGTCATAATTAACGATTTACTGTACATTAGCTAATTTCACGGCTATATTACTATCGTTCAAAGGTTTGGGGTCAGTTAATACTTTTATATAGCAAAATGTTGAAAATACAGCTTTGCCATCAGGAATAAATAAATGACAATAGAAAGGTTCACAATATTACTGTATTATTGGTCAAATACAGACTTGATAAACTAAGATTTCTATCAAAAACATTAAAATCTTAGTGTCCCCAAACTGACCAATCAGTGTCTATCGTGTTTTAATGTGTAACAGAGACAATAGAGCCATACTTTGAAGTGACAGAAGATGAACCTGGATCAGAGCTTCAGGCCGGTGATCTGACAGCAGAGGTAAGGCTCATGTTTTGAACCGTTTTCACTTAGTTCATAGTTTCTAAATGTTGCCTATTTTTGCCGTAGCCTGATTCATGGTGGGACACCTTTGCGTTTTGGAACTGGAGATCTGAGGATGAACTCGAAGAGTTTAGAAAGAAAAGGGCAGCAAGAACAAGACAGGATGGAGAGAAGGTCGGACCACGGAAGATCCGTAACAAGGAAATGGCTAAAGGACTACTCAAGGAAAGGGAATAGTCTGTAATATCCCAAAAATGGTGATTTGGATGAAATATATATATATATATATAGAAAATAAACATATAACCTTCACCTGAAATGTGGTTTATATAAACCTAAAACGACCTGTAACATTTTGAGAGCATTTTCCAATTTATATAAGAAGTCATAGTGAATACATTTACATTCATTATAGCCTACATATAATTGACACGGAGAAAAGCTTTATGAATATTTACTTCATTCAAGCAACCACATTTTTCATAAGCTCAGCACTGATGCAAATCTGTTAACAGGGCATCTAATTATTTCATACAGCTAGAATTGGTTGTTTATATCATTGAATATGTACATTTTCCCTCTAATGACCTAATTTACACTTCAAATGACAGCTTATGTTGCACGTTTACACATGTACCAGGTCATTTTGTAAAACTGAGAGCTTTATTGTGTATTTACAGGGAAAAATAAATGCAGATGTATGAGATTTTATTCATATATTGCAATATATGCATACATGAACCCATTTCAAAGAGCAAGTAAGGCCGTCAGCGACATTCACACTTGGTCGCCACCACGTTGGTTTTGAAGGAGATGTTGGTTCCCTCGCTCTCCAGCTCGATCACACACAGGTCGTCATAGTCCACCGGTACGCAGCAGAGAGAGCGATTGACAGGATGGCCACTCTGGATATGGCTGTTAAGAAGGACGGCGTGGTTGTTGGCGTTATTCAGTGGGAAACCACACACTCCTTCGCAGTTGTTGATGTTGGCCTGGGAGGGCCCAAGAAAAAACTTCCTCAAGGACACGGTTAAGCTTTGAAGCCGACACTGACTGGGCGTTGATGGGCTGTCCTCATCCGCTCTGGCTGCCCTCTGGGCTCTTTCTGCCTCCCAGGTACTGAGAACCGTCTGCAGGGCCTTCAGCAGCAGAACAGACCGGTACTGGGCTTCTTTGTGGTCCTTAGTCACTATAAATAAATCATAGTTTGAATGAATCATAATATTTTAGATGCAATTCAATGGTAACATATAGGGCTGGGTTTTTTTTTTAATATTCATTAGCTATTAATTTCCGTTAATACACTAGTTTCAAGATGCATAATTGTCTCGAAATTCTCGAGTATAAGATTTAAGTCAGAGATGTTTTTATAGCATTTCTGATTTAAAGTTGACAAGACTTATTCATTATGAATCAGTTCAATCTGTTCGCTTTGGTAAATTGACTCAACCATTATTAAATTATTTCTTTGCATCTCACAAAAATGTTCACATGTATTAAAAAATCTATGTAAAAAAAAAAAAGAGTAAAATATGTCGGTAAATATGGTTGTATTGGTGCATTTAAATGAAAACAATCTTCTGTGAATTCAATTACCGGTAGTAAAATTTTTTTTGAATTATTATTTTTTTTAAACTTATTTCTCATTAAATCAAATCTAATTGTTGATTTGGCAATTGTTGATGGCTGTTTGGTTGAAGTTACGGTTTGTCAGAAATAAACATGTGCTACCCATTATAGCACAAATGTGACCCTGGACCACAAAAACAGTCTTATGTGTCCATTTTTAAAAATTTAGATTTATACATCACATGAAAGCTGAATAAATAAGCTTTCCATTGGTGTATGGTTTGTTAGGATAGAACAATATTTGGCCGAGATACAACTATTTGAAATCAGGAATCTGAGGGTGCAAAAAAATCTACATATTGAGGAAAATCGCCTTTAAAGGTTTCCATTTCTGTTGGCGATTGTGCTGCATCAACTAACAAAAATAAAATTGTGATATATTTAAGGAAGGAATTTACTAAATATCTTCATGGATCATGATCTTTACTTAATATCCTAATGATTTTTGGCATAAAAGAAAAATCGATAATTTTGACCCATACAGTGTTTTGTTGGCTATTGCCACAAATATACAACTTAAGAACGTGCAACTTAAGACTGGTTTTGTGGTCCAGGGTCACAAATATCGACAAAAGAATATCATTGATTTTTTAGCTGTATCACCCAGCCCTAGTAACACTACTGGTCAAAAGTTTGGAATAACTATGATTTTTTTTTTTTTTTTTGTCTCTTAAAGAGTGCATTCTAAATTTTGACCATTAGTGTTTATGAAAAAAATGTTATGCTCACCTGCTTCATCGTCCTCTCCATCTGGAGAAACGGCACTTAGTTCACTCAGTTTCTGGAGTCTGTCAATCACCTTTTGCCCTGCTTCCTGCTGTCTGACTAGAGCCATGGCTTCATCCAGTCTCATTCTGAGCACAGACAGCAGAGGGGAATCTAGGGTCACCTCCACTCGGTGAGTTTGTAGGCCTTGCTGCCTCTGGGGGAAGACAAATACAGTCGGCATGGAGGAGTTCACCAGTCCTGATAGGAGGGACTCTGTGGATGACACTCCAAGGCTGAGAGGTGGAAGGGAATGCAGTGTATCCAAAAAGAATGCATTTGCATCATCCTGAGGTGTCGGTCCCTCTTTCTGCTGAAGGACATCACTCAAGAACTTCTGCAGCTCGCAAAGGAAAAGAAAAGTTCTGGATGGGGGTCTCGCATCCAGTGGAATTCTGGGGAAAACAATGAAACATTGGCAATGTTCTGAATGGAATATTAGCTTACTGAATACTGTGCCGCATATATAGTTGGTTATCTAATTGCATAATGCAGGATTAAACTAAGCAGTAAAAAAAAACTTTAGCTAGTGAGTCATTTACCCATGATATTTTAAATGAGGTGTCCTTTGCTTATCAAGGTCCGAGAGGAAAAGTAAGATCGGCCTCATTGTAGTACTGCTGCCATCCACCTTTCTCATCAACACTTCCTGAAGCTCAGACACACTGGGTTTCGAGCCTAAAATGTAACGGAAAGAGTTAAAATGGGCTGTGTGAAAGGATTCATTTGAGTAGTCTGTTTTTGTTATGAAAAATGGTCTCACCGCTTTCATCCTTCCATGCCTCAACTTTTACACTCAGCTTAAAGTGAGCGTGGGCATGACTGTGTCCTCCCGTAAGAATCAGGAAACGTGTGGCCTCAGAAATGCAAACCATCTGAAAGTCAAATAACCAGAGAAAACACATCATGGCAACTTAAAATATGATTGGAGCCACGAGTGGTTAAACACCCTAATTTGACATATTGAGCTTTGATGCTCATGCCAGCAATATGATTTCAAAATCTGGCTCGCAACATTTCCAAGACCTGCTGCCCCCTTTCCATCTATCATCATTGTCAATAAAGTGTCAGAAATATAAAAATCATTATCATGAGGTTGACCTGTGTATTTGGATGGATGGAATGACTGTTGAACGTCACTCTCAAACCGTCTCCTTTAATGGGATCGACGTTAAACAGGAGCATCACGGAAGCCGGGTTGGTCGGTTGGACATGTCTTGGGAATGTGAGGGTTAAAGTAATCTCTCCCTCCTGCTCAGCATCCCAAACACCTATTAAAACATTAACCACAACTCATCTAATGGTGTCAAATGGACAAACATCCAACTAAAACAAGGGTTTACCTGGAAATCAAATTTATGGATCAAAGAAAAATTTATTTACCTTTAGTTGCATGTACACCCTTGAGGCCATTTCGGTTTTGTTGCACATTCTGAACTAGATATGAAACCTGGAAACCTGGTGCTCCGGGCGAACATATTCCAAAGTGCTGGAAATTAATCTTGCCCTGTTCACTCTCTCCGTTCAGGGCTGAAAGGACATTATCAGTGGCATGACTGTGAGCTTGTTGCTCACTTGGCACATCTTCGGTGGCTTGTGTTGACTGGGCAGGTGGGCCAATTGGCTGTTCACTGGCACATGCCATATCTCTGACTTCTCGCTCATCTCCATTCAATCCTGTTGGTCAATTAGACAACCATTCATGGGCAGAAAGTATCACCTAAAGAAGTGTCACCTAAAGAAGTGTCACCTAAAGTTATCCTTGGCCGTTTGGAGAGTTAAGTAACCCACTCCTGCAGGGCCACCTTCCAGCAGCTAATCAAAGTCTTTAGGCTTGTTCGACTTGAACCGGCGCTGCACAGACTGATCGGTTTATGACATCAAAGTACAAAGAGCGCGATTGAAAAGCATACGGAGCCGTCTGCTCTCTAATCGTTCATTCACCGATCAGTCTGTTCAGTCGAACAAGCCTTTTATGATCACTAGAAACTTCCAGGCAAGTGTTTCAGATCTAAACTATGCAGGAATGTGGCCCTCTGGGAGCAGGACTGGACACACTTGCCTTTGTGTTCCTCAAATTTGTCAAATGATTCCTACACCCCTGCAACCACTTCAGGGAAGTCCAAAAAATATAATCAAGAAGACATCAAACTACTATCATAACCACATTAAAGGTACAAGCTATTACTTTAGCAAGTTCATTGATCTGTTAGAAAATGCTAAACAATTCTATTAATGCACCCTGAAACACAGGTACGGGACAAATGGAAGGGACTGACCTGATAGCGGAATTACTTTCGGGCTGTTGTCCTGCTCTTTGTGTCCCACTGTGGCACCATATGACCCAGTCGCCACAGTCAGCAACATCATCAGCCAAAATCTTGCCTGGAAAAGCATCTTCTCTCATTCATTCACAGAGAAATCCAATACTTGTTTTGGGGTGGGTCAGCCGCAGGGATGTGTTTTATACACACCTCCTCCTGCTCTCCTGAAACCAGCCAGCCAGCCAAGAAATCGTGTCCTTGGAGTAACACTGGGTATTCAAAGCATGCGAATCAACGTGCGAATTTCAGGGGATAGTGAATGTACATCACATGCCTTTGAGCTTTGATAAGATGGAGGAGGAACTCATCCAGACAATGGAATACTGTGTAGACCCTAGCTGTAGTAGCGGATAACAGTTTGATCCAAATTGCAACAAAGTTCTATTCTTAAATTTGTACCCCTTTCCATATTTCATTCCCAAGGGACACAGTTAAGACTGCCCACAGTGACTTCGGGCACATTTTTGTTACCCCCATTGTAAGTTGTCTTGTATTGCGCACCTCAGATCTGGAGGAACTATATTTTGTTCTTGACTTGATTAAATGTCTAGGGCATATCTGGGCTGGTAAGCAAAAGGGTATAGGTTTAAATCCTTTAAGGAGTGGATCCATAAACTTAAACAAGGAACCAGGGCACAGTTGTCTACATGGTTAACTTTGTACTGCAAAACTCTTGAGATTTACATTGGCTTAAAAGTTGCGCAACTTTCTGCAAAACATGGGTTACCATCTAGACATGATGGTTTAGTTCTCTTATTGCTAACATGGTCCCTCTGAATTAACATTCGTAGTGTATGTGCTTTTTAACCTAGGCTTGTACCATTTCCCAATGATCCTATATTTCCATATCTATGTTTTCTGACATTAAAGGCAAAAGGCTCTTAAATCAAAAAGTGCTAAAGAATGATTTGGGTAAATTACAGTCAAAGGAACAGCTACAATAGTCCTCTTGTTACTCCTAGCTCAGATCACTGGAAGACGCACAGCTGCACATGTTTTCCAGACTTTCAAGGTCCCTCTAGCGCTGGTGTGATAGATGTTTGACCAGTCCCAAGAGATAAGGCAGGTATCTTTTAGCCGAAAGAATGGCTGAGAACAGGAAGAAATCACAGAGGACGAATTGCTAGATAGTTTACCATATCTGGAATTCTCGATGAAAGTACAAAGGGTATTTCTTAAATGCTTACAACCGTACTCTGGTTTTTGTATAATGTGTGATGCGTTTTTACAGAACTCAAACACTTTTGTATTTTAAAAGCTGTAATTTATGATTATATAATAATACATTCATTTGCAAGTGATCTCTTATTACGTACACAGGCTGTATAAATATTTCTCAAGTCTATTTTAGGTCTGTTTTGCAAGAACACAAAAGAACACAAGGTTAATTTCATTTTTCTTTTTTATTTGATGTTGCACGGGATTTCCGCAATTTTCATTGTATATCAACACCATTGCATTCTTTTCAAATTATATTCAACAAGTATCATCTTTACCTATCAGCAGGCCCACATGGAAAGGACATTAATAAATGATCACGTGT
Source organism: Tiaroga cobitis (assembly GCA_030578255.1). Classification (NCBI taxonomy): domain Eukaryota; kingdom Metazoa; phylum Chordata; class Actinopteri; order Cypriniformes; family Leuciscidae; genus Tiaroga; species Tiaroga cobitis. Next base: position 15,170,215 of record CM060612.1, read on the forward strand.
GGTGACCTTCACAAAGGTCATTTGCATTGCCTCTGGTTATTTTTAAATTGGGTTGTAATGGTTTTATTGCTAAATTACCGTTGCCAGCTGGACATTAATCTTTGTACATTATGCAAGTAAGGCAATGAAAAAAAAAAATGGATCAAACTGAGCTTTTATTAGAAACACTAACAAAAAGCTGAGATTTAAAACCTTATCAACTAAATTCTTTTTGATTAAAAGCACCAACACAAATCTGACACCGCAAAAGTTTGCTGTTGTTACACAATTATCCTGTGATATTTCTGCTGAACAATGAAAAAACATAAGAATGTGACTAATTGAAAATAGGAATGCATATCTTTCAAATTCATTCTAATAACTTAAAAAGGGCAAATTACGACATTTGAGATGGCATATTAAAAATGACTGTTCAGTGGAACTTTCTATAACAGGTAATGTGCAGTAAAGCAAATTCATTTTCATTTATATCTATCAGCTAGCCAATATTTTCAACATTCCCTTTTAATATGCAAAACTATTAAAGCCAGAACTGATGTTCCTGAGACACTAGACCAACCTATATGAATTTACATATTTAGTCATCTAAATTTACATAGTCAAAACATATTTGTAAATCTATTTATAACATGCGAAAGGACTTGAGTTGCCTTTTGCAATGCACAACCTTAAACACGTACCTGAGAAAAAGCAACATCAAGAATTACGATCTGTTATTCTTTCAAATAGCTTAACATCGATTTCAAGAAGAGCTTAATTTCCACCCAAACAGGAGACAGCACCTGGACAATAGACAAAAGAGTTCAAATGAGACGTCACAAAGCAAAGCTTGCAATGACGTTTATTAAATGTTTACCCCTCACAATGTAAGGTGCATGAATTTCATAGCTGCATTTTCCTTGTTTAAAGTGTAGGAGAGCACCATCATACTGTTCTGATGAGTATCCAAATGCTCAGGATTATGAAATCATAATAAAACCATCATTGATAAACAGTCGCAAAGATATCAAAACACAAAATGGCCAATAAAACAGGTAACATTAACATTGACTATTAATTACAACAACAAAAAATACTCTCAGTGCTGGTAACAATTAATTCATTTAATGGTCAATATCCTATTTCAATAAAATGTCCTCATGTTAATTGGACAGAGAGACCATTTAAACTTTTTTTTTTTTTTTATATTATTATACACCATAGTCTATTAAACAGCATTCTGACTAAAGCTTAGGTGAGGTTTATTTTTCCTTGAGCACATACTTGAGCAACAAAACACGATAAAAAGAAATAAGGACGCAAAACAATGAGGACATCAACTCCTGCTTTGTCTTCAAGTTGACAATGTTGCACGCCAATGACTATTTTGACAACGCTGAAATAGCTAGTGATAGACCGATATATGGGGCAGTCGGAAATCGCAAAAATTTCGTCCACACAATGTAAGTCAATTTTGGACCTCATTGACTTTCACAGTATGGACAAAATGGTTTTCCGCATTTTTCAATTTTTTTTTTTTTTGGTGTTCTGCAGAAGAAATTAAGTCCTAGAGGTTTGAAACAACATGAATGACAACAGAATGTTCATTTTTGTGTGAACCATCCATTTAATTCTCCAAATATTGAATATATGCTATTAAATCTGCTACTGGCCAGTCTATTCTCTAAATATGCTATTAATTATTCCAAAAGTCATTGGAAAACCCATATCGGTCGACCACTAGTACTAGCCCACTGACAAAAACACTAGCGATCTCTACAACCGGTCACATCAGAACAACTTCACATCACCACGATACGTAATAGGCTCAAACTCTAGGTTACACAATGCAATGCACTCTAGGACAGGCTTTGATAGTGGATTGTAGGTTTTGGTATGGGCATAATTGGTCTATTTGACATCCATGTGAACAGCAGCGCCAAGTTTGTGTAAGATGAAGCTGTTTGTGTTACATTGCGAAGAAAACGACGATTTTAAGAAACAGCACCAAGCCGCACGGGCCAAGACGGTAGGCAAATAGGCTTAGCACACTTTATCCTTACGAGAAACTAAAATCTTAAGGAACTAAATGCCAGTTGGCACCAGTTTGCCAAATGTATTATTCAAAGCATTCACTACCTGTCACACAGGTCGATGTTGGAGCACCATTGAAGTAAATACATAAAAAAAAAATAAATAAATCATCCTATAAAGTTCTGCAATGTACTTTCATGCTTCTTTAAGGTAAATTAAGACGAAAAGGTGTCTCTTCTATATAAAAACGGCACTGATCCAAACAAGCAAGTGTTTCTTCATGCTGGGGGCCAAATAATATGATTACATTATAAATATAGGAAAAATAAATGCCGCAAGGCTTGAAAACATCCCTGTGTTAAAAGCACCACCAAAATCTTTATTCATTTCTTTTTTTTGTTGATGATCTTAATATAAATAAGCAGTCTAAAGTTGTACAGATTGTAGCACCATGTCTTTTTAGACTGCGAGTCAAGTACATACACACTTTGCACATGTTGTGCTCTGCTCTGAAAGAAAATAAGAGCAATCACACACCAAAAAATAACAAAAAAGACAAAAAAATTAAATGATAAATACCCCAAATTATATACACAATTATACAGTCTGAGAGAGACTACCATTCACAGTACAAGAAAAAAAAAATACACAAAGAGAAACAAAAGGATGAGTTGAAGTTCCCCAGTAGTTTTGTGATCTTGTATTTTCCCAGTGTGTGCACATCTTTTAATCAGTGTGTGCGTGTTTGTTTGTATGCATGTACGAGCGTGTGCTGGTTTTCCAGATTGCGGAGAGCACCACGACAACATCGGATTTTGTGATCCGAAAGAAAACACCTACGAAATCTGTCAAGAAAACGGTTCAGCACCAGATTCACCTGAATAAGCCTGTACCGTGTGAGACGCCGCGCCCAGATTGAACAAAATATGTGCATTGTATTAAAGGTTCAGCAGTAACTGGTAGGAACGTGGAAGCTTGTGTATTACAACAGGGCCCTAAACCAAACGGTTAACGTAGTGATTCAATAAGATCCTTACAGGCATTCGCTCATTCTCTGGCTCTAACGGCTTCTCTCCCTGCAGATTGTGTTTTAATCCTGTTTTCCTGGGAAGGTGCAATTGTTGACTTTTTTGTGTTATGATTTATTTTATATGCGTGTAAAATTAAAGCACCCCCCCCCCCCCCTTTGATTAATAAAAGCTTGCAAATTTTAGAATTAAAAAATGACATGCAGCCATAATACGTCATTAATAGCTCCACAGGTAAATTATTATCCAGTGTAAAAATAATTAAATTATTTGATTATCAGTGTATCTCATGAAGCCTATCAAGAAGGTCATATTATACCCCAAAAAAAGAAAAAAGAAAAAAGAAAAGAAAAAAATACTAATAAGAATTTGAAGTATTTTTTGTAGGGGCTATTTTCATGACAATCCACCTCAACTCCCAAAACTGTGATGCAAACAAATGTTAGTTGCCATGCAAAATATATTTAGCTTTATATTATATTATTATTTAAATACTTATTTCAACTTTTAATATTACTCTAATATAATGTGAATTGCTAAGAATTTATTAAGAAATAAACAAGATAAAAAAAATCTTTGTGGTTCTAATACTTGTGCAATATATAATTACATTTTCTTCTTTTTGGGGTAAAATATAACTTGGAGATTCACTCTTTTACAGTCGGAGCTTGTGGTTTCCTATTATTTACCTTAAGTGGCAAACGAAGAGATTAAAATACCCAATACAAGGTGGATATTATGCTACAGAACATATTTGTCAAAAAGGTGACTAAAATTTCTAAAATAGTGACTATAGCACAAGCTCAGGCTTTAAAGGTGAAATCCCAGCATGGGAATTGTATCTGGCTCCGGAGGCTTCATGGAGTCCACCCGAATGGGATTTTATCATTCATAAAAGCCACATTTATTTTCATTGATAACAGCAGCAAGGTTATAGAGATTCACAAGTATTTTTTTGTGTAGGGCCCATTGCCATTGATTCAGGGGACGTTGGTGTGTGTGTGTGTGTGTGTGTGTGTGTGTGTGTGTGTGTGATTGTTTGTGTGAAGCTGCACCTGTGATAAGTTCTGATACCCATGCCAGTTTTTTTACAGTGGCGGCTTTAGAAAATGTTCGAGCACCGGTGAGCGAGTCGAGCCCATTGGTCCACACCTGTCCATTGCATAGGTTATGTTGGGTTGAGGTAGATTTCTTCAGTTACCTGTAACCAGTCGGGGGTAAAATCCAGGAATTACACATGGTGTGGACAGATATATCATGAACATCAGGGCTCAACAATTTACATGTCTGTCAAACTTATGCATTTGGATTGCGATTTTTTTTAAACATCAATTTTTTTTTATTTTTTTTTATTATTGTGTAGGAGTGACTTGCTTGTAAACATTTACAATGGACTGAAAATGATATGTGTGTGTGTGTGTGTGTGTGTGTGTGTGTATATATATATATATATATATATATATACACACACACATATATGCAATTATAATAATAATAAACATTACATATAAGAAAAATAATTGTGTTATTTTATAAACTTTTTGCTGGATGATTATGATTCGATTTCTTTTATACAGACATATACAAACAAAAGATTTTTATTAATTGATTCATATTTTATATATAAAATATATATGATATAAAATAATGAAATAAGTGTATTTATATTAATTATGATTTAACTATTTATATTTAATTCTATTTATACTGATATAATTTATATATATTTTTATACTGTAATTATATTATATTTTATATATATACACATAAAATTACAGTACAATTAATTAAATATAAATGGTTAAATTAAAATAAAAAATACATTTTATATTATATATATTTTATATACCTTTTATATTTGTATTTGTATGTTTTGCATAAGCCATTATAATCATTTAGCAAAAATGTTTATAAAATTGTCACAGACTTTATATCTATTACATTCCCAGCTATTTAATTGAATAGTAAAATATGTAAATCAGTCATTTTAAACATCCTTTTAGGAGAAGGAAAAAACATTTAATGAAAAAATAATAATAAATATTTTTCAAACACTCACAAAAATAGGGTTACTAATATGTTTTGTTCATTGCTACTACGTAAAACAAAATAATATTTGTGGGGCTAGCATAGTAGAAATCACTCCGAATAACTCATTGTTGAGCCCTGAACATGTAATGATATTTTCAATAGACATAACAAAATGGGCAATTATGACATTAATATTCCAACTGCTGGTTTCTGAAACCAAAAAAACTCACAGGAAATGCAGCTGCTAAACAAAAGCAAGAAAAAAAAAGAAAAAGAAAAGAAAAAGCAGCAAAGCGTGTTGCCCATTTCCATGCTAACACCACATACCTTGTTCAGACTCATAATAATATAGCTGGCAGAATGCAGTAGCTTCCCTGTATCCGTCTAGTTAGTGTCTTTCAATTTCAACCACCCCCCTCCCCCACCCCGGACGTGTCCTATCTGGGGCGATTGCCGGGGATCTGCGAGGCTGTGTAGGAAGCCTGCAGACCCAGAGTCCTCCAGGAGACCCCGGCCCCGCCTGAACCAGTGCTGCCGGGGGGGTGCGGAGGCGGCAGATGCGGGGGATAGTGCACAGTGAAGGGCCGGGAGGAAGCAGAGGAGGTGACTGAAGTGGATGAGGTGGCCAGAGATGGGGAGGAGGTGGAGGCGGGGAGGGACGACTGCGGCCTTGAGGAACGCGGGGAGGAAGGTTGGGGAGGGACCGCAGAGGACGAGTTCAGGAGGGGAGGGGGCGGAGGAAGGGCGAGGGTGGGCGTGTGCAGGACTGTCTGTGTGCGGCTGTGCTGCGAGGGCCCAGAGGCCAAGAACGAGGCCCCTGGTTTGGGGTTCGTGTCCAGATACCTCTGCTGGGAACTGAGGGCCCCGGGGCCCGGCAGATTGGCCCCAGACTGCTGTGAGGAGACTGAAGGCACCATATGGTGAAAAATCCCTGCAGACATACATCACAGAGAGGGGAGCAAAAGACAGAGAGAGACAGAAAATGGGGGCTCAGCCAGATTGTGGACAGCAGCAAGCCAGTCCGACAAACAAGCACATAAAGCAACGAGGCACTGCGCTGATGTACCGTCATCACCTCAAACCAATTAAATCATAAACAGTTTCCAATTAATGAAATCTATATTTGTAAGGGTAAATAAACCTCCATTCACAACTCCTGTCTCACTGATCATGTGACTAATTTCATTTTCATGAACTGCGAGGTGCTGGTACAGAGTGAAATGCCTCAACACCCAAAATCAAGAACTGCAATTAAGACAAACACCCAGAGAAAATGTGAAGGAGTCGAGGAGTTTCTCGCCAATCTCATAAATTACAAAGAGCTTGACGGCTCTGAATATTTTCACAGGCCTCTAAATCACCAGTTTACACCATAAAGGAGGTGAAAATGATTTAAAAGGATTTGGCTTTATAAGCTTTGTGGGATTCACCCAATAAAACCTGTCAAGAACATGTTTCACAGGAAAATCAAAAGAAAAAACTAAGATATCAGTTGATTTTTTTTATTATACACCACTGTTAAAATGTTTGGGGTCTATAAGATTTTTTTATGGTTTTAAAAGAAGTCGCCTTAGAAGTTAAAGTTGAAATGTGAAATATCATTACAACTTTTATAACCTTTTCTATTTGAATATATTTTAGAATGTTATTTATTCCTGTGATAAAAGCTGAATTTTCAGCATCATTACTCCAGGCTTCAGAGTCACATGTCACATGACCCTTCACAAATCATTCTAATATCCTGATTTGCTGCTCAAGAAATATATGACATTATTATCAATGTTAAAAAAAAGCTGTGCTGATTAATGTTTTTGTGGAAACTGATACTTATGTTCAGGATTCTTTGATGAATAGAAAGGTCAAAAGAACAAATTTATTTGAAATATAAATATTTTCAGTTATAATCGTCTTTACGATCCCCTTAAACAAATAAACCTCTTACTAGTGTAAAGTTAAAAAAACTCAGTATAAAGCAAAATTAGTATTACTGTGATGTAAATAAATATAAATCAATTTCACAATGCAGTCTAAAACAAATTACTAAAATGTTTTTGAAAAAAGATTGTATAATATTCACTACTGTTAAAGATTCCTAACCATCATTAAGGATAATGATAAATTTAAACTTATTTCCTCTCCTGCATTACGGTAATGAGGCCGAAACGTGTCGGGGAATGGGGAAATGTGTCATTTTCAGGGGGAAAAGGTTTTCGTTTTTTCTTTTGACTGGGGTGAAACATATCCAGGACATAATTTTATTACAACCTGTTCTCATTTCCTCTAGGTGTGTAGCTTTAGCCTTTGCACAGTCTGCACAGCAAGCAGTGTGGGAGAGCCAGGCAAGGTGGCAGCACTGGGCTTTAACTTACCTTTTCTCAACACCCAAAGGACTGTTCTGACCATAAACTCAATTTCACCCAAAAACAGAAAGAGAGACAGATATCTTCAACTCACCTCCTGCAGCGCCCCCTGCCAGCCCGGCGCTGGAGAAACTGCCAAGCGCCGAATGTCCGTTGACCAACCGGGGGGCTCCGCTGGTGGCTGGTCCGGGCGTCTGAGCTCCAAATAAGGACTGCAGAACTGAAGCCCCACCCAGGGGAAAGTACTGTCCCACTGAGGATGCAGAGGAAACGGTAGCGGTCCCGCCCACTTTCCCACTCAGGATACCTCCACTGGCCGCGGCCGATATAAAGAGGTTCTGGCTGGCCAATCCACTTACGGATTTCAGGTCCCACTCCCGCACTTTCTGTTTCTGCAGCGGACGCTCCGATGTGTTGACGACCGAGCGACCGCCACCGTCCTGACTGAGGAAGAGGTTTGAGTTCCCGTAAGGCTCACGCTCACGTTCCCCTCTTCTCTGTGGTTTCTGGTCTGAGTCAGAGTCTGTGCTCCCTCGGGATGTCCCCATGCCGAATGGCGAACCACCTTGGCGGAGGTCCGAAGGAGTTGGCTTGGTGTCAGAGATTGGGGAGAAGGTGGATTTCCACTTGCTGGCTCCAGAGGAAGAGGATACCTCGCTGCTCACGCTGCTGGCACCTGATTTACGTCCCTGCGAGCCTGTAAAAAGCCACGTTCCATTACAAATAGACAGTCGAGTCAGAACTTGAAATTTCCGTGAGCCAAAACGCATGCCACTTACCCCTTTCCACATCTCTCATAGGTCCATCTCGGTCTAAGGAAATTGTGGCAATTTTCCGTTCAATTCTAAAAGAGAAAACAATCAAGGTACTAAATGAAACATCCATTTATTCCACAAAGTTTAAAGACCAATGAACAGGATTTGAAAGGAAAACTATATTACCGGCTTGAACTAGAAGTGTCTGGAGCGTAATTGGTGCCCTCTTCGTCCGAACTAGGGGTGGAGGAATAGCGACCTGTGTTGAGCTCCAGGGGACGCTCTCTTTTGAGCACGGGAGGCTGATCTAGATCTGGCCCGCATGGGCTTCGGCCTGATTGCTCCGGGGAAGAGATGGCGGAGATCTCCAAAGGCTGGTTTATGTTGTTCACCTGGTAAAAGAAAGAATACTTCGAGTCTGATTCGAGGCCAATCATATGTTTGAGCAATACTAACAGCCGCCATTGGTTTTGTCCACTCACCATAGAATTGATATTAAGCGGCGATCCAGAGGAATGGCTTGGGCAGCCCAGACCCGGAAACGCCCTTCTTTTGGGGGATCCGCTCATTGGCATGACCCCCGAGGAGCTGCGCTTCCGCCGGCCACGCTTCCGCCCCTCGTGGCTATGAGAACTTGGAGAGTGATGATTATGGTGGTGGTGATGGTGCTTATTGTGATGATGGTGACCCTGCTTTACCGACCCATGGTGCAGCCTCGAGCCTCCAGTGGAGGATGAAGACGAGGAGGAAGAAGAGGACGAGGAGAAAAAGATACGGCGACGAGCCTCGCTGTCCAAGGGCTCTGTGTCGGATTCGTGGCCCTGGCGGTCATGGGCGTCCTCGGGGGGAAGCCTCGGTGGGCCATCAGCATACTGCAGCACACCCCCGGTGCCCAGTGGAGGACTGAGGCCAGAGCCACGGGACTGAAGCCCCATGACAGGTGTGCTGTGAGGGGGAGGAGATGAGGTGTCACAGTCTTGGTCCTCGGTCAACATGGCAGAGTGACAGCCATTAACCAATCCTGAGCTGGAGGAGTACCCTAAGAGGAAACAGATTTGGATTTAGAAGATAACTAATGTAAATCACCTACATGGATGGATGATGTTAGATTAGACCTTATTTTTGAAAATCTGGTTTATGAGGTCCAAAAAAAGCTGACCTTTGACCATTTTGCCAATTTAGCTGATCAAGAGAGAAAGGAAAGCACAGGAAATGATGGGGAAAATGGGAGCAGGAAAGGTCAGACTCGAACACACATTGCATGCTTGCATGTCGTGTCGAATCATTCACAATAAGAACAATATCATGAATTTATAAAAGAGATCGGGTGAATTTCCATGTCATGGTGACTTTCAATTTAAAACATACCAACAAGTTTTTAGAGCAATGTGTTGAAGCATGTGTGATAACCAATAGGCCTTGGCTACAAAAAAACAAAGCAGCTGTACCTGAGGTAGGCGTGAGAGGTGCCTTGCCATTGCTCTGTCCAGCTGGATTTGATACTGGACTAGGAGTGCTCCTCTGGCAAAAGAAAACAGCTTAAATTAACGCTGAAATGTGGGCAAGAAAAATCCACAAGATTGTGTATCATCACTTCCGCCCACATAGATTCGTACCAGTCTTTCTGCACGGTTCGGCAGCACCACACTGGCTAGCGGGATGCTGACAGGAAGTTTACTGGGATGCACAGTGCTGAGGGGGATGCTTATTGGTAGACTAGTTATAGTGTCACCGGGAGCAGCCGGGCTTTTTTCCTTATCAGCCTGCAATTGGGAAAGAGACGCTCAACATTTGCTGCATTTTCAAAAAAGGGGTTTGCATAAACACAAATACACATTAGTTACCCTATCTGTGCCCTTGGGTGTGGTGGTCGTTTGAATATCAGATGAATTGGGTGAAGAGCAAGCCTGTTTTAATCCCAGAGTTGGAGATGAAACAGCAACAATGTCGCCCCTGAAAACACCCGTGAGTGATCAGTGACTAATCGACAAGCACTTAGTCAACTAACAGTGTTATTTTTACTCACCGGTGGATGTTGCCAAGGGCTCTAAATTGATTGGCAGCTGAATCTTGATTGAGGTGCCTACGGAGGGCGATCTTGGCTGGAGAAAAGCGGGTGTAGTCGGGCAGGGGTTGCCCTAGCTGCCTGGTTCTCGAGTCTGGGGTGGGCGGCACAATTTCATGGTCAGGGGAAATGGGCAGGTAGCGGGTGAGGAGCTCATTTTTGCCCATTCCACTTCCACCGCCTCTCTCATAACCTGGCGAGGACGTGCCATTGATGGATAGCTCGGGACTGAGGCCGTTGAGTCCTGCAGAGGCTTGTGGGGTAAGTCTGGGGGTGTCGGAATCCAGTGTGGGCCGTGTCTCTGGGACAGGGAGGGCCTTTCGGTAGGGGGACACCTCACACGGGCTGTAGGATGACTTGAGCTGCAGGAGCTCTTGCTGCCTCTGGCTCTTCTCTAGTTCAACAATGCTGATCTGCAAAGAAACACCAGGGGGAGCCGTTGATAAAAACGCAGACAGAGCCAACCTGTAATGCTCATGGTAAAAATATCCCTTTAGAAGCTAGTTCAGTCTTCTGTAAACAAGCTTTTGTCAGAACATTTACAATTTTTCAGTAATTGACCCAAATAACATTAGAGATTATGATTGTTTTTTAAATGATTTTTATTGATTTCTGTTGTGTCTTTCACAATCAATTAAGAGTCACTTTCTAATGTGCTTTGTGGAAAATCTTAAGTCTGATTTAAGTCTCTTGAATCCAGAGATGGAAAATGTGATTGTGGCATGTTGCAGGCCTGATTCAAACCTGTGCCACCTTCATGTGCATAAAGGATCAACATGCCATAGCTTGGACACATGTATCGGCAGGGCTTACCTGCCTTTTTTAAACAGAAATAGTGGAGAAACAGGAAGTTACCAGAGGCCAAAATGGGATTTTTAACATGGCTCAGGCCAAAATCAAACTTGTACCACCTGCACAAGTATCAGCGTGCCACAACTCTTAACACACATCAAATGTGAAACTAAAATATGCAATGTCCTGTTTGCTCTGAGCTGACTGAATAAAGCGTGCATGCGAGTTACCTGGAGCTCCAGACAGTGGCGCTGTTTCTCTGAGATTTGTCTTCGTAATGCAGCTTTCTCTTTCAACAGAGTCTCCAAACACAGAGACCCCCAGTCTAGCTTGAGCTCCTCACACCGAGCCTTGAGCTGACAAACACACACAAACATATGCGCAATGCGAGTTTAGTTCCAAATCTGCCATTTTTTAATCATAAGCATCCTTCTGCTCTGTTGAGGCATGGCATGATGGTTTATATCGGATCACTCACCAGCACCAGGCTCTGATCGCGGAGCTCTGCCATATCCCTCTCCAGCTGTTTGGTCTGTTCCCTCAGCTGCATGTTGTGGGCTGTGATCTCCTTCTGAGCTTGTACCAGGTCCTCCACGGTTACCGCCTTCACGCCCAGCTGTGACACAGGCGGCAGGGTTTAAATTCAGCTCTGATGCCTACATATTATTGACTTGGAAGTGCTGTCAATGTAGGCAGACCACTAGGTTGAGAAACGTCTTACCTCCTCCAGTTTAGACTGGAAAAGGTCTCTGATCCTCTCCTTATGGGTATTACAAGCATTGAGCAGCTGTTGGGCTTGACCGGATAGTTCTGTGTGCCTCAGCTGGGAGGAGAGAAAAGAAACAATAACGTTATGACAAAAAAACATTTAAAGTCCATTTATTTGCTAAGCTCACAAATTCCAAAGACTATCTTTTATTTTTTTAAATGTACAAAAAAATATAATTGATAAATTTCTTAAATATAACGTAAATATTTTACTTGTTTTATTATTACTAATACTACTATTACTGCTACTACTAATAACTATATATATAAAAATAAGATAGAAAATTTGAAATAGAAAAAATTTAAAAAATCTGATATTGTGACAGCCCTAAAATGTATAAAACTATTGTGTATAATAATAGTGTCTACTACTATTATATACTACATACACATTTTAATTCAAAATGTGTCAAATAAATATATTTCATAATATTAATAATGAATAATGTATTTCGTTTTATTAATTTTATTTTAGTATTATCCTAATTTGAACGAATAATTATTAATATTAATGAAAATTTGAAATATATATTTTTTAAATATAATGTATATCATTTTAAAATAATTTATTAATAAAATACTAATACACACATACATACATACATATATGTGTGTGTATTATTATAATTATGTTTTATTATAATTATATAATTCATTATTATATATTATTAATATAGAATATATATTCTAAGAGACAGATTTACCTTTTCCTGCTCAAGAGCTTGCTGCAGGTTGGTGCGGTACTGTGGTGTCTTCATGTAGGCCATGAACTGCAGGTACTGGACTTTCACGTTATCTAAAGCATGAGCGAGACAGTTTACGTTAACTGGGCGGCTGACTATGTAACTAGAGCAGAAATGCATGTCTGTGGAACTGAAATAGATCTCCTCGTGTTAAATATGGAAGGAGAAGTGAGGCTGAGTGAACTTACCAAGAAGAGCCTGCAGGCCTGGTGGAGTGGGGCCCGTGAGAAGCTGACTTGATGTATAATGCTGCACTTTGGGAGGTAGCTGATAGAACGGACTCTGAGGTGACCTGTACGCATCTGTGGATCGACCGAAAGCACATGTCAAAGGTCATAAACTGTTCAATTACCTTGAAAAGCCTGATTTTAGATAAGTGTCTCACCCTGAGGGGGGGCCGCTGAGAGGGTCTTGGCATGAAGCAGATCCAGGGCGCTCTGGCTCTTCTTGCTCTTGCGCTCGGCTGCGGTGGTAGTGGCAGCTTTCTTAGGCCGCCCGCGCTTCCTGTTGCCGAGCTTGCGGCCCCTGGACAGCAGTTTGGCCCGGCGGGGTTTGGGCGAAGGCTTCACGGGCACATGCGAGTTCGAGCGGACCTCCTCACCACCTGAATCATGCTGCGTCTGAGGCACACGGCAAAGACAATTTAATCAATAAAAATAAAGAATATAATTGATTTTAAATAAACGTATAGACAAATACATATGAAATAAATGAATGAAGGTCTACCTTGTGCTCCTTGGGCTTGGTCGGGGTGGTGGTGTTGCTCTTATTCTCCTTACTGTCCTTCTGCTGCCGCCTTCTGGTTGCCTCCTGCTCCTCCTGGAACCAAAAACACACCGCATGTGTTGCGGGAAGAGATTTAGCAGGATATTTTGAAAACAAAACAACATGACAATCAAACACGACAATCTTACCCTGAGTTTAGGATTTTTGAGACTAGAAAAATAGTTTTCAAGCTGCAAAAAGAAAAAGTCTTTGGTTAGATATCAATATACATACATGTGAAATGTAATACTCGAAGTTTTTGGCTGCTCTGTGTGCTTAATGCCATTTGTCTGGCAATAAAGGCTAAAGCAAATAAGACACCCATTGTACACCAAGAGGAACAACAAAACCCATGTGACATGAATAAAAGGGAACTTACTATGGTGCGGTCTATTGTATGCAGATAGTACGACACTGGCTTCCCCGTCCACGATACCGATCCTCTCAGAGGGGACAGTTCAACTACTCTCATTATTGTGCCAATATCTTAACAAAAACACAAAAAAAAAGACCATTACTCATCAAATGTATTGTTTCGCGAGCAGTCTAATAGGAATCTTTGTGTTCAGGAATTTCATGCAAGGGCAAAAGACTTCCCCACACAAATTCGCAGTGTTGACTACCATAATTATCAATGATGGTGGTGAATTCGCTGAGTTTTCAGGCTTGATTTATCCGTTCGGCTCAATGTTCAAACACCAGCGCAGCACAAGCTTACTAGAGCAGATCCTGACATACAGAAGAAGCCCTGCGCAACGATACAGACAGAAGGCTTTTCAATCTACAAATCACCATCATTTACCATGGATTTACTGTGGTAACACTACTTGGACCATGGTTTTGTGGCAGCTCAACAACTCAAGGCCTTGTGTGCTAACAGAAATCGGGAATTTTGCGTGAGGGCGAAAGATTTCCCCACACAGATTTCGCATTGGGTTGAATTTTTTTACATGAATTTGCCACGTTGACCAATAGAAAGCTTCTTGGTTTGAAAGTGACTTCTGTTGAGCTGTGCTTCGCTGCACTATTGACAATTTTGAGCGAAATATCGCAAATGTGACCACACCTTAACACTTATAAAAATGTATCAGAGAATAACCACCAAAGACTTTAAATATTTTTAAAGTCAAGAACACTAGAATGATAGTAATATCATGTTTTTTTTTTGTCTCTCTCTCTCGCTCTCTTTTTATTTTTTACCATGGTACCATCTTTTTGTAGTGGAATCCTGTTGTACAAACTTTTATACTCACCACTTAAGTTTCGGCTGTTTATTCTGAAGTTAAGAGGTGCAAAAGGTTTCGAGGATACAATTTTTCCACCTGCAAGAAACGAGACTGAAATTCAGCCAGGTAACACAGGAGAAAATCTAAGCACATATTCAACTCCTTGACATCTGTAAGTCAATGCGAACTAAAAAAAAAACAAGTCTGACTGGGGTCAAAGGTCAAGCATGACATGTTGACACAGGTGCCTTTGAGTTACTCTGACACAGAGCCCTTTCTTTTTCAAACGTAAGCAGCTGTGCAGTTTACTTCAAGTTAGGACTGCACCAAATGTGATTATTTCAATACCAATTTGAATAGCAATGAAAACATTTAACATGATTTAAACTAAACTATTAATTAGATTTGATTAGCTGTGCAGCCCTACTCATTTAGTCTTTTTTTAACAAGACCACAACAACGACACCACGAACCTTCCTTCATGTTGGCGAATCGTTCCTTCAGCTGGTGGTCCACCTCAGGACCAAAGGCAAAGTTATTCACAAAAATAACACTGCAAAAGAGCACATCACACTACATCCTTACACAAGACGTTATGTACAACATGCAAACGGTTCTGAATTATGAAGAATTAATGATGAAAATGTAACATGTCAAAAAAACTATCATTACTTGGAAAGATGCTCTGGTTATAATCAGGTTATAGCCTTATTAAAAGCATTTAACTAGGCTGTATGTGATCATACCTTGTGCTGGCTATTCGTTCCTTCCATTCTTCTGACAGGAAATCTCCCCTTTCCAACTGCCACACAAGACCAGACGACATGAAGTACGCACGGATTTCACTTTAGTCACAATACTGAAGTTTTCACAAGTAATAACATTTGTTTTAATAAACAAACACACTGGGGATCATTTTGGCGCATCACTAGAACACACACTCACCGTGTACTCGCCATGTTTTTTGCCATACCACTTCATCCACCTCTTAAACTCTTTGTCCATTGACTGTAAACACATTCAGATATAAAGATTAGCGCAAACTCCATTTTGAGGCAAACTCAAGAATGTCAGGTATAAGGAACTTCATTTCGGCTTCCTGTTGGTACCTCTGCATAGGTTGCTGGAGTGTCTGCTTTCTCCACGCCGAAGTAGTGTTTACAGTTGGTGGCTGCAGCAACCTGCAGGACTACCTGACCAACC
The DNA here is from genome assembly GCA_030578255.1 of Tiaroga cobitis. Classification (NCBI taxonomy): domain Eukaryota; kingdom Metazoa; phylum Chordata; class Actinopteri; order Cypriniformes; family Leuciscidae; genus Tiaroga; species Tiaroga cobitis. The sequence continues at coordinate 15,185,964 of CM060612.1, forward strand.
CCTGTAATTCAAGCAAAAACACTGCATGTCATGTATAATGGACCGACTGGACATTGTTGGACTTTCAATCTAAAACTGCTACTCAAGGCCCGTTTATACCAATTTAGTAGTGAATTCGCTGTTGTGACATTAACAAGCCGTTTTATCGACGTCTTTCCGCAGTGATAATGTTATGATAATGATAACATGATAATGATTCCAGTACGTTGTACTGAATCTTTCAACATACCTTCTGATGTTCATTCATGTTTATTTGGTGCTGTAACTAGTAGTAAAGCGGAAGAGATCCGTCACGACACATTAAAGAACGCCAAAGCGGTATTTATTGTTTGAACTTCGTAATAAATTGACAAGAATTTGAAAGCTGAGACTTTGTTTCATATCAAAAGTAACAAAGCACAAAACTTGCGATTTATTGGATGAGAGTTCTATTCATTCACCAAATGAAAACAGCATAGAGCAAAAGATCGACTCTTGGGATTTAAGAATCAATGTGGGTTCGTAAAAATGAGAATGGATTAAAATGAGAAATCTATATTTTTAACCCAGCCCTGTTTACTGTTGCGTTTTTGAATTCGCGGTTGAGTTTTCCGATTTGTGTTTATAGCTTACAATTCACTTTTGCGTTTTTATTGGACATTCAATCTTAAGCTGCTACTAAAGGCCTATTTATACTATTTATTGAAGTGAATTTTGAAGTTGCGGTTTCAGATTTGCAATGTTCACTTGTACTTTAGGGTCCCCATCGAATAGGCCCTCAATAACAGACATTACTGACCACTGCCCAAATCCACAAAGGTGTCTTCTTCCATCATCTCCATTTCGTCAATGATCTGGGCCACCAGGTCGAAGGAGGTCTCTCCGTACACCTCGGGAGAGAATGGCTCGTAGTTGTTGAGTTTCTCCGGGTCGGTGACGGAGTGGTTGTAGACCTGCTGCAGGATGTGACGCAGCAGGCCGTTGGAAGGCCGCTTGTTCAGTTTCATGGGTTGGGTGGTCCCTTTCCACTGCAACACACACACACAGTTTAACACTTTGTTTGAGGCAAAAATCATCTGTTGTCAGTAAGACAGACTTGACGTACCAGTTGGTGAATGCTGTCAATGGCTCTGTTGTACTTATCACACAGTCTCTGCATACTCTCAAAGCTGCAAGAAAAAACAAACAATTGTAATATGAAATGACAAACTTCACAGAATATCTACTTTCGAAAAACTAGTTTTGCATTACAATATTTTTATTAGCTCGAACAAATGGCACTTTTAATCATAAAATAAATAATAAAATTATTATTAGCATTACAACTACATCAATAATAAGAATCATAATAATAATAATTTTTAAAGCTTTGTTTTTTCATGACACCTAATGGACCATTTTGAGCAGTGCTTGACATTAACACCCGCCAACCCGCCAAATGCGGGTGTATTTCAGCAGTGGCGTGTAACGCAGTCACTCCTACTAGCCACTTTGCCAGGTTGAATTTTATGAATATTGTTGGTGTTACAAGGCTTGAATTCCACATAATTGTACTCATTCCCGCAGATTTTGTGCTAGCATCTAATGTGCGTGCAAACAAAGCTGCCTCTCAGTACTAAATTGAGATCTTTTTCACGGCTTATTGCGCTCAAACAGTCAAATACACACAAAATGTCATAATGCCAATCTTGGTGAGTATTCACGTAAACACAGCGAGTTTTATTTCAAGTGAATGTAAACAGGTGACAAAGAAAACACATGTGCAACAGTATCATAGATCAGTGCGTCAGGTCTTAAAGTGACACCAGCCTAATACAGTGTTTCCGCTACATTCATTCTGCCGTGGCGGGCCGCCACACCTAAAATCATCCCGCCACGGCTGCAGCTTCTCCGTGAGGTCCGATTTTGTGCATACTATTATGTTATTGTTAAGCTAAAGGCATAAAAACATTGTAAAGCACAATCAAGTTTATTCCAAGACTTCTAAAGTCATTCAATAGCATAATGTGAAGTACAATTAATATTTAAGTCATTAAGTTCAAGTTAATGGAAACTCATCTCTCCTCAGTCAGCATTCAAACAGCGCGTCGCGTTCGGTTACGACAGTAACACGACGACACACTGTTCAAGATCAATGTTCCCATTATTATACTTTATTTGTAGATAAAGGTCTATGGTTTGCATAAAATGCCTTTATCTTGCTGGTCTGGAGTTTATTGCCCTTTCTAAATCATATTCCTTTCTCCCGGGTGTGTTAGATTACAGCACTGGAGTAGAGAGCGCTATGAATTGTTAGATTACAGCACTGGAGTAGAGAGCGCTATGAATTGTTCTTCATGCGCACTGCAACTGACATTTAAAACTCTTAAAAGAAAAGGCTCAATAAACTGTTGGATAGATAGAATACACTAAGCATAGATATATAGATATAATCTATTCTCTTCGCTTTGTGCTTTGAACTTTTCAATGCGAAGCGCTGCGCGCTGTGACTTCGCGTTGCTTCAAGTGCATCATTCTGCGCACGGGATGCGCATAATCGCTTTGCCGCTCTTATTGGAGCCTTTCATATTATAATACTTAGGGGAGGTTTCAACACCTTGGGCAAGGGGGCGTGGCCTATGGGAATATCACTCATGGGCCACGCCCCGTCCCCCTGGGGAAATGGGCCTGCCACCACAGCTGGAAAAAATCCTAGAGGAAACACTGTAATATACATGCTGGCAAATTATGAGATATTAAAGATTGTGTGTGTATATATATATATATATATATATATATATATATATATATATATATATATATATATATATATATATGGCAGTTTTTCCCCATGGTATCAATGTCAAAATGGTGGCCAGTGAAAATGCTGAGTGGCTAGTAACTTTGGAAAACCACTAGCCACAGTGGCTGCTGAGCAAAAAAGTTAGTCAAGCCCTGCTTATGAGACCATTTTGTGACAATTTCCTCACCTCTTGGTGTCGTAGTCGATAAGTACGTAGTTCTCCATGGCCAGCTTGAGATCTGGGATCTCTTCACACACCCAACTGGACAAAGAGTAGAGACATGTTAGGTTTTACTATATTGATTATTACTGTTTTATTGACAATACACCTCTTACACACAGAGCAGTCAAATACAAGTGCAAAATCAAACCATAATACCCATCACAGACTTACCGTATGGTCTCGATGATTTCATGTGCAGCATCATGATGTTTATCCTGGGGCAAAAGGAAAGAAATGCTGAGTTATAAACAAGGTTCAAATTACCATTTACTTACTCGCTAGACTACTTATTTGGAACATGATGTGTAGTTATCCATCTACAAGAAACAAGTTTCTACAACTACAATAGAAACGTGACCTTCCCAGTTTAGGCAGGGTCACGGATCACAACTGTAGCACATTCCTGCACACACAGCAGCCAGTGTGCCTTCAAGCAGGTAAACAAGTTCATTAGGTGCAGATGCCCAGATAAGTACATTATGTCACCAAGCTGGCGTCACTGAACACGTAATGTTGCAGTCTATGAATGCAAAGCAAGATCTATATCTCAGCACACAATTTGTGTGCAAAAGAAAATGGGCCTTATTCACAAAAAAATCAGAAACCATGCTGTCGTATGTTACAGTGTTAAGTATTATTTATATACTACTACAGTATTTAATAATATTTTGAACTTAAGCATATTTATGTCCAGTTTCATTTTAATTGTAGTTCTTTTATGTGCTTTAATTTTGCTTTCATTTATTTTTGTTTTTGTTTTAGTACTTAAACGTATATTTTCAGTTAGTTGCATACCTATTACTCACACTTTAACACATTTAACCGGGTTATGTTTAAAAAGTGAAGTGTCCAAAACGGATGAGTTGGGAATTATAATTCCTCATTCAGAATGAATCATTTTATAGCCAAGTTTATGAAACTGATGCCAAATAGCATTTAAATGGATTGATTCATTTTATGTGCTTTTCTCCTTTTTATTATTATTATTATTATTATTATATTTACATTTTCCCTTTTTTAGTTTTAGTACGATTTCAGTTAGTTGCAACGTTTTTTCCATCTCATATTTATATTCTAATTTAGCTTTATTTCAATTACCAAAATTGGTATGTTAAACATAGACAAGGCCCGGAAGCCATCACACATGACTGTGCCGTACTTTAATACGTTTAATGCTGGCCTTTTAAGAGCTCCGAGGTCATAATGAATCAGTTTTGATGCCAATTAACCCAGGATTGTGTCTAAAATGTGGATGTGACCCAGCCGACTCGCTCAGTCCTGCCGCTGGAGCTCTGCTCCTTCCTGACCCAGTGACCCACTTTCCGTCAACAGAGTCCTGAGAAACCCTCTGCCTGCCGGAGTGTGCCGCTGCTGGGCTCTGTTGCCTCACTAGGCTCCTCCTCATCCAGCAGGGAGCCGTTTTCCCGCTTGGCTGCAAGTATGGCGGGTCTCGTGCTTTTCCGCCCACCCCTAGAGCTCCGAGGCGGTGTGACGGCACTGCGAAATAATGCAGCCACAGTCTGAGGCGAACAAGGGCACTTATTTAAAGTGGGATACGGCTGACTTGTGTTATTTCAATACTTTGTTAAATGCAAACACTAAGACAGATGGTAGAGTGTGTACGTGCACAAGCAGACACTTCAGCTCATCGTGCTGCACAGGGAGGGGGGGGCGTGTGTACGGGGTGTTCCGGCGCACAGCAACACCAGAGCCGCAGCTAAAAATATCCAGAGGAAAGGAGGGGAGGATGACAGAGAGCAAGAAATAAAAGCTAACAGCCCTCTGTTACAAGCAGGCTTGACTCACGAGCACAAAATTGGACTCTTCGCTCACCTCACGCACACTTGATGTGACTCACGCCAGGAAATCACGCCTCGTGAACACTTTTCGTTTCGCCGTGATTACCTCACAGCACAACTGTTCTTTTTGGCTGGGACGGCAAATCACCACACCTCGGTGCGGACGCGCACACTGACGTGTTTAACCGGATTGTAACGTTCAAACTATGAGGAGTGTCCAATTATTATTTTCTCATACTCTTAACAAATCATTTTGTCTCTAAGTTCAAGGAACTTGATATGGAAGCAAATATAGCTGATTTAAGTTTTCAGATATGGGATGTAAATGTGGCCGTGAACGTAGGTTTCAGGAGCGCAGGGAAGAAAGAAAACAGTGACGCTCAGTGTTCGATAAAACACCTCCTTCCTCTCACCCCAGGTGAGTGGGATGCTTTTGTTCGGAGCACAATGTGAAGCCGTGAGGCAAAATAGCACGCTAGTGGACGAAGGAGAGGAGGGAAAAAATTAAAATCACTCAGCTGAGTCTCTGAAAAACAAGATTTGAATGGGTATTTCGGCCTTTGTAAAATACTATTACCTCAAATAAAATCCTGAAATATTTCTTGAAAACATGTCACAAGAAAACTCACATATCCCCTCTTTTTCCATGTCTTAAAAAGATGTGCATTTTGTCGTTAGGGTTAGACCCCATTTACGCCTGAATTTAGCGTCGTCCACTTGTGATCCGATCGACTAAAATGCCTAAATAGGGCTGGGACAATGCGTCGACGTCGTCGATTAAGTCGCAAAATATGCGCGCCGATTCGTCAGACCCAAAACAAAGATGGCGGCGCCGGAGAGTAGTAGCAACACGAGTGGCTCCTCAGACTTTCAAAGTGCAAGGTGCAAAGTGCACTCGTTCCTCTAAAGTAGAGATGCACCGATTGATCGGCTGGTGACCGGAATTGGACGATTTTCACGTGATCGGCCATGACCGGCCGGTCAGTCTGACATATTCCGATTTTATGCCGGTCAAATGCACTCGGACGCGGCATGATTAACATCGCGCAACATCAGCATCGCACGTGCACACGGAACGCACATGTAGGGAACCTCGTGAATTACGGCCGTTTCACACTGCAAGCATGAGCAGTGCGGGGGTTTTTTTCCGGCGTGCATGTTAATCAATGAGTGCATTCACACCGGGAGCAGGAGCAGCGCGTGAGCAGCAGTGAAGCGCGGGTTTCGGCGCAGAGTATTTTTTTTGCAGCACTGCTCTCAATTAAAGTGAAAGCACACTTTTGATGGACAAAATAAATATGATTTCACTCAAAAAGTGCCCAAAATGCACAGAATTTGCATGTCTGGTGTGTTTTAACAAGAACTGGAGTAGGCTATGTCAGAAAAGAAAATGAAGACTCAAAAATATTTATAGAATTTTTTTTTTATTGAATGCTAGACATCAAGTTGTTATTTTCATCTGAAAGAAGAATTACAAGATGCACTATTTTTCAGTAAGCAAGGCCTATGTGTTTTCAAGGCTTCAAAGTTTTATTGAATGCTAGCTCTGACTAAGAATGCATTACTTTGCACTTGTATATTTTTTTATTTTGGAATTTTAAGAGCAATAAACATGTATTGCAATGTTAAGGAATTCATGTTTTTTTCATTCAGATATATAAATCAACATGTATAAATTGGTATTAGTCAATTAATGGGGAGATAATCGATAACAGAATCGAAATCGAATCGGACAGGAAAATTGAATCGTTAGATTAATCGATGCATCGAAAAAATAATCGCTAGATTAATCGTTTAAAAAATAATCGTTTATCCCAGCCCTATGCCTAAACAGGGCCTTTTATACAATATCCCCCCTTCTCCACCCGGGGCAAATTTTCCTCACCGTGACATCCCTAAGGGGCAGCACTTTTCTTGGAGCTTTACCACATGCCTCTGAATTCAATTTCACTGTGAAAGCAGCGCGAACATTCTGCCAAACATCTCCTTTTGTGTTCCTCACAAGAAAGAAACCAATATGAGTTTGGAACGACACAGGGTGGAATAAATGACGACGACAAATATTTTTGGGTGAATTTTTTCTTTAGGAGTAGTCTAAATCAACAGTGCATGTTGATTACCACCAGCCAGACTCCCTAATTAACAGAATACACACCTCCCTAAACAACAATTTGCAAGGTTTCCAATCGCGGGCGCTCTGCAATTCTGTTTACCCAACAGCAGGGCAGAAATATGGCTCTCAGTAGGTGGGGCATCCATCCCATATCAGCCAAAGTCAAAGACGGAAGTCATCTGAGGCCTTGTGAGACAGTAAAACTGCTGAGGTCACAACTACCACACTACTAGAAAGGGCACGCTGAATGACAGAGACGGCTGAATGACGGAGTTTTAGTGACGAAAATATCCTGCACTTCCCACATTCTCAGTTTGAGTAAAATGAGCATGAATCATAGTATTAACTGACGGGAGGGAGAAATGAGACAGCTGTTTCTGTGGAAACCACAGCCTTTTGATCTGCCCCCCCATTCCCGTCTAAGACCGAAATTGCGTTGACAACCTTGATGGCGTGAGAAAAGTCTTTCCGAACACGTTCTTGTAATAGGCTATTAAAACATACGCTTGTCTTTTGTTTTCACTAGTTACACCTAATTTGTAGACATTCTCATCTCTTAGACCCTAAATATTAGGCTACTTTATTCTATAACAACAGGGTAAATAGCAGCGCATGTGTGTGTTTTATGGGGGGTTAATCACGACGTGGAATCTGAGTGTTATGATTACTGTACATGTGCAATGACTGTAATGCTTTCAGAAACAACAGAAAGAAGAATGGTGGCTGACTCAGAATGGATGATGTGAACAAGACTTTTTTGATGTCATTAAGGGAACAACAGTCATAGAAACTAGAAAACTACATTTTCAAAAGAAAAATAACTTGCTATCACTATGCTAGGGTGTTCTGGGTGGTTACCAGGGCGTTGCTATGCAGATGCTAAGGTGTTCAAAGCATATTAAGAGTCACCACCACCATTTTTCTATGATATACGCAACTCAATGTTTGCGCCCCTGCTTCAATGCCAATATACAGTGTTTTATTTCAGCTTTATCTTTTACCAGGTGAAACCCCCTGTGTTAGGATATCTAATCCTCTGAGCAATAATAATAATAATAGTTAGCAAGCAAGCAAGCAGGGTGGGAAATTAGCACCCGCCACCAGCCAATGGAGGGTACTTTTTCAAAGTGGCGGGTGACTTTGCCTTGTATACCAGCCACAGTGGCGGGTAGATTGTAAAACATTTTTATTGGTTACTACTTAAAACATTCCTTGTAACGGATTAGACAGCTTTTGTCAAAGAATGCTGTTGCTAAGTAACAACTAACAATAATGCACTTTTGTCGAGTAACTAATTTGATTGGTTTTCAGCGCTGTGCGTCACGGACACAGCGCACGGACACGGCGCTGAGCGGACCGTGACACATATAGCTGAGCTGAGGTAGGCGGACCTACATACAGTACAGACGAAAAAATTTTTTTTTTAAATGTGGCGACATATACCCGGTGTTAAGAGGCCCGCCGCGGAGTCAGCAGTACCTATGAATGTACAAACTGTTGAGGGCGAAGTAAATAAAAAGAGAAGGTACTTTTCGAACAAGTGGCGCATTGATGACGAAGGGAAAAAACGAGGAAATGGTTAGCCTACCTTCCCGTCGAACAGTCCATGCACTGTAGTTACTTACTATAACGCCAAAACAATCTTTTACCTTAAATTATATGTTTATCTCTGTAAAGCTGCTTTGAAACAATCCATTGTTAAAAGCGCTATATAAATGAAGATGACTTGACTTACTGTCGAACCTATGTGTCGTCCGAAAATGCAAAATTCGTTCGTTAGAGGAAACAACTAACCTTAAAATAGAGTCAATAAAAGAGCACGAGTCATCCAAGTATCATATCTAGTGCACTGCCATACAGCTGGCTAAGACGGGACCCCAGGAGCAAAGTGTGGCAATAAAGGCTATCTGCTCTATGCAATCCGCGCAGTTGGGCCGAATGAGAATTCTATTCAGAAACTTCCATGCGATCGGCTAAAAGGGCAGACCTTTAAGGGACTACGTTTGGATGTGCAAGTAGGCTAAGTAACGTTAAATTACTAACTTGAAGATGTGTGTTTTGTGATGGCTAGATAGCTATCGTTTTTTTTTTAGTTTAGTTTTAGCAGCCGCGAGGATAGGAGCCGATAGCCTACCGTGGGTGCTCCGGAGCTCGATTGCATGTCAGTTAAACTTTTCATCTCCAACCCTATCTGTATTTGCTTTATTATCGAGTTAACCCTCTGGGGTCGGCAAACGCGCTGGCGCGTTTTGCTGGATTTTTTTTTTCAAATAGCAGCAAAATACACTTAAATACTCCATCATTTATGGTCATACAGACTTAACTAATATTAAAACATAAACTGTAAAATAACCATGCATAAAATTCTCTCAAAAATACAAACATGTAGCTAAATTCTTTTTTTTTTACACACCTGCATCCCCCTCGAAACGGTTCTCATTTGCGCTTGAACATTTTACAAAAATCTAGTGAAATATAATACTTAACATTTAACTTCGTTATAGCTACTTAATAAATATATTTGCTTCTTCTTGGACTACTAAAAGTGTTCCTGCAATGGGAGTATTCTCTGGCTAGAGCGCAGAACAGCGGAGTTTGTATGGACAGAAGTGCATGCCTGAGCTTGTATTTTGGGTTAAGCTGCGTTGCTTTGACATTGTGGAAAATAGAAACATACAAACAAAATGTATCATCCATTTCACCAGTTATTATCAATTTAAATGAATCTACTGCGAAATATAGGAAATATAGGAGACTTTGAGATTTTACTGGGATGTCATGACACAATTTCGTTTTTATTTATTTAAATTTCGGTTTTTTTTATTTAAATTTCGGTTTTTTTTATTTAAATTTCGTTTTTATTTATTTAAATTTCGTTTTTTTATTTATTTAAATTTCAGTTTTATTTATTTAAATTTAGTTTTTTTTAATTTAGTTTTTATTTAAATTCCGTTTTTATTTATTTAAATCTACCCTACTTTGTCAGTGAGAAAAATATTCTCAGAGCGAGGAGGCCAGATTTCATTGAAAGAGGAGCCAAGAAGAGCCAACTTGAAGATGAGAAGGAGACATCTGAAGATGATGATGACTCTGAAGAAGACTAAAGTGACTTTTTTTCACATCACTTTTTTATTTATTTATTATGTATTAATTTTGTATTAATAATAAAAAAATGACTTAAGCAATTCAAAATATGTTAGTGCACTTTCTTTTATAAATTTGAATTCCGGAAAAAGTGGCTAGTAAAAAATTTAAGTGGCTGGTAAAATTGGGCTACTGGTGGGCAAAAAAGTTAATTTCCCACCCTGCAAGCAAGCTTCAATAATAATGTAAATATGCTGGAACATCTACCTTAAAACGCCAATATTCAAGTCCAGCAAGTTTTACAACTCACTAGTAACCACTAAAAAGTCAGTTATTGCCAAACTTCCTAAATAATCTTGTATGCTACAGTTGTTTTTCAAGAAATGTCAGTCATATGGGTTTCGTTATGACACTTTGCCCCTTTCGAGGTGTATACAGATGGTAACCAAAATAAAGTGCAAGGGCTGCCAAATGAGCACCCGCATTTTAAGCCGCCATTGACAAATCTGACACTTCCAGAGCAGTATTCAATACTTCAAAGGATCCCATGTGTTATATAAAGACCATACTAGAATCATACAACCGCCAAATATTGTGAAGCAAACATCTACTGTAAAAAAACTGTAAGATACGTCACAGGACACAAATCAGAGCAATTTGTCAATAAAAGACACTAGGAGATGCTGTCCTCTCGCCTGAGTGCACTACTCGCCTTTTGTTTAACACCCTTCGTGTGATATTTAGCCGGTAGGAAGCATTTCACACCCTGATATATCCACTTCAGATATCTACACACACTTCTGAGACATATTTGTACTGTTTACGTTATCTAGAGTTTTACGACTATTGGTGTTGGGTAAAAAGCGATAAAGTTAGCTAGCCCTGCTATCAGACTGTTAGCACGACGGCTAGCGTGAACTCCAGTCTCTATAAACATTCGTTGAATACAGAGTCATGCAAACCGTCGTTTTAGGCTTAAAATGTGCATTACTGTAAGTTAAAACAATTTGTTCGTGAATAACGAAACGATTAAGTGTTATACACATACTCTCTGCTATGGCAGGTTTTGGTTAGGACTCCGTCTCAAACTCTAATGAGCTGCCTACTTAGTGAGCGTATAGTATGTTTAGTTCACTGCTTTCCTTCTTTCAAAGACTGGCAACAGCACGAACCAACAGTATCCGAGTGCGGGATGTCATGCCGCATTCAATTGGTTTGACCTACTAAATTAATACGCCCCCTTCAAGGAGTCATTTTGATTTTAATAAACTAACTTATTTGTTTCGTATTTGTTTAACAATGACTTGAGTCAATGATTCGATGTGAAGTGAGTTTAAGGGTGTTATGACTAGGTCAACTAACTAACGTTAGCATAATAAATATAACCATTAGAAAGAGTCCCTGACATAATATTTGAAAAATAAAATGTGGCTAATTTAAACGATTCGAATAACAACATATTAACGTTTAAATCGCATTTAATCTGCCATTTAAGTATAAACATACTGCCTAGGTAGACAGCTCACTAGAATTTAAGACGCAACCACAGTATGAGATGGCCAACTGGGTCAGCAGGCTACACACAGTCAATGTGTTTCGAACAATTCAAATATGATTTTGTTCGCGGTTATAATATATTTGGTCTTTTTAAAACACAACATGCTGTGTCATTTCAGGTCTAACTAGTGTTTAGTGATCCTCTGAGCACCTTTATGAATATATACACAAATGCTTACGGGTATCCAACACTTTAGGATGTATTGACACTCCCAGTTGTAAGCGGTTGTTAGAACACTAGTACTGAAACAAGCATGCAAAAAAGCCAAACCAACAATGAGAAAATTTACACACTGTAACGTTAGGTTACTCGTTTTGATGCACGCTGTTCTCTACCTAAATGACCCACTTCGCCTGATGGCAAGGGAATCCCGGTGTTGGTTTCGGTTTATATTAAAACAATAAGACCGATAGTACTTACATATATAGGCAAGGGCCATGGGTAGCCTGCAGCTTCGGCTCCGACCGGCGACTTCAGTTTTAACTCCAGCTTTTCTCCCATTCTCCCCAGTACAGCTAATGGACGAGACACGAGCTAGAGTAAGAGCATTTTCCGTGAAAAAAAAATATCCGGTTTAACGCGATATGATCTCACGTTGGATATCGCAGGTTGGGGGTGATTTCACAAAGTTGTGCCGCAAGATTTGGTCGATTTGGATCCGATCTGCCCCGGTGATTTTTTAAAATGATCGATTAAGCCGAGCGGCTGCTCAGTCTCGGCAGTACCGCCGCCATCTTGACCGGCTCACGAATGAAAAAAATGCGCCCTAGTGTGTATGTGTGGAAGTCCGATTCATTTCGGCGAATCGGTTCTTTCGAACAGGTCTTTTCCAGGGATAATTTCAAACGAGTATTTTGCGTCATTAAATAGTCATTGGTGTGCCATATGCATTTAGCCTACATATCATGAGTGAAATGTTTTAATTAAACGTTTCCTCGATTGCTCAAACCGTTTCGTGAACGGCCAATCCGTTAACGAATTGCTCACATCGGTTTTAGGAATCGGCTCAACTGATTCATTGAAAAGATCCGACTGGCATGAACAATTCGCGCGTGCGAGTGTAGCCCACAGATCGTACCAACAAAACCGAAAAGAAAGGGAGAGTGAAATCGGTATGTATAAAACTAGAGGGGCGAGGCGTCTGTTCTCTGACACACAAACGGCGGGGATTTCTCCTCGACAACTCTCTCACATTGGCTGGGTAACGATGACACGGATCAACAATTAACCGGGCCGTTTGAATCAAGATGCCGGTGCCAATAACCGTTGACTGGGCGGGACGTACCATTTCCCAGCCAGTGCATGTCCCGAATGCAAAGAATTCATGTTTACTATCAGGATAAATTTGCTGGGCCATAACTTTCAAATGCAGTGTGAAGGTGGTGTGAAACTAATATGTAGCTATCTTTTTAGTAATAATTTTTATTATTTTTTGTTAAGATTTGAGAACAGAGACAAAGTTATTATAAAGTAGCCTAATTCAACCCCCCCCCCCCCCTCCCCTCCCCTCCCCTCCCCTCCCCTCTCCTCCCCTCCCCTCCCCTCTCATCCCCTCCCCTCCCCTCCCATAGGCTACGTGTGTATTAAGGCCTGAAAAATGTTCAGAAAATATCTTAAGATAATTTGGGATCAAATGCTGGTCCTAATAATGTCTTGGGTGTCAAAAGGTTTAAACAAATTTAAAGTAAATCTGTGAGATGTATGTTTTGGGTCAAGATTTGGCTTTGTTTATTTGATGTTGCTTGATCTATATTATACCAATTTATTTTTACAACTCTACTGTCAGATCAAAAATGGGCACAGACACATTTAGAGTGCACTGAATCGAACCAGAACGCATAAATCTACATTTAACTAAAATTCACTACTTCTAGTGTTGTTCTAGTGTAACTAAAACTACTAAAAAACTTAAAATTAAATTAAAACAGAAACCATATCAAAATATTGATAAAAGCTATCATAGTACTAAAATAACACTGACTACTTCTGGAAACACTTTCAAATAAGTCTGATTTTTTGGAACTGAACTGATTTAACTATTTGTTAAAATCATTCAGACTTCCCTAAATTTACTTTTAGGTTTTAAAGTGAAAAGTTTCTGCTAACTAATGTGACTTGTTGTGCGATATCAGATTCTTGGTTATGGACGATTAAAATGTCTCCACGATCTGCTTTTAAAGAAATATCATAGTATTCTGCTACAGTGTATTCTATCAGTTGCAGTATCTTTCAAGTCTTATTGGGTACTGCCAAATACACAAAAAGGTTACACAAACACAGTTGGTCGTGTCTAAAGTGAAAGCAAACATTTTAGACAAAATCGGGTGCGTGTCATATGCGTGTATCAGTGTATATTAGATGCGTGCCGGTCTTAAAGTGACAGTAGCCTAATAGTAAACATGTTGCCGCTTGTCCTTAAAGGGTTAGTTCACCCAAAAATGAAAATTAAGTCAATAATTACTCACCCCCATGCTGTACCAACCCCGTAAGGCCTTCGTTCGTCTTCGGAACACAAATGAAGATATTTATGATTAAATCTGAGAGGTTTATGACTGCTACATAGGCTGCCTAAGGGAATGACACCGGACGGCCCAGAAAGTCATTAAAGAAAATGTTTAAATATTCCATGTCACAACAGTGGCTCAACTATAAGTTTATCAAGCGACGAGAATACTTTTTGTGCGAAAAAACAAACAAAAATAATGACTTTATTCGACTATTCCTTTTCTTCCTTGTAGGCCTGAAACGAGACTTCAAGAGATTTCCACGACGCATGCGCGAGAATTGCGATCTCCTTCAACTACTTCAGTTAAGTTCTCGCGCGTGCGTCGTGGAAATCTCTTGAAGTCTCGTTTCAGGCCTACAAGGAAGAAAAGGAATAGTCGAATAAAGTCATTATTTTTGTTTGTTTTTTCGCACAAAAAGTATTCTCGTCGCTTGATAAACTTATAGTTGAGCCACTGTTGTGACATGGAATATTTAAACATTTTCTTTAATGACTTTCTGGGCCGTCCGGTGTCATTCCCTTAGGGAGCCTATGTAGCAGTGATGCACCTCTCAGATTTAATCATAAATATCTTCATTTGTGTTCCGAAGACGAACGAAGGCCTTACGGGGTTGGTACAGCATGGGGGTGAGTAATTAATGACTTAATTTTCATTTTTGGGTGAACTAACCCTTTAAAGGGATAGGCCTAGTTCACCCAAAAATGAAAATTCTGTCCTTATTTATTCAACATGCACTAATGCTACATTTTTCTAAATGGCATAATCATTTGTTTACAAACAAGTATTCATTACCAGACCTTCCCCTGTGAAGGCCTCATCGACACGACAGCAATCGGCACTGATCCTCAACAAACCCGTCTCCATACCGGTGTGATGACTCCGATTCTCAACCAGATGGAACTGGATAATATTCTGAATGTCCAATCCAATCTGACTTCTGACCTATAATGCTGGCTGAATCATACACTGTTGGTTCGTGGCCAGGAGAACTGCCCCCCCGACTGGCCTTTGGTTTCTTGCCACTGTTGCCTTTTTCACCTTCTTTCACCTTTGTTGACATTTTGGCTTTTGGCTTGCTTTGTTGGCGACATTTGTTTTTATTTTAAAAAAGCGCTATACAAATAAATGTGAATTGAATTTACTCACTCTAATGTTGTTCCAAACCTGTATTCATTTCTAAAACAAAAAATAAGAGAAAATCACTTACTGCTCTGAGAACTTTAATAGTAGCTTTAAGGATCAGTGTATAATTTATACAGTATATATAATTTATAATCAGTGTATAATTGTGTATAATTTATATCTATGTAGCGTTTTATTTTTATATTTGTTCATCTAATTTCTTTCTTGAATGCTTCTGCTAAATACGGTTTACTCTAGCTGAAAAAAATAAAGCAGTTTAATTCATTTGTATATAATACGTTGTGTATTTGTAATGTGTATCTTTTAATAAAGAAAATAATGACAAATATTTTTAATAATAATAATAATTCGTTACATTTATATAGCACTTTTTCTGGGACCTTAAAGCGCTTTTTTATCTTCGCCTCTTTGGTCTAAATGTCTGCCATTCTTTTTTATTTTATATTTTGTTACCTTGAAAGGATTTGTTTTTAAAATAGGGATATTAGTTTGGCTGTAATGCCCAGTCACTTGCGAAATAGTAAAACCAGCATGAAAAAGAATCGTGATAAAATCGTGAATCGTGATTTTCCTGATGTCGTGATACACTGTAAACCCAGATTTTGTTTCTAATTAAACTTACGAGTGATCATTACTTATTCTTTTATGTTTTGTAAAAACCTGCTATCATTACTAAACAACATTAGTTGTTTGTACTATTTAGCTGAAAGATTCATTGCACTAATCAAGTTTAGCAGAGATTACTTGTTTAGTTTCATAAGGAAGGGGAGGGGTTCAAACACCACATCACAAATCAAAAGGCAGAAACCACTGGTATTCAAAAACCTGCCTGGTCACGTGAAATGACCCGCTTCTAACGTCCTTCCAAGGGGCTCTACACCTGGCTGGACGAGCACAGGCCTCAGCAACAGATGGTATTGAGAATTAACAGAGGTTTAGATGTTGATGAATTATTGTTTAATTTAATTTAAAAATATTCACCATAATGGTGATGAGTGTTGTGATGAGTGATGAGAGTCTTGCCCTTGACATTTGAAAATTAGATATTATCTGGTTGCTTTACCTGTGTGTCTAAAAAGGCACAATTGTTATAGCTGAAAAACTATAGTAAAGTTATCCAGTGACAACTGCACAGTGGTGTTGTCATCAATAGAGATTGAAAGTCATGAAAAATGAAAAGCTCTGTGATGCAATGCATGCTGAGTACCTAATAGTACACCTAAACTCAAAAAGAATTAGAATGTGAACTAATGATTTTCAGTAAAGACTACTAATGTAAACTTGTTTTGTCTATTGCACCTACATAAGATTATGTGTTAATACAACTCAACATGTTTAGTTTCAGCTTGTGTATAAAGTTAGGGTTCCATGTTAATACAACTCAACATGTTTAGTTTCAGCTTGTGTAAAAACTAAAGTGGTATAAGGCAACGGGTTTCCACGCGATTTGCGAGTAAAGTCAACTAATTCGGGTTAAGAGTGTATGATATTTTTGCCATATCGCCCTGTTGTTATTATAACCTACTATTATTAAATATACATTTCTGATTTAGATCGTGGATTTCTCAAAATGAATCAAGGCGTATTAAAGTCTTTTAAAGATATACGGCTTCTGAATTACTTGCACAAAGCAAAAACATGTGTAATCCAATAATACTTTAAAAGTTGTTGTTCAACCAGTGACAAACAGCTTCTATATGAATAGCAAACCCATCCCAAACATGGACTCGAAGCTATATTAAAAATGCATTCCCACAATCTTGAGGGAAATGTAAATGTGGACAACTAGGACACCTTTAGTGCCATATTCTTATTGGTTGATTGTCATGATTGTTCACAGGTGTTTCTTGTTAGTCATTAGTCTTGGTGTATCAATTAGCCCTTATGTTTCCATTGTATCTTGTCTAGTTTTGTTTATGTAACCGCTGTTGGTGAGACTCATGTAACCATGTCAAATTCAGGTGTCCGTGCTGTTGTGTCGGTGTGCGTCAGTGCCGATGTCCGTGACGGTGTGCGTTCGTGCCTGTGTGTTTGTCCGTGCCGATGTCCGTGACAGTGTGCGTTCGTGCCTGTGTGTTTGTCCGTGCCGATGTCCGTGACAGTGTGCGTTCGTGCCTGTGTGTTTGTCCGTGCCGATGTCCGTGACAGTGTGCGTTCGTGCCTGTGTGTTTGTCCGTGCCGATGTCCGTGACAGTGTGCGTTCGTGCCTGTGTGTTTGTCCGTGCCAGTGTGCGTTCGTGCCTGTGTGTGTGTCTGTGCCGGTGTGTGTGTCGGTGTGTGTCCGTGCCGATGTCTGTGCCTGTGTGTCGGTCTGTGTCCGTGACTGTGTGTGTCCGTGCCGATGTCGGTCTGTGTTCGTGTTGGTGTGTGTCCGTGCCGATGTCGGTCTGTGTTCGTGTTGGTGTGTGTCCATGCCGATGGCGGTGTGTGTCCGTGTCCGGGTTTCACTGTGTGTCCGTGTCGATGTCCGTGCCTGTGTGTCGGTGACTGTGTGTGTGTGGGTGTGTCTGTGTCCGTGCCGATGTCCGTGCCCGTGGCAGTGCATCCATGACGGTGTGTGTCCGTGTCGGAGTCCTTGTTTGTGTCCGTGCCGATGTCCATGCCCGTGGCTGTGCATCCGTGTTGGAGTCCTTGTCGGTGTCTGTGCCATGTGTGTGTCCATTTCCATGTTTCACTGTGTGTCCGTGCCGATGTCCGTGACTGTGTGTGTGTGTGTGTGTGTGTGTGTGTGTGTGTCCGTGCCGATGTCGGTCTGTGTCCGTGTTGGTGTGTGTCCGTGCCGATGTCGGTGTATGTCCGTGTCTCACTGTGTGTCCGTGTCGATGTACGTGTCGGTGTGTGCGTGACTGTGTGTGTGTGTGTCCGTGCCGATGTCGGTCTGTGTCTGTGTTGGTGTCCGTCCCGGTGTGTGTCCGTCCCGATGTCCGTGCCCGTGGCTGTGCATCCGTGTTGGAGTCCTTGTCGGTGTCTGTGCCATGTGTGTGTCCATTTCCATGTTTCACTGTGTGTCCGTGCCGATGTCCGTGACTGTGTGTGTGTGTGTGTGTGTGTGTGTGTCCGTGCCGATGTCGGTCTGTGTCCGTGTTGGTGTGTGTCCGTGCCGATGTCGGTGTATGTCCGTGTCTCACTGTGTGTCCGTGTCGATGTACGTGTCGGTGTGTGCGTGACTGTGTGTGTGTGTGTCCGTGCCGATGTCGGTCTGTGTCTGTGTTGGTGTCCGTCCCGGTGTGTGTCCGTCCCGATGTCCGTGCCCGTGGCTGTGCATCTGTGACTGTGTGTGTGTCCGTACCAGTGCTGATGTCAGTGCCTGTGTGTCAGTGTGTGTCCGTGCTGATATCCGTGACGGTGTGCATCAGTGCCCGTGTGTGTCCGTGCTGGTGTCCTTGTCTGTGCCGTGTGTGTGTGTGTGTGTGTGTGTGTGTCGTTGTGTCTGTTTCCATGTTTCACTATGTGTCCGTGACTTTGTGTGTGTCCGTGCCTGTGCCGATTTCAGTGCCTGTGTGTCCGTGACGGTGTGCATCAGTGCCTGTGTGTCTGTGCCGGTGTCATTCTTATTGGTTGATTGTCATGATTGTTCACAGGTGTTTCTTGTTAGTCATTAGTCTTGGTGTATCAATTAGCCCTTATGTTTCCATTGTATCTTGTCTAGTTTTGTTTGTGTAACCGCTGTTGGTGAGCCTCATGTAACCATGTCAAATTCACGTTTTTTTGTCGTGTCCATGCCGGTGTGTCCGTGCTGTGTCTGTGCCGATGTTCGTCCAGGGGTTTTGTTTTGTCGGTGTCCGTAAAAATCGGATGTGAGTATATCAGATGCGTGCCGGTCTTATAGTGACAGTAGCCTAATAGTAAACATGCTGGCGTTTGTCCTTAAAAGGAAAGTTCAACCAAAAATGTACGTACTCACTCTATTGTTCTTCCAAACCTGCATTAATTTCTAAAACAACAAAAGCAAAGAGAAAATCACTCTTGAATAGTAGCTTTAATAAGCATCAGTGTATACAGTGCTGTCTATGTAATGTTTTATTTTTATATTAGTTCATTTAATTTCTTTCTTGAATGCTTCTGTTAAATACACCTCTAGCTAAAAAAAATAAAGCACCGTTTAAATTCATTTGTATATTATACGTTGTGTATATGTAATGTGTATTTTAATAACAAAGAAAATAATGATACAATGTCTGCCGTTCTTTTTTATTTTATATTTTGTTTCCTCGTAAGGATTTGTTTTTAAAATAGGGACAGTTACTTGTGAAATAGTAAAACCAGCATGAAAAACAATTATAAAATAAGTGATAAAATCATGAATCATGATATATTTTTGCCATATCGCCCACCCCTAACCTGTTATTAGCCTACTATTATTAAATATACATTTCTGATTTAGATTGTGGATTTCTCAAAATGAATCAAGGCGTATTAAAGTATTTTAAAGATATACGGCTTCTGAATTACTTGCACAAAGCAAAAACGTGTAATCCACCATAATACTTTAAAAGTTGTTGTTCAACCAGTGACAAACAGCTTCTAATAGCAAACCCATCCTAAACATGGACTCGAAGCTATATTAAAAATGCATTCCCACAATCTTGAGGGAAATGTAAATGTGGACAATTTAGAGTGCAATTTGTGGGCCCAAGCAAACAGGAAGAAAAGTCTTAAATCTTGAGGGCGTCTTCCAACTGTCAGGGGGTTCGGTGTGTTGTAACGGGATGAACGAGGACAGGCAGGGAGAGACCCAAAATAAGCCAGGAACGAGAGGCTGGCGCAGTGCCAAACTGAACTCGCTGACTCTCATCGAGCTCTCCAAAAATTGAGGCCAACATAGCACCATGAAGGCAGCTGAGGATTTCACACATTTCCCTTAAAGTAGCCTATACATCCAAACGTGCCCTCTCAGAGTTTAGTAGGCCAGTGTTTATAAAGAACCAGAGGGTTGAGTACCAAATAAGGCACAAAAAGCCACTAGAATAAGTGCAGTACACGTTATGATATTTAAGACTAATTACAAACAGATATAGAATCATATTTACGCTGATAAAGTGACCTACTGGCTGTAAATAAAGGCACTAGAACAACTTGATAAAAAAAAAAAACCTGTGCTGCCATCTAGTGGCTATTGACTGAACGGTCTATGCATTAGTTAAAGGGATACTCCACCCAAAAATGAAAATTGTGTCATCATTTCCTCACCCTCAAGTTGTTGCAAACCTGTATGAGTTTCTTTCTTCTGCTGAACACCAGGGAAGATATTTTGAAGAACGATTGGAACCAAACAGTTGTTTGGCACCATTGACTTCCATAGTAGAAAAAAAAATACTATGGAAGTCAATGGTGCCAAAGTTCCAATCGTTCTTCAAAATATCTTCCTTTGTGTTCAGCAGAAGAAAGAAACTCATACAGGTTTGCAACAACTTGAGGGTGAGTAAATGACATTATTTTCATTTTTGGGTGGAGTATCCCTTTAACAACAGAACGAGCAATTGAGGCTAATTTTAAAGGGACAGTTCACCCAAAAAACGAAAATTCTGTCATCATTTACTCGCCCTCATGTTGTTCCAAATCTCTGAGTTTCTTTCTTCTGTTGAACACAAAAGATGATATTTAGAAGAATGATGGTAACCACAAAGTAAAAGTTAGTCATTGACTTCCATAGTATTTTTTTCCTACTATGGAAGTCAATGGCTGGCTTAAACTGTTTGATTACCAACATTCTTTCAAATATATATATTTTTTTGTGTTCAACAGAAAAATCTCATAAAGGTTTGGAACAACTTGAGGGTGAGTAAATGATGACAGAATTAAAATTTTTGGATGAACTATCCCTTTAATGGATGTAGGAAATATCGTATTTACGAGTTGAACGTCACAACAAAGTCGTAAATACAAGTTTACGAGTTGGAGGCGTGTCAGTGGGTGCGCCACGACGTCACTTCTCAGTTAGATCACTGTTATATTGCCATATCGCCCAGTCCTAAAACGTAAAGCATTATGGAATTATAGACATAAAATTAGAACTTTAAGCTGTTTGGAAACGATGTGTACTACTGGACACTTGGTAGTGCTTCGAGATGGGATCAAATTGACGAGGACATCATATCCTAGTTGTTTCTATATATTTTGTAGAAACTTTTAAAGTTATCTGGAGAACTGTCATGCAGTCTATCCATCCATGATAAGGAAAACTGGATTTGTCTAACATTATCCAAACATCCCCCACAAGACTTTTAATGGATTTTTTTTAATTAACATTGACAACTTTAGTTACGCAGAATATAAGATGGTAAATATTTAATAGGTTTGTCAATACAAATATGACCTTGGGTATAATTTTACCCACATTCCCGGAGGGCCACCACAGCCCTGCTCCAACACCCATAGTTTTCAAATAACTTTGAGGGAGTTGATTAGCTGGATCATGTGCGTTTAATTAAAGTTGAAGCTAAATGGTGCAGGGTGGTGGTTTTGCACCCTAGCTCTATAGGTATTTAGCAGTGACATTGTCAGGCTTTGTTTTTTTTTTACAACAGGCTAAATAATTGATGAAAAAAATGTATAATAGTATTGTAATAACAATATAATATGTAACAGTTTTGAGTGGCCCCATAAAAAAGCAAAACACTATTGTTCTTTATTTTCTAGAACTAGAGTTTAATCAATTAACAAACGCCATCGCACACCTGCAGGTGATAGGTGCGTAGAAAAGGAAGACCAAATAGGTAGGTCGACAAATCTGCAAGGAACTCCCGATGAAGGTCGTGAGACCAAAACGTTGCCAATAAAACATTTATATATTACTTGCAAGTACTGATAGTGTGCGGGAGTTCCTTATTTGTAGAACGAGTTTAAAAACCCTGCTGTATTTTTGGGTAGTTAATTAAGAGAAGGTACACCTCCATCTTTCTCCATAGAACGTGACTTGAACGACGTAAACTACTTCCCAATTTTTAAGTACAAACTTCCCAAGAGGACTTGAACACACCCTAAGAAACATAAGTTGGACACACAAAATAACACTTCAGAATAAAAAGCAAGTTTTCCAAGAATTTTATTGAAATACCAAGATAAATTTCAGTCCCGGTCCCTTGTTATTTCAAAAAGCGCGCTTTGGGTTTTAGCGTTGACATCGCAAGCCTTCGTCCCAAAGCTCCTCCCACTCCCTTTATTTTTCATTTCTCTTTTGCTAAAACAGCAACATATTTCATCTGATGCAAACCTATACAACAGGTCATTTGGCACATTTCCCCCCGGTTGTCTCGACATTGTTTGAAGAGTCGTAGCAGTTTCCAATCCAAACAAACGTCATTTGTATTTGTCGTTGAATTGTTTGCAGCATTTTCAGACTGTTTCTTCGGGTAACGTAAAAGACCGTGATTAAAAAAAAAATTCCCAGGACTAAATATTTGTGGTTTACCTGGTAAATTTGTGATTGAGAATTGTTGATTTAAATTTCTCAATTGCTTTTAAACAGTCGATTCAGAAGAGTCAAATTTGGCTTTATTTAAATTCTTGTAATTGCGCTCCTAAAAATCGCAACACAACTAATGCTGGCCAGGTAAATTCAGGGCAATTTAAGAAGTATTTGGCTTCAAATGCTCTTGAACATTAAACAGCAGTGTAAAACCGCTCTAAACACTGGCCTTTACCCTTTTTTTAACGTCTTCAACAGTCAGAAAGCATGCATACACAGACAGACAAGGCAAGTGTCTCCTTGCAACAAAACCCAGGTAAGAGTAACAGCAAGAAGCTGAGCAAAGTGCTGAATTTTAATATTTAAACATAAAAAGAGTTCAGATATCAGAAGTACAACTGATGCTTCAACAGGACCTGACAGACGATCAACTTGTTGTCGAGCTTCCACGAGGCGGATGCCACAGTAATGTGAGGAGCACGTCAGAGGTTTGTAATGGATCCTCCACGATGAGATGCCTTAATGGAATTTAACAGTCATCTCGTAATGAAAATACTGTCTGAAATGGTCAAACGCCCCACAAATACTCAGTATTCAAGCAAGCATTGAATTGCTAAAGGGTTCAGACTGTGAGCGAAGGTTGCGTTTCTGCCGTTTTGTCTTCACCAACCAGCCCATTGGAAACACCATAGGGCTACGTTAAAGGGATACAATCACCATTTTCTGGAAGAATACCAAGTAAGTTTGGCCACAGACGTGATGTTACCGTCACACTCGTAACTAGCAATATTGGATCACTCTAGATACCTGAGGGACGACGCACGGCTCACGTGAGGCACAATTTCGCAAGATTTGCCTGCACCTTTTACAACCACACCTGATTCATGATTCAATATGATGAGGGTTGTGATAAAGCAATCTTTTTCATTCAAAAGCATGTAATATTGCAAAAAAGTGCCGACACCGAATCGTTACCCTCACTCCTGGAGTGGCAAGTTCATCCGTATGGAGCTTTACCATGGGCGTCACTTAATACTGATTCTGTCAAAGCCTCTAAACAGACGGTAATCTTCCTCGGATAGGCATCGGATTCATGTCCATTGCACGTGGTCTAGCGCACTGCAGCTAGATAGTGCCGTTTCAGACACTACAACACTCAAAACAAAAGAAAATGGGGAAAAGTGTACTGCGACAGGGACCTCTTGAAATCCAAGGCAGCTTTTGCATAAAATACTGACTGATTAAGGAGATAAAGACCAAAAGGGCCAGGACAAGATGTTTAGCACTCAATCGGAGGAGTGTGAAATCGTAATCAGACTGATGTATGCCTATGGAAGACCAAAAAAAAAAAGAAAAAAAAAAAGGAAAAAATAAATATAAAATATAGTTTATCATTAGGACCTTCCATTTTAGTACATACAGAAAAATATCCACTTAATTTTTTTTTCTTCCTTTTTATAAACCTTAAACTATTAGAATCTGGGAATGGCTGTTGGTTATCCTCGTTCGCAAAGCCAGGAAAAGAGCTTCAAAGAAAGTTTTTCCTTTCACACATTCGAGAATGGTAGGGAGCTGGCAACCAATCCCATAATGCGTTAGGCTACACAGGTAAGCATGCCCATGTCCCACATCCCATAAATTAAATTCATGGGTCTGCATTGTCCTTACTAGAGCACTTGGCCAACTACAGAGGGGGGAAAAAAGAAATCAGTTTCGTGGCATTTTACATTAGAGCAACTTGTTTTTAGAGAAAACCAAGAAAAAAAGAAAAGACAAAAAAAAATCCAGAGTTTGTTTCTTTTTCTCTAGGGAGAAAGAAAAAAACATTGAGACAAAATATTGTTATTAGTGCCAGTTTTGAAGTTGCTGTTGATCATATTCTGCTATCAGTTTTTTAATATGTGCCAGTTTGTTGTGTAGATATTCACAGCGGTTCTTCTCTTGGCTATAGTTTGGATTAGTCTGTGAGAAAAGAAGAGAACGTGATCAGTATTTTAAACGCAAAGTTGTTGTTTTTTTTAACAAAAAAGGTGGAAGAGACTGTCGGTTTACCTTTTTGATTTTACGATACTCTTCAAGTATCTGGTTGTGGATTGTCTGTGAAAAGTAGAAACAGATATTTTCAATGATGTTCCTGCTTGAATACAGTAGTTTCAAATGTGTAATAAGATCAGACAAACAAGAGAGTTTGAAGAGAAGCTCTATGATCAGCTTCTTTAACTAAATCAAGTTAGCGCCCAATCCTGTAAGAGCTTATAGCACAAAGTATGATTGACCAAAGTAGTAGCGGTCAAATATCCCCACCTTCTGTTCAAGACACTCTACATACACTTCCTCCCTTGTTTCTGCCGTTTTTGTTGTTTTGTCAAACCATGTTGCTTAATTTTCCTAGCCAGATCTGGTAACAGTTTTACAGCTATAATGCAAATGGCGGCTGTCACCTGAGCTGTAAGTCAAACTGGCCGCAAGCCAGCGGGATAACTTCATTATTGAGCCCTATAAATGATTATGACTACGTGCAGGAGAAATAAATGATGCCTCACGACACTGCTCTGGTTATTTAACATGATTGCCTCTAATCAGTCAGATGATTGTGTTGTATATTTCATTACTCTCCTAGATTGGGAGAGGCAAGGAGAAGAAAAACAGTAACAGTTTCTAATTTATCAAGATGTGAAAATTACAGTAGGACCCTGGATGAGTCAACTACCCTCTTTAATTTTTCATTTTCCGGAGGAAGACATGACTACTGGGATCAGACTGGGGCTGACAGCATATTAATAAAAAATGAGTTGTAATCATATGGGTGGATGGATGCACTGCATGTTTGGTATGGGATTTTCAATAAAGATACCTTGTACTTGTCTGTGCCTTGCTGGAGTTGTTTGAGCTCGGAGTCGAGTATAGTGAACTGTCGGGTGATGCCCTCTATCCGTGAGTGGAGGCCCCGGTACTCACTGTACTCGGAGTTGAAGTCAATCTTGTAAGTCTGACGTTGCTCCTGCGAGCTTATCACTGTGTATTTTCTGTTTAGGAAACCAAGCGGAAAAAA
This sequence comes from Tiaroga cobitis, assembly GCA_030578255.1. NCBI lineage: Eukaryota > Metazoa > Chordata > Actinopteri > Cypriniformes > Leuciscidae > Tiaroga > Tiaroga cobitis. Next base: position 15,211,612 of record CM060612.1, read on the forward strand.
ACATCAGTTTTATAAACTTCATAAAAGTTTAATGTTATTTTCATTTTTTTTTTATAACAAACCTGACGCAAAAGCTAAGTGAAAAGACTGTTCCAAATTGAAAATGTACAAAGAGGTGCTTACAATAAATAGTCTGTTGACTCTGATGAAGATGCAGGAATACTGGAGCTGTTGCACGTTCCGTTTAAACCTGAAAAAAAAATAAAAATAAAAAGTGATTTCAAGGACAGTTTTATCCTGCAGACTAAGGGACAAGGACAATACGCCATGACGTCAGTCCACACTTATGCTGGGAGAGGAAAAAACTGCTAAAAACAATCTGAAGAGGGATGTGCAAAACCACATTTTCAAAACAGACTAGTTTGCACTCAACCTCACTGGTTGACTAGGTCAGTTGTTGAACTAGTAAGTGGACTGTCTTGACTTCAACTAACTGACTAATCAGAATTGATTGGTAAAAGACGGACAGTCTGAATGACTATTCAACAACTAGCTTGTGGGCTATCTGAACTACTATTTATATAATTAACCTCACTAACATACTTGTCGGTAGTGATGTTACATTCTGTGCCGACGCATGTGTCGAGAAATCCCGGGAGATTTCAGTGAAGCGCGTATCGAGGCTTGTATCGCTTTAGACCAATGACGTAATTGATTGCGTCCGACGTCATTGATTGCCTGACTGGTTCAGGAAGCAGTTCGAATCTTGGCTTGATATTTTGAGATGTATATAAACCCAGCCACTTTCCAGTTTTAGAATAATAATATTGGCCGCCCTTCCTATTATGACCAAAGTATTGATTTACACACATTTGATAGTCCCATTTATTTCAAGCTAATACATTTATTACACAGTTATGTATTAATCATTATATACCACCAGAAACTACACATTATATTCATAGAAATAACAGTGGGAAAAAAAATCCACAGACTAATCTATTTATAACTCTTAACTGGTGCAAAATACAGTGTAGGCAGGTTATCTGTAATGTATCTGCTTGTTTTCCACTCTTTGACCACCAGGTGGTATTGTGAGCAAATGAAGCCTCGAGAAATGAACCCTTTTGTGAACCACTCGGCTGAAAAGCTTCAATGGGGCTTCTTCTCGCCACCGCTACTTGTCAGTTGTCAGACTACGTACTTATCAAATATTCGATAGATTGTTTGAATGACTTGTCCACTAATTGACCTTGCTAACAGGCCACGCTAGATGTTGTCTCTTAAATCAACTAGTTGGTGAGCCGTCTGAATAACTATTTAGCTAATTGACTTCACTAATCCAACTAGTCTGTTGTTAGATAACCCATCAATTATTTGATTAATAGTCTGAGCGACTATTCAACAAATCGACCCCACTAACAAACTAGGTCGGTTGTTGGACTACTAATCAAATAGTTGGTGTGTTGCCTGAATAATTGTTCAGCGAATGACCTCACTAACCCACTGTGTCGGATTTTGGACTAGTAATTGCCTACTTGAATAGATGTTCAGACAGCCCACCCCACCAATTAATCGGCCTCACTAACGACTAGGACTAATGACTAGTTAGTGAGTTGTCTGAACGATTCCGCCAATTACTTCACTAACCTTGAAGTCATAACTTGACATCATAACCCTTGACATTATAAATTATTCAGAGAAAGTAATCCGCACCTGTCCTCCTATCGCTTGTTGTGACATCACAGGTTTTCCTCTGATCCAAGCCATGGTCTTCATCAACTCTCCTCTCCTTCTTCATGTCCCGCTCTCGGTCTTTTTCCTTAGATTTGTCTTTGTCCTTGTGTTTTTTTGACTTCTTCTTAGGCTTGCCATGCATTGAGAGTTGAGCGGTCCGGGCCTGAGATCCGTCCAGGCTGCTGTGGGTTGGGGACATGGGTCCTAGAACTTCCTCTTGCGTTGTGGAGCGAGGGGCGAACGAAGGGGGCTGACTCAGTCTTTCCGCCACTGCCGCCTCCAGACTTTCACAGTCTCTGCCGTTGGAGTCGTTGCTGACATCCGAAAGGGGGTCAAAGGGTCGGGGGATCTCCAGCGGAGGGATTTGAGAGCTCGACGACGTCTCTGCTGCTTGAGAACTAGAAGAGTCCTTACCATTGGATGAGTTCAGTTTGCCGTTGATGAGCCCTGTAGACTTGCTAGCTAGATGCGATATTCTGGGTTTCTTATTGGCCAGAGGATCGATGAACTCTGCTGCAGGTCGTTTCTGTTGGCCACGAACAATGATGGTTCGTTAAACTGGGATGTTATTAAATGGTGATTAAATGTTTAGCAGTTGTTTACTAGTAGTGAATCATTTTGATGAATGATTTGATGTAAGAAATGTGGGAGCAGGAAAGGATTAACCCTGACATATTTCCTCATAACACAAACAGATCCATCATAACAGTTCTATTCCAGCTTTGATGGGTCTAAAACGAGGCAAAAGGCTGACCTGAGAGGGTGAGCTGCTGGCTGGCTCTTTGTGCGGGCTGACCGGGCTCTCCACAGACACAGGGATACTGCTCTGAGGCTTACACAGTTTTCTGTGGAGAATGTAAGACAAGGAATCATCAGTTTAAAAAGAACCAAGGAACAGCCTCAGTGAGATCAAAAGAACCTGACTAATCCAGAAAAGTGCTGCAGACGGTGCTGTCAAATTTTTACCTTTAATTGGTTTGCATGTATAACTCCCGAAAAATAAACTAAAACTGAGATATTATTGAAGTGTAGCACATCAAAATATCTCTGATAAAGACCCATCTGAACTTGTCTTGCAATTGATAAGCAAATTATTGAGAAGCAGATGGTTGTGAATATCGTGTCCACAACATTTTTGACAATTCCGACTAGTCTTCATGAAGACAGAATACGATGAAGCCGTTTAATTGTCACTTTGGAGGACGCATTACTGCACTTAAGACATTTAAATGGCACAGCAGGAAAACAAATGTATTGACCAAAAGAGTCTTGAAAAAAAAGATTGACCAACTTGTGCGACATTTATCATCAGTTAAAACAACATGTACATCGAAATATGGCCAGTGTAAATGCATTGTGTCAATATATCACAATACAAAAATGCAACAATATGTACCGTGGATAGTGACTATATAGTGTATAGTTCACCCAAAATAAAAATTAATGTGTGAGAAAAAAAATTCAAGTTTAATAGGATTTTGGTTTTCGTACTACATTAAACTACTATAATGTTGAATATAATGTAGCTATAATAATGCAATGGGGGAATATTTGTGGGTCCTGATAATGCGAAATGTCTTATGTTCCCAGTAAAAAGTGGCCTACATTATTTTAAATATATCGAGTCAGTGAAAGAGTGCAAGCATATTCTTCTGAAATAATTCTGTATTTATTTTCAGCCTCAGAATCATGAATATTTTTATTCTGGTGTCACTATTGTCCTTGTGCATTGGGTTACCAGCCCCTAGTCCAAGCCTATTTATTTACACCCACAATGTTATATCAAATTTAGCATTTTAAATCAACAGTACATTTTTTTCATGTGTCTTGGAGTATCGCAATAATATCGTATCGTGATATTTATCTAATCGTGACATGAGTGCATCGTTACACCCCTAGTAAATACATACAACTTTGACCAACGACAAAATTTATGCCACTTGACAGTTCTGCGAAACACCACCACAGAGAACGGGCACTCTAGAATCACTTCAGATGATTTAATTTTCCATATAAATGTGTATTTTAACATCAAACATGGTAACTTAAATGCACTAAAAAAAATAAAAATCAAACAATCAGCCAAAGTTCATAATGCTGCTTGAGGTCAAGTGCACTGAGGGAGTTTGTGCGCATGTCAACAGGGGGCAGTACGACACGGGACAATGTGTCCCGATAGCAGGCCCGGCCTCCGTCAAGGGTACATGGACAGGGGTCTATGCCTGAGAGTAGGTGGGTGGGCATGAGTCGCTATGGTCTCGATCAAACTGCGTATGCCCATGCACGGCCTGGCCTTGGACCTGTGCCACCCACACACGGATCAGCATGTGCTGGAATAAGGTTGCATCACTAACCTCCCGACTGCACAGTCACGGCTCTTACATGACAGCACGTCGTTCAAGACCAGATGGGAAAGTGGGCGGGTGCAAGAGGGGGGTGTGTGGATGTAAAAAGGCCCGTCAGCTGATAAGCTTCACCACCAGTCTCAAAGTGCAAGCGTGTGTAGTGTGTTCCACACCAGTGTTGGGTTTGTTTCTGGCAAATATTTTCATTTTGTTTTGAACGGATATCACAACACCATGTTCTACCCGGTCTAGCATGTAGCATGGCCTCTCTAAATTTAGCTTCCAGGGGTCTTACACCATAGAGTTCATGGGAATCCAAACGTTTCCATGTAAAGGCACCCACACACTACAAAATAATCGGGCTGATTTTGGGCCAAATTCTCCCCTTCTGACAATCCTAGGTAAAGTCACGATAATCTTGATGGTTCTATAGATTATTTTATATGATTTTCCTGTGGTGTGATGCGTGTTAAGAGTGATTTATTTTGCTCGGAAGTCTGAGCCGCACTGATCTCAAATGGTAAATCTCCAACATGTTGAATGTTTAGGATCAGAAATCCTGTTGTGTGGGGGAAACCCCGAGGACTAACACACACGGACTCTGTAGATTGTCACTTGGAACGAAACTATACCTATTCAGAAACCGAGCTGACAAAAGATTGAAGCATAACACTACATCCAAACACTTTTCTTTTTTCGTGATTCTTCTGTTAAAAGCAGTACAAACACTATTATCGACATTTCTTCTTGCCCATTGTTGTATATTAAGTCACCTTTGACCACGAGAGATTTTGCGAGATTGCCCAAATTTTGGATTCGGTTATTGCGTGTTGTGCTGTCTTGGTCACATTGCAGCACCCCACACACTATAGGTACAAGTCTATGATTTTTTTTATTTTCAAGTTTGTGGTCTCACATTTTGAAAATCCGATAAAAATCTGCGGGCCAGCCTTGAGTAAATAAAGCTGTACAAATACTGAAAAACAAAAAAAAAATTCAAGCAATATTGCAGTTGAAATGCGTTGTGATATAGAAAGGAGTATATTGTCGTGCTTATGCAAAACACAGGCACATGGCAGAGAATGAATACTCAAAATCATTTTTGTACACCAGGAGTGAGAAATAATATAAAACAAAATCAAGCATTTTATTCCATGTGGCAAATAGGGCTGGACACGAATATTCGAATATTCGTTCGGTGGGTATTCGATTTGAAAATGCGACATTCGAATATTCTGGTTTTTTTTTGTTGTTGTTTGCACACCTGGCATCCCCCTCGAAACGGTTCTCATTCGCGCTTGAATATGTTTTACACTATAAAATCTGGTGAAATATAATACTTAACATAACTTCGTTATAGCTACTTAATATATTTGCTTCTGCTTGGACTACTAAAAGTGTTCCTGCAACGGGAGTATTCTGGCTAGAGCGCAGAACAGCGGAGTTTGTATCATGGACAGAAGTGGATGCCTGAGCTTGTGTTTTGGGTTAAGCTGCATTGCCTTGAAATTGTGGAAAATAGAATAGAAACAAAATGTATTATCCTTTTTACCCGTTATTATCAATCTAAATTAATCTATTGCGAAATATTAATAGAAATGTGATGTTATTGAAATTGTTATTGCTATTGTGTTATTTATGCTATTACAGTTTGTTCATTTATTTTTCGTTTGTCTTTATTTACATTTCGTTTTTCTATATTTAAATTTAGTTTTTATTTATTTAAATCTACCCTACTTTGTCAGTGACAATATTATAAGGCTATACCTTATTAAAAATATTGTTTAAGACGTGTGTGTGTTTTATATCACTAGTGCAGTGTCCATTCTCAGAACATATAGGCTATGCCCTGCTCGCGTGAGGCGCGCCGCTTCCTTATTTAAATCTACCCTACTTTGTCAGTAATTTGTTAGTGAGAAAAATATTAGAAGACTTATAAAACACACAGGTCTGTTAACTTAGGCAATATTTTTAATATCACTAGTGCAGTGTCCGTTCTCGGAGCATATAAGCTCTGCTCGCGTGATGCACGCCACTTCTTTATTTAGGTCTACCCTACTTAGTCAGTAATTTGAGAGAAATATTAGACTACCTTATTCAAAATATTGCTTAAGTTAACAGACCGGTGTGTGTTTTGCATCACTAGTGAGTGCAGTGTCCGTTCTCGGAGCATATAATCCCTGTTCGCGCGAGGCGCGCGCTTCCTGCTCGCGCTGTTCTGTAGTTTTATCAAAGGTTTATTAATTCTGAACTTGTTGCGTCTCGCCTGTCTATCTATATTGCACCAAATACGACACTGCACTCCTTGAGAAGTCGGTTGGATGAACGGTTCTCTAAATAATCAAAATGTAAACGGACAGACAGACATTTAGAGATTCCGAAGCTTTGAATATTCGATGTTCATTACTATCGAAGCTTCGAAGCTCAAAAAATGGTATTCAGACCAGCCCTAGTGGCAAAAGAGTCCTTATAGATTTACATTTTGCAGTAAAGTTTATGTATAAACCCCCCTTTAAAAGAAAAATTGCTTTAAGAAAAATTTCTACGGAAAAAATTACAGATAATTCAGTGTGGATATGAAAGTCACTGAAGCTTACCGTACAAGAATTCTCTTCAGAATCTGTTGGTCCATCTCAGTGTAACCAGGCCAGTCCTTCTGAACTTCCTTGAACAAACAATCCTTCAATGTGAAGGTGTTGTCCTTACTATTCAGGTTAGCCACCTACACCCAGTCAGGAAAAAAAATAAAAACAGCAAAATGAAACAAGAGGCTTAAGTCTTTGGCTCTCTAAAAATAAGCGCTGCATTTCAACACCAGTGTAGAAAAACAAACAACACTACAACAGCGTGCTGACAGCCTCTGTATATTACATGCTTTGGCTTTATGCAGGCCTGAGTTTGTCCGTCTAGGTTTTTGACAAATGTGTCTAGGTTGAGCCATTATGTCCAATTAGAGTTCAAAAACACGATTTAGAAGGGTCAAACAAACTAAATTAGTCAAAAACCATAACTTTGAAAGGGGTTCTATACTTGCATATTACTTGTACTATTTATTACAGCATGCAGTATGGATATTGCGTTTTAGTATGTATGCAACAAAGCTATCAATTAGTATTTCTAGTGCCGGTTACGAACCTGTTGCAGGAGGCTGTCCAGTGTCTCCTTGTCCTGAGGAGACAGGCCTTCTTTCGTGAGCCGCACCAGCAGTTCGGGTTTGCGGTAGGGCTTGAGGGCCAGTAAATGCACTAGCCGCTCCCTCAGCGGCCGGGGCGGGCTCTTTTTCTGACTGCTGGAGACGATAATCGGCCTTGAGATCCGCCGCGACGGAGCCACATCTGACACACCCGTTATCGGCTTCCGGATTTGTACGCGCTTACCTGAACAGTAATGGGAAAAAAGTTGGTCAAAATGGACATTAACCAAACAGAGGGTAGGCTCTTGAATGAGCAAGTATTCAAGTACATCAAAGAAATCGGTAAAGAAATCGTTAAAATAGTTCATGTGACTACAGTGGTTCAAATGTAATGTTATACGTTGCTTCATAACATTAAGGTAAAACCACTGTAGTCTTTCAAGGCCCAGAAAAGTTGCAAAGACGTTGCTGTCTACGGAGGGATCAGAAAGCTCTCGGATTTCATCAAAAAGATCTTTATTAGTGTTCCGAAGATGAACTAAGGTTCTTACGGGTTTGGAACGACATAATTGTTTTAATTTCACAGTTAATCTCCAAATTAATGAAGAAACAACAAAGACAGTATATTTCAAATACTTGTTTAATGGCATCTTTTTTATGAATGAAGTTCAGTCTGACTAATACGAATACAGCTATTGATAAACTTCAAACAATCCTCACATAAACCCATAATAAATGTCATATTTATCTGTGCCCTTCCTGTCTAACATTTACAGAACAATATACAGAAATTGAATAAAGTTATCAAACAGCCTGCACAGAATAAATTAGATTAAAGAACTTTTGTATCTTTAATAAAGATTAGTCTAATTTATTTAGTCAAGAGCAGTTAGTGATTTTCTCTGATCCCTTTGTTTTCTGATGAACATTAATGACAGAGAATTAGTGGCTGGTGTCCCTTTTAAAACCAGCCGCTGCTGCACGATATCTCACACGCTCCTCATTGACTCAACTCTTCAAGTTCATTTTAGACTTTAACTCAAAACTGCTCCTATGTTATGAGGATACTCGACAAAAACGGACATTTTGTGTGTGTTACTGTTCGTTCAAGCCAAGTTCAGGTTCAAAGCATTTGCACGAATAAGACCGGGATCATATAATGTAAAGCTAACCAAACGAGAAATATTTTTACGGATGCTGCGCTAATTACGTTAAATGTTTTAACGCGTTAAACGTGTCAGCCACTTCTGCTGAAATTTGCACTTTCCCATTTTTCTGGTCTAGTTTTATTCCCGTTTTTCCTGCTGTACAAAATGCCTGCGTCACCTCCGCATCACGGCAATTCTGGTCCAGCCGGAAGCAATTACCAAATTGGTTCCATGTGTTTATCACACTAACATAAATATTTTGCTACCGCAAATAAAAATGATTAATTATGAAGGCTATATTCAAATAGTATAACATTTTCTTCAAAACTAGATCAAAATTTTGAATGCCTGTAGGATTAAAATTTAATGCTTTTTAATGCTATTTAATGCCTTGTGGAAACCCTGTTTAAGGACCCGCAGGGACCCTGTAATTATTTATTCCAATTTGAGGTGGCACATTTTTTATTTGACTTTACTGGCACATTTGACTTCATCTTTAGTGAAAGCTAGTGTTTGATAGTTTCGTGCAAGTTACAGAGTACTCCAGATAATATTTTTAGAGAGAACCGGAACCAACAGCTACATAAATTATGTAGCACGCTGCAGTTTCAGATATGTGGAGACGAACTGGCTCGGCTCGGATCGCACCTCCCCTCCCTCCCCTCTTCCACCTGTCTGTGTGCACCATGTGTAAACAGATGGGATTTTGACCAAAACGAGGTTCTTCCGCTCAAGCCTTACAGGAACAGTCGCATACATTCAAATGTGGCGGCCCAAGATGCATCAAACCTACCCACGTATCTCCCGCCAGGCTTGATGACAATGGCTCCACGGCTGCGGGTCTCCTCCTCGGCCTGAGCCATGCTTTGCCTGGCTTTCTGGTAGGAGTCGTCTGTGGCGCATACCGTGATTTTGTCCTGGATCCCTCCCAGGCAGTCCAGCTGTATGCTCCCTTCACTGGACAGAAAACAAGCCTGTCAGACACTCCAAATGGCACCGACTACACCACCTTCTCACCAGTTATGCGTTTCAAATGTGTTGCAATGGCTCATTTACAGCCCAGGTGGTTCTCTAAAGGGCAACACATGTGGAGAGGTTCCTTACGAACAGCTCATCCACCCTGAATCCCTGTCAAATGCCTTTGATCTGCTTGCCCTAAGCTTGGCAACATCAGATCACAGTTAAGGCACATGCTGTTTTGCACTGGCATAGTGGGAAAACACTAAGTTGGCAGGTTTTCGAAAGTAGTCGGAAGGAAGCCCTGTAAAAATAAGCTGCTAAGTCACTGAATATGCATAATAACACTGTTCTCAGCAGACAATTAGAAGTCTGACAGTAATGGTCTTAAAACGTTTTGATGAAGCAAGTGAATGTTGCGAAAGCGATGCTTTGATGGCTGGTGCTACAAATAAATTTAGAGAACTTCATTAAGGTTTATAGTGCACTGACAATGTTAGTAGGGCTGACTAGACTTTAATGAAATTATATTAAATTCATTATATAAAATTTCATTTAAAATATTTAATATGCATACAAATAATTGTAATTGTAGATTTAATAAAATAAATTAATATTTTATTCAGAAAGAATGCATTAAATTGATCAAAAGACAGTAAAAAAATCTTTATATTAAATTATCTTTATATTCATCACGCTTCCGCAAAAATATTAAGCAATAAGCAGCACAGCTATTTTTAACATGTATAAGAAATGTTAGTAAGGAGGCTGAAAATTCATCTTTGTATCATAGGAATAAATTACATTTAATATATTTCAATAAAAAAGTTATTTTAAAGTTATAATAATTTCACACTTACTGTTTTTACTGTATTTTTGACTAAAATGCAGCCTGGGTGCTTTGGCCTTTCAAAAATAAAAATCTTACTGACCCCACAATTTGGGACAGTAGTGTTTTCATACAATTTCTAATTTAATAAATGTAAAAAACATTTTTTTTAAGTAAACTTATAAAACTATTTAATAAAAAAAGTAAAAACAATTTGATTAACTCAGTCAACCTTACAAACCATACTAAACTGGCACTTGACACAGGAGTCATGTGATCTAGTGGTTAAAGGTAGGCTGAGACCATCCACTTGTTAAGCCTGATATGATGCAATACTACCGAAAAATTATAATCCTAACCTTTAACTTCATAACGAAATCCAAGATGGTCAGACAGTGATTAATCTTTTATAAATGGTGTCTGTGCTGTAAGCACGGAGAGTGTACGCTGTACGTTTTTAAATGCTTAGCTTAAATGTGTATTATGAATAGTGATCATAAACAGCTTTTGAGAAAGTATTCTCAAGTGAAACGAGTAGAGGCTTGGACCTGGAATGAGCATTCCTTACATCATGATTTAACAAGCGGATAAGATCAAACCCCAAAAGGGTGATCAAAAATTCATGGTCTTTGTCATCATTATATAACGACCTTCAATGCTGGGAGGCCTGTCCATGTAGTTTGAAAAAAGAAAAGAAAAAAGATTTACATTGAACAAAAGCTATAGCTAAAATGACAAATTAGCAAAGTATGAGGTGCAATTTTTTGTATTATTATTATTATATTGTAGCTTTATTTAACCAGGGAAGAAAATCACATTGAGATAGATATCGCATTTTACAAGTGAGCCCTGGCCAGGGTAGCAGCACACAGTAAACATAATAAAAACAAAGTAAGGTTAAATAAAACAATAGTCACAACACATTCACTAACACACTCACACCAAATAAAACAAAATTAAAAGTTAAGAACAGGTGCAGACAGTTTGGAAAGTTTGATTGAGATATAACTTAAACTCATTGATTGAAATAAATACAGTAAGTTTCAATGATCTTTGAATCTCATTCCAAGCAGTTGGTGCACTATAAATAAAATAAGTTTTTCCAAACTCTGTCTTCATTAAGGGAACATTTAAAAGAATATATCTACTTGAACGCAGATTATACCCTTGCCTTGACTATTGACAGTTAGACTAATCATATACAGAAGAAGCTGACCAACTATGGCCTTGAACACAAGTATAAGCCAATGCTTGTACCTTCTTAAGTGAAGTGAAGGCCAACCAACCATTTCATACAGTGCACAATGAGGAGTATAATAATTTGTACGAGTTAGAAATCTTAGAGCAGAGTGATAAACAGTTTAATGATTGTAAAAGAGCCTTAGTGGTATTTCTGTAAAAAACACAAATGGCTGAAGATGGTTAAAAGTTGGACTGACTGGATGAGAAACCCATTCACACAAATGTCTTAGAATTGGCCTTTTGTTGTAGATTTGTTGCAGAAAGAGAAACTCAAGCAACATGTAACGCCTGAACTTCAGCTGACCCTTTGATCTTTTTGTGAACATGGGAGGACATTAACAGCAGCAACAGTATGCATTCCCAGTTTCCTCCTCATTTGGTTGGACAATTGGCCAAATTCAATTTCTTCTCTCTGTTCTGGTGTTCATCCAGAGCTGAACAGTAGCGAGAACAGAGAACGGAACAGATGGTGCTCGTAATGATACCATGGATGCAAGTTTTTTGACGTTGTCTGATGAAATCAAATCAACTGTTTTCATGGTTTTTTGTTTGCTTTCAAAAGACAAACGTACTTGTACATCAGAAATCGTTACACTACCTTGAGATGGCATGAATCTGTCCGAATAAAAGATAAAAGATTTATTTTATTTCTTACCTTGTAATATACTGCTGAATGCAGTCGAAGCTGCCCTGGGGGTTGTCCTTCCCCACGTTGGACAGGTAGAACGTAAACGTTCGCAGCTCATTTGGATTCTCTGACTGCGGTATTGAGATTTTCTGTTGACACAGAGGAGAAGAGCAGCCAACATAAGCATTGAGACAGACGAGAGAGAAAACCCTGTTTGAAGCAGCTGGCTAGTACAAAATGGATTACACAGATTTACTTCTATAAAAAGGTTCAAGTTCTATTTTCAAAAATAAATTAATAAAATATAAATATCAATGAATGAATTAGAACTGCAACTACTAATCGATAAAATTGATTATCGATAATGAAAATAAATCGACAACACTATGTTTGGGAAACCATGAGCCAGTCACGTCGCTTTACAGTAGCAAACAACCCATTTCTACGGACAAAAGAATTGGAAAACAGTGGAAATGGTATTTTTTTTCATCTGATTCATAGAAAAATAGATCGACAGATTAATCGATTTTCAAAATAATTGCTAGTTGCAGCCCTAGAATGAATAAATTTGATTAAAATACTAATAAATACATAAATAATTCAAAACAAATTCTAGCAAGAGAAGAGAAGGAACAGAATCCTGTGGGTCATTGACTCTTTATCCGAATTCAATGCATGATGAAATGGTCATACATTGAAGTGAAAGTAATGGGTGATACATATAGCGGTGTGACGGTTATTATATAACCGTGAGACCGACGGTTATAGTTGAACACCGTCATTAGAACTCTAACCGCCAAAACCGTGTTATTAAAATATTTTTTACAAACATTTTTATCATAGAGAATGTTTAAATACTAATATCAGCTTACGAGGGAAACGGAGGCGGAGTTAGTGGTGCTTCGCAGGAGATGATTCGGGAGAAGCCTGTGTGCCCCTTTACCGATCAGAGGGCGCGCTGACACGGAGTAAAGCCTTGTTTATACTCGACGCGTCCGCACGAGCGCGAAGATGCGCGCGGCAAAAATGACGCGTTGAGTGCGCAAGACCCCATTTCGCTTGGCTGTGTGCACGGCTTTTTTTTGTAACAGCGCGCGCGGCGCCGCATCCGAGGTTGAACGACTTCAAGCCGAATCTGCCCGAGCATGTACGTCTCACCGCACCGGCACCCAGTTTGCGCGTCTAAATTGCAGTTCATTGCAGAGTTTTTTTTTTTTTTGTTAAGGTTTTGTTTACTGTGTGTGATTTATTTAAAACAAAGCACGTTCATTGCAACGTTGTTTTTTTGTTAAGGATTTGTTTACTGTGTGTGATTCATTTAATGGAAAGCACATTCACTTCTAGTTGTCTTGCTGTTAAAATAAACGTAGAACAAGTAGCTAATCAGTGTCTGCTCGTTTATTCAAACTAAGTTGTGCTATAACAGACGAACGTAGCAACGCATTTTCCTGAGATTCGTCTTGTGCGAGTGGCAACTCTACCTGCCTTGTTCCGACTCATTGTTTTATTTTTTAATTTCTTATTTAACAAGAGAACTGTGATCTCATCCACAGAGATACACGAGCACGTTGTGCAAGCAGCAGGAATTCACTCAAAGTAGCAAAAGTATACCTTTAATATGGGGGGAGGGATTAAATAATACAAATTAATCAAAATATTTGTATAAAAATTTATATATTTAAATAGTTATTTCATTATTATTATTATTATTATTATTATTATTGATACAAAATCAGTTTTATAAATTAAATTTAAATAGTTATTTAAATAAGTAAATTATTTAACAATTACACAATTTAAATAATAATAATAATAAATTAATATTTTTATACAACTACAATATTTATAAAAAGTATATTGTTATGAGTATTAGTTTATACATTCACTTTATCAATAAATTGAATAAATGGTTATATAATTAAAATAAGTTAAACATTTAATAAAAGATTAATCCGTTAATCATTTCTTGTTTTTTTTTTATCCATTATATTAAAAACTATTATTGCACATCCAGCCCAATGCTGTCCTCCAAACAATGTACAATATAAAGGCTACAAAAACAAATATAGTGAATGTATCATGTAGGCTATGCTATACACTAAGTGTTAAAATAGAACTTTCTATAACTTTTTCCCACAGAGGCCCAGTTAACAGTAACCCGACAACATACGTTGAGCACTGGCTGTTTACCCAGGGTTCCTCACACGCGTGTGGCCTGCAGGTGGCCGACTATAAATAACAGCCAGTGTCCGAGGCTCACACTACCAGCCCGAGGGCTCCCTCGGCTCAACGCTTTACTTCGCTGGCTCACACGCCATTTTTCACACTCCCACATGAGATATTCAACAAGCAAAGACGGTGGGTCCATAAGCTCTGCCACTTACAATCACTCAGTGGTGTCGCAATAAAAGCTGTTGATTTATATTAGCAGTTACGGCTTTTATTTTGTTGTGTTTTATTATATCCCTTGGCTGAGATGTTGCAGTTTAATACTCTTTAAGAAATACAAATTCCAATTCATAGTTTCTTCATTCAGAAAACATGACGCAGCTGCTTACCTCCCTTTCTAGACCAGCTGTGCTTTCACTGACAGAGAAAAAAAACCCACAGTAGAGAGGAAACGCTCTCAAAGGAAGAGCTTGCGTCACAGGCCAAAAACATGATGTACTTCAAAGAACAAAATCTAATATGATTAACAGTCAGTGCAATTAACTTATAGAAAAGTAATTTAAAAAAAAATATTTTAAAATCTAATATATTCCTGTGAAGCTCAGCATCATTACTCCAGTCTTCAGTGTCACATGATCCTTCAGAAATCATTCTAATATCCTGATTTGCTGCTTAACACAGACACATTTCTTATGATCAATGTTGAAAATAATTGTGCTGCTTAATATTTTTGTGAAGGGTGATAAATTCAGTATTCTTTGATTCATAGAAAAGTTCAAAAGGACAGCAAAACAATCTTTTGTAAAATTATAAATATCTTTACTGTCACTTTGGATCAATTTAATGCTTGCTGGATAAAAGTGTTAATTTCTTTACTTAACCATCAATTCTCTGGACTTATGGTCACTTTACCATTGCAAAATGCAATACAAACCACTGAGCCTTTTGGAAAAATCTCCCAAAAGGTTCTGAATCAACTCATCACAAGCAGTGAAAGTGACGCTACTGGAGTTTCCCCTGGTCTCAACTCTGGTCCAAACCAGGAACAAAGGTTCTTCTTATGGTCATATGGCGGCACCTCTGCTCCTCTGACTCCTGGACATGAACTTTGCCTTGCTCATTCAAAGACCAGGCTGTCCAGTCCACATAAAGCTCATAGATGCACCTGCCCTTTGGAAATTTCAACCCAACCAATTGGTTACCAATGCGAGGCTGATGGGCCTGCCAGATAAACGCATTTTGTGTCAAGGAACATGTGTGACAGGCCGCCTCTCCATCCTTTCTGGTTTGCTGCAACCAAATAGCATTAAGGTTTCTCATGCTGTCTGCCTGCTCATAATATACCACTAAAAGCTCTGATACAGCTTTAATTTAACAAGCAAACAGGCAGTCTTATCTCACATGTGACGCAGTGAACCGTGGAGGAGTGTGAACGTGCGGTTGCTGATGAGTCAGTAAATACACCAAGTGAAATCCTACTGATGATTTATAGACAAACCACTATACATCCCATTCTTCAGAATAGCAAGCATCTTTGACAACTCCCTCAACTCTTTTGACAGATACTTTGCCAAAGCCATGGTGCAAAAAACAATATTAAAAGAACTTGTTGTTGAGAAGTTAACCAATAACTAATTGCCAAGTATTATTTTGTCTTCATATAACAAACTAAATGTTTATTAATAATGGCCAATAACTATTGGCGATATCACGTGACTACTTTTGTGGCATTTTTATGGTGCGTTTCCTGTAATGTGTAGCGATGGAACAAAATCCTTGGGAATAAGCCAATAATTGTAATTCACAAAATGAAAGTATATTTCATTGAATATTTTAATAATAATAATAATAATAATAATAATAATAATAATAATAACCCAATACATTATCGATAATCATCGGTCACCAATCTTCTGGTATTTAACAGTTTGTGTATATTGTTATTTTAAGTGCTTTATTTAAATGAAATAGTACAGTGTTTTTTTAATAGACATTTATCAGTTATTGACCAAAACATGAAAATTATACTTGGATTATTGGTATTGGCCAGAATTATAAAAAAACAAAAACAAGCAGCCTGTAGATTCTACTCAAATTCTCCTTGTGTTTCCAACTAAAGAAATAAAGTAATATCGGTTTCGAAAGACATGAGGTTGAGTCTAGCTAGGGCTGTCAACTTTAGTCGACTAATCGGTCATGCCGTCTTGGTCGACTGACATTCTTATTGGTCGACCAGTTGCTTTTTTTTTTTTTTTTTTTTTTTTTTTTTTACCAATAGAAAGAAATTTTCAATGATTTACTCCTTGATATTTATTCCTTTATAAGCAGTTATACATTACTGTATTCTAAATATTATTAGCCTATGGTTTATCCCCAACTTTAAATGCTTTAATTTAGGCTATTTTGTAACAGCGCCACAGTTTAGCGCACACACATAGAACACTCGGTTCGCACCTGTGGCTGTGGCTGCGCTGCTGCTTCGTGCTCAGTAAGGGATATAGGTAGTTTAGCTGTATTCGTTCAGTTAGAACGCTACTTGTTTCGGTTTTTATGTTTTTATACACTATGTTTTTATCTCGATGCGGCGTGGACGCACTTGAAAAAAAAAAAAAAAAAAAAAAAAAAAGCGCGTCGCACCGCGACCGCGTTGTTTCCATCATGAGCGCGCACACCGCGCGCCTACATTTGAAATCGAACTTGAGCGCGCAAAAGACGTAAGCAGTCCCTTTAACGGCTTTATCATGCTGACTCAATAGATTGTGTTTTCTTGATATGTTTTTGTTTTTATTTGTACACTTGACACATTTGAAAATAGCTTAAATAATGTAACAAAACGAAAATAAACCTATATGCGGTCATACAATATAGCCTATTATTATTAGGATTGTTTTTAGGCTCTTTGGGGTTTTTTGTGTGTTTGTTTTAAAACTCCTAGATCGGCTGGACAAAAGTTAACCCATAGCTTTGAAAGTAAAGAAGAATATACAGCCTGTATAAACGAGAGCTTTTGTTAGGATTTTTCATTGTGGCAGATAGCAGTTATATTTTTTGTAGCATGTGGTGTGGTCAGGTGCGCGATTGTGACTGTTACTATAGACCTAGGACAGTGCTCCTCACTTTTTGCATTAAAAAAAAAAAAAAAAACTTAACGTTATCAATTGTATATTGTTATTATAGTTTTATGTATTTTCGATGTTTTTACGTTGTTGTTTTATAAATGCTCTATGACATTGTAAAAAAATGTTCAATCAAAACATCGCATATTTTATTTTTTTATTTTTTTAGTTGACTAATCGTTGCGCAGGACAAGACTTTGACTCAACTAGGGCTGTAGTCAACCAAAGAAATCCTTAGTCGACCAATGACAGATTTGTCAGTTTATGGGCTAAAAGTCTGGGAAACATAAGCCTTACACACCTTCTGTCCTAATGACAAAACATGCAACAATTGCAGTCTCTGCATGTTTACATCAGAAAATTTCAGTTTAAAGTCACCGTGATCCACACGTTGCAGCCAACTTTACTTCAGTATTGACATTTAAGTCAAACTGAATATTAAATAAAAAAAGAGGGTGTGGCTTGTTTTTCCCTGCTGGGAATTAATTGGATCTAGAAAAGAGGGCGTTCCATTCAGCTCATTGTCAAAGCTCGCAGCAGACTGACAGTTGGAGGGGATGTTCAACCCAAGCCGTCAATCTGACGTCATCAGAGAAGAAAGGCCATTCTAGAGGGGAAGTACATTTACAAGTACATCAACTTGATCAGCACAGATGAAGAGTTCACCACAAGACTAGTAACGTGCACTAACAAAGTAAATAGGGGTCAATTTTGATTTCCTGCCTTCTGAAATCAGTGCGAGGCAGACAAACCACATTCTTCAACATATGCATTTAACAGCAACATGAACATTTATTGGGCCATTCGCTGTCAGGTCTGGGTTGAGCTAGAGCGCACGAAAAACCAAAACTAGGTGTACAAAAATCACGTAGTGGGTTTTGATAACAGAAGAGGATTCATTTGTCGTGAACCACTTCCTGTACAGTATATGTCTGAGAAAATGGGTCCCGACCACTGTCAGTTTTGAAGAGTTGGAGATCTACACAATGCAATTGTTGCTGTCTATTAGGCTTGCTACGGTAGTCGGTGTTACACGGTGTTCAGTCGCAACACCGTTTTCATCACTTGCCCACCGCAAAACAACAAACATATTTAACACAATTACGTAGTATGGGTTTTTTTCTGTTACCTGTTGATTAGCGTTGTATGATCACGCTCTTATTAACGTGAATGCTTTTAAGACTAAAGAGACCACGCTGCAAGTCCTGCCTATTACACACACGCACACAAATAGAAAAGACGCGTCAGTATAGAGTTCTCTTTTGGGCTTGAACAAACCGTAACACAAATTATGACAAAATGTCAGATTTGTCGAGTGTCCTCATAAGATCAGTCTTAAAATGATTTAAATAAAGTCTTAAATGAACGTAGAGATTTGTGAGAAAATGGGACGAGTGTCAGATCGCGTCTCTGTTAGCAGCGGCTGGTCTTCAAGTGTCATTATATATACAATAAGAGTAAATTACTCACTCAGACCCGGCGCCTGGAGGATTATTATACCGGTAGCCTAATAATCATGAATACTAGGGCTGTAACGATACACCAAACCCACGATTCGATTCGTATCACGATTTTTGACCCACGATTCGATTCGTATCGTGATTCTATCACGGGGGCGGGGCTTAAGATTTTGAGAGAAGAAAAAAAATACCGGTATTTTTATTAAATAACATTAGGAAAAACCTGTATAATCTAAACACCAAAGAACAATAATAACTATGCAAATTATTAAACTATACTAGGCAGTGTAGGCTGCTGCTTTTGAGTTGTGTTCTGTGTTCCAACTAAATTGATTTCGGGATGGTGCCGTAGGATATGCATCTGCATGTTGGACGTGTTGCCGGTCAATTGAGGATTAATTTAATGCACTTTCTGAGAATTTATATTTCAAGTTTTGGCTGCAAATTTCACGTCCATAATGCTGAAATTGCCAAATTTTAAATAATTTATCCTCAACTAGTTTTGTGATGTAGGTCTACGTATTTTATAATGTTAACTTCAAATAATACTAATAGTAATTTAAAGATGTGGTAGTTCTCAGGGCCTGAATTTCATTTTTGAAAATGGGGGGGAAATCCTCCCTTAGATGATTCTCATGGGGGGTATTTTTTTTGTTTGGGGGGGAGGGGGGTTGGGGGGGGCATTTTTTCCAAACAAAATTATTACATTTATCTTGCCTAAATGTTTACGCTCATTGCATTTTTACAATGGGGTAATATTGTTGTTAAGAATTTACACATCACAAGGAAGCTTGATTTAAATTGTTTAATTAAATTGAAAAAAGTAGCACAAATAAATACAATAGAATAAAGATACAAATAAAGACAATTAAAGAGAAAAGTTTTTGAATTGGTCTAACACTAGTATTCACATACAGAAACTGAATAAAGTAATCAAATGGAAAATAACACTGGGTAGTATTTTAGTCCTGAATAAATTAAAATAAATAGGCTATTAATCCTGATTCCTTTAACTTAAAGCCGTCTTTTGTTGTTTTGACAACAAAATTAATGACAGACACATATGGCTTCCGTCACTTTAAGAGCTAGTGCACGGATCCTGTGTTCATTATACTGGCATGCGTTTTATGCCTATTAAAGACAAAACCGACTATGTTTAGAGTATAGCCTACTCACAAAGACCGAAATTGACAATTTTGCGTGTTAAAGCATTATAATCCGCGAAAAATAGTTACTGGCCAGCTGTTTTTGAGGCGGATTTTCTATGAATGTGCCCATAGAAAATAATCTCTCAGAGAGCGCGCGAGCACTGATTAGTTTAAAATTGCTTGAATGTTTAAACTGGTAAGACTTAAAAAGACTTTTACAGTCTATGGTCCCGACTCCAAAACGCGAGTGTGTATTATCGCCGCATGCAGCGCCTGCCTTGCACAACACATTATGAGAGAAGAGATAGAAGACGCGCGCGGCACCACTGAACACTCACGCTGTTTGTGAAATTGCGTCTGGAAGATAGTTGTTAAAAGAATGATTTGATTTTATTATCTGTGTGGATTACGATTGCGGGAATTTCCCGCATTATAAATGGGAGACCTGCGGGAATGATTAGAATTATGCGCAATACCCGCGCCGAAATTCGAGCCCTGGTTCTGGACAGGAAGGATAACTCTGGGAGTTGGAAGGGGTGTGATCGCGATTCTGCCTTCTCACATCGCGATACAGGATCGTGGACCTGAGTATCGTGATTTCGATTTTATATCGCGTATCGTTACAGCCCTAGACTCCGCTATCTTTAACACACGTCCGGCGAACAGCTTCTTCACGCAAAAGAAAAACTCTTCATGAAGCGCAGTGAAATTCGGCGACCATGGCATTTCCTGATGGATCGAGGTTGTTCGCTAACTTCATTTTTTTACGTGCAATTTACACGAACTCAAAGCGCATTCGAGACTGCTGCGAGTAGTCAAACTTTTATTAATGAAACAGAAAATCAGAGGGAATCATTTCTTTAATGTATTTTTTTTTTTTTTAATGGTTGGCCGGTCACACGGCTTTCATAGTTTTCAGTTACGTGACTGGTGCTCTTCTGCCCGTGCGAACGCACGCATTTTACGTTTGCCTTTAAATTAGCTATTTAAATGGCCCTGCCGGTGATACCGGTATTACCGGTGTTGTCACACGTCGATTAACCAGTGGGAAAATATCCTCACCGTCACATCCCTACCGTCTATGACTTAGCATGGATTCACCGCTGATGTTGCAACAGTGAGAAGAGGATACTGTGGTTACTGCGATGTGATGACTTCCAGCTACACAGTCATCAAAGTCTCACTGCTTTCATATTACCTACATAACCAGGACACTTCACATTAACTGGGGAGAGTCCCAGGTTCACACAAGGTCTGTGGCTCCATGATGGAACATGACAATCAATGTTTCAAGTGGTTCATGGCCCCAAAAAAAAGGTCGAAAATTGTGCATACTCACCCCTTGGTTTCCTGTGAATCCTATTAGTGGTTTAGCAGTCAGGCCCTGCAAAACAAACAAGATAAATTATTCATATAAGAAATCAAAGTCAAATATATAATTATAAAGTGTGTGTATATAAATAATTATATTTGATTACATTAATTATATACCAAATGTTTATTTTATAATATAATATAAATAAATAAAAATACATTTTATTGTTTTATGCTGACGGCGCATGGTTTTGAAATTATAAAATGAGGAATCATAAGATGTGTTTTATGCATTTCAAGCACTGGCATTTCCATTACTCAAAGCAGAGTTTAAATTTACAAGACGCTCTCAGATACTTAAAGGAGGAATCAAACACCAATAAACATGCAGACTGTTTGATCAACACCAGAAAAGCTCTACTAAGTGCTCCATAATACACTCCCGAAACCACGTCTGGTATTTCAGATTTCAAATACAGGATGTGCAAGTGCAATAAGAGGACGCTTTACAAGTAATTCCTCGCTTGAGCCATGAGGTTTGTTTCCCAATATAAAGAGCTTTAGCCCGGGCAAGAGCAGAGCTTCAGCAAGCACTCAAAAGACTGGAGCATGTGCCAAGAAAAAAAAAAAATTTCATCAGATCAAACCCATGGCACTCAGTAAAGGCTAGTTGTTTATGACATTTATATAGAGCGTTCTGGAGTAATTACGTACCGGAGCGAACTACATCGGCTACATGGCCTTGAGTAGCGCAGGCAACTTGAATATGAAGGGTTCAGCTCCGGCCATCATTGTCTAAAGCAATCATGCCACCTACGACCCACTTCATACTAAAAAGTATTCATCAACAAAGCAATTTCAGTGTTAACACTAGATTCATCCTGAGGCTGACAGAACAATCTGAACCCGAGCCACTTATAACGTTAATGTTGGAGCTGGAAAAGGCCAATTGTTATGGTCCATTCAATCAGCCAATCAAATGGCTGAATCTCAAACAAGGTGCTTTGGAGCTAATTAGCGAGGTAGATGACAGGGTTCCAGACTGCGACCAAATTGGTCGCATATGCAACCATTTTTTGAGAATGTGCGAGTTAAAATTTTATGCGGTCGCATATGTGCGAGTGGACGCTTGCGCAACAGAACGCCGTTGCATCCGCTGCTGCAGTCCGTAACTTATGTTAAAAATGAACGAGTAGGCTACATCATAAATCCATTTTCCAAACCGTGTTTTTGATTGATCCTGAATCACTACGGTACGCCTATAATAAGTGTTTATATTTGGACTATTTTATCCCGGGGTCGACTCGGATGCGGAGTTGCCCAGTGTCTGCGTGACTCGCCATAGACATTAATGGAGAGAAGTAGCTCCGGCTACAGTGTTCTTCCGCAAGACACGTGCAGTTTATTTATTGTCGAACGTAGACGTCACGCGCATTGCACATGAGGGTGAAACACGCCAATTACGCGCTTAATTCACGATTAAAGCCCAATTTATACTTCTGCGTCGACCTCTAGCCGTAGCTACGTCGCAGGCTGTGTGTAGCGCGCGTACCCTTGGCGTACGCGTACCCTCGGCGTACCCTGACGTGCACCTCTCCAAAAATGTAACAACGCGTCAATTCTACGCGGACGCAAGCGCTGTGATTGGTCTGCTAGAACCGCTCCCTCGGGTTTCACATGTTCCCTCTGCGTGCATCGACGCGGACAACGACGCAGAAGTATAAATTAAAACCAACGCGTAGTCTACAGCGTAGAGGCTCCGGCGTAGATCCGACGCAGAAGTATAAATCAACCTTAAGGCATATAAAAATTAAAATGTCTCACGAAACAGCGTGCCCCTTCCTACGTCTTTTCAGCGGTTAGATGAGAGTAATCGCTCGACTGAGGAAAAGGAAATTATTATAAAAAAGAATAGATTATGATTCAAATGTAAATAGATAGATTGTATATAATTCAAATGTAAAATGCTTAAAATTGCAGATTAAAATTACTGTTCAAAATCCATGAAAATCCAGAAATTTGGCAATGATAATTAATATATTACAGGTATTTATGCTGCAGCCCAGAAAGCCTTTGCTAGCTTTGGTCCATTAAAACCACTATTCATCAGCATGCATTGATTAATCCCATGGCATGTAGCAAAAAAAAAAGAAAAAAAAAGGTGCGACCAAATCATATGCGGGTGCGACCAACTGAGAGAGTTGGTAGCACCAGTGCAACCAGTGGAAAAGTTAGTCTGGAGCCCTGGATGAGCTGGAAAGGTCTGGCTGGGTGATTCAGAACGAATTCCGTAAAAAGCGCGACATAGGAGTCTGAGAACATCTCATCTGGTTAGTCGCACCAGTCACTGAGGGCTCGTTTCTTGGAAGGAAGCATTTCTCAAACCACTGAGTGTAAACAAAACATGTCGCACTTCCTTCCTCAGATAATGCCGTTGAGGAGAAAAAAGGGAAACTAAAAAAAAAAAAAAAAAAAAAATCAGAAGATTATCGTACCAGTAAAGAGAACTAGAGGCGTTTGAGAGTGATAGTAAAGATGTTAGCATTATGCCAAAAATCAGGCAGCCAATCAGATTCCACCCATTTTTCACATTTATTTGCGTTAGTCAATCTATCATCACTACTGATAAAAACTAAATCTTTATTTATTTATCACTACTACTGAGTAGAAACCAGACTATACTGAGACTAAACAGAAAATGTAGTTCTGTGTGAACGGCCCTTAACCTTGCAGTTGTAAAAAGAAAATCTAAAATGAAAAAGCTCAATAGCTTAACGTTTGAAATAAAGACATAATTAGTACGTTAGTATAATTATTTTAACTTATTATTTTATAGTTATATTGATATACAATTTTTGGCCAACTTGTGCAGTCCTACAAACAAGTAGCCTACAGCAAACCTGGAGCTCAAACAAAATTGCTTTGCAGATTGCAATTTAAAATAAATAATCTCAACTTCAATTTTCCCCTCAAATTGTGCAGCTCAAGTTCTTAGCATGTCCTATACGTCAGCCAATGCGACTTGCACTAATATTTTTTTGTAATGCCTATAGTAGGTATCAGGCCTTCACACCAGCTAAACATATAGTCAAGTGTTTGTACAGTTCATCTTAAGCTTTTCACCTTTTTATCCCTGCGAGAATATTCCAGAGTCAACCTGACGACTTGGGTAGCTGAAGTCACAAAGCAGGTAATGCAAACTCATCCAAATCTGGCTTTCTAAAAACATTGACAACATTGACAATGTACAGACGTAAAACTGGTCACGATCTCAAACAATCCAAGCTCAAATTGTGAGACTGCAGTAGCATGTTATCATGGCTCATTTCATATAGTTTGGCAAATTGTACACATGCAATGAAGCACTGTGCTTGGTCCATGGGGTTCTGGCTCACATCAGGAAATGAATAAATCATCCTTTTGATTCCATCTGTGACTGAGATGCACGTGTAATGAAGACATTACAATGCAGGCACAGGCTGTGTATGGCAAAATCCAATGCAATAGTAATTACCGGCATCTGTACATTCATAGAAGTCAGGACACAGGAAAAATTAGCTTAATGTATATTCTATATGAACAATGTGGAGTCGTATGCGTGTAATACATCAATTCAGATTCAAATGAACTGCAACAGAGGATAATTAGGCCTTGTTGTGTGAAGGCTGAAAGGGTTTATTACTTTAGGGCTACACAATGAGGATGATTTGATGGCCTGAGGCCAGAGTGAAAGTATTTCAGGTCAGTTGATGGTAGGCCAAAAATTAAATATGGAGTCTACCCTGAATATGGTTCATTATTAACAGATCAGTAATGATTTCCAGCAAGTGTTTATGAAGTGTAGAACTGCCATAGAGATATATTGTAGCAGTAAAATTGAGTTTGTACAAATTATTCACAATTAATTTGTTTATTATTATAATAATTTTCAGAAAATCTGTCATATATTATTTTCTGATAATTATAACCAATTTTTGCAATTAATTTTTTATAATTGTAATGAAATATGGGGTCAGGGAAAAGGCTGAATATGTGAAAGTCTGAACTACAGAAAAAAATCCTTATTGTCCAGGCCTGTTAGTTCCTTGATCAATTGAAATGCATTTAATGACGATCAGATCTCAAAAGCGTTATAAATACAGGCATCAACCCGAGTCGGTCTCTCTCCACAGCCCTAAAAAGAGTGCAACCATCAGCCTGTTCACTTGAATGGGCTGCTGACATGTCACTATTCACTGGGACACGAGCCCAGAACGTTCCACAGAGCTAACCTTGGGACAGAGGATGGCTCCGGACCAACACTCGCATTCGGAACCCCAGCGGATCACACAACACAGATCTAGGCGGAGCACCGGCACCAATTTTGGACAACGCTAGATATGCACACATATGGACATTTTGACCTCAAACATGGCTCATAAGTGATTTGTTGACCAGTATAATAATAGCTGTGTAGTAAGCAGCATATTGATAAATTAGATTTCTATATTTTTACCTCAGATACATTTGTTTTATCTAGATTTATAATACCAGTTCCCATAACAAAATAATCATCAGTTTCAAGCATCCCAAAGCTATGGAAGTGATTCAGGAAGGACACATGCTCATTAAAAACAAGTTTTTCATTAATTTTGCTGTTATGAGTTTGATCTATTTCCAGGTTTGAAATTAGGGCTGGGCAAAAAAAATCGATTTTTCGATTAATCGTTTTTTAAAATGTGGTCGATTCAAAATCGATTCTCAACGGCCACGAATCGATTTTTTCCATAGTCAGGGCTCGCGGTGCTGCGTCTTCTCTCTCTGTACAAGGCAAGCGTCAAGCGCTGCAGGCGTGGATACACACTCGTGTTTAGGAGTCGGCACATGACGGAATATTCACTTGCACAATCGGGCAAGCATTGCATCGTAACTAACGTTTATCATTTTCACGTCTTTTTAAGTTTTACCAGTTTAAACATTCAAGCAATTTTAAACTATCCAGTGCTCGCGCGCTCTCAGAGATGTTTTTCACTGCGTGCACATACAGTAAAGCCTAAATCCACCTCACAAACAGCTCGCCAGTAACAAGTTCTTTTTCGTGGATTATATCGCTTTAACAGTTAAAAACACACAAAATTGTCAAAACTCTGGTCTTGGTGAGTAACCACGTAAAGACAGTCGGTTATGTCATAAGCATAAAACGTGTGTGACAGATAGTAATGAAACAGTAATGGATTCGAGCACTAGTTCTTAAAGTGAACGCAGCCATGTGTCTGTCATTAATTTTGTCGTCAAAACAACATAATATAGCATTAATTGTAAGGAATCAGAATTAATAGCCTATGCATTTAATCCAGTCAGGACTAAAAGACCATCCAGTGTTATTTTACATTGGATTACTTTATTCAGTTTCTGTAGTATTTCTGACCTACCCAAAAACTTTTCTTTTTATGTCTCTTTATTTGTGTCTTTATTCTATTGTATTTATTTGTGCTACTTTTTTCAATTTAATTCAAAGATTGAAATCAAGCTTCCATCGGTTGCATAAACTCTTAACAAATTACCCCATTGTAAAAACAAACATTTAGGTGAGATCAATGTAATAAAAAAATTGTCTAAAAAAATAACTGATATTTATTTATCTATCTTAAACATAAAATAACCTGATCCTGTTTGATCAAGGTGTGTGACTGTTCTGACTTGTACAATTTTCAGCATCAATTTTGCATCTTGGATCAAAATCCTGTCTATTCATTGTATGCATTTAGTGTATAGTGTAGGCCTACCTAAAATAAAAAGAGTTTTATATACAGGTTTGTGGCTCTTAATTTCTTTGTATTTATTAACCACTTGTAAACTTATGTCCACTGTTCTTTTTTTTTTTTTAATAAATATATGATTTGTATTACATCTATATTCATTATAGTCGAATCGAGAATCGATTCAGGAATCGAGAATCGCAATCGAATTGAGAGCTTGCGAATCGAAATCGAATCGAATTTGAACATCTGAATCGATACCCAGCCCTATTTGAAATATGACCTTTAATCCACAAATGTGATTAATAAATGTGATAATCCAGTGAAATGGTTTAACAGCATTAAAAAAAAGGGTCAAAATGAACCTCAACACAAAGTGCAGAGGTCTCATGACAGCCTGACATTTCAGAGTCATATTTGGCACCAATTCTGGTTTACCAGGCCCTAGTTTCAGCATTGAAAAATGTAGAATCAGCATTCCTTAAATATCCATGACACAGTGGCTGACCTCCACGTGAATCCAGTCCATCTACTGCAGGCAGGTTGAGCAACAAGGTTTGCGATCAATGCTGTGAAGAATGTCTCATCAAGTAGCACAAATGGACAAAACTAAACTGGCTTGGTCTGAATTCATGTTATTAGAATGTAATCTTGGCCACATGTCATTATAAATACATTATACTACTACTAGCAAAAACAATCTTTATTAGGATAAGCAAACTTAAATTAACATTAATACAACTCAAAACATTGAACCAAAATATTAATAAACAGCAGTTTTTAACGATGCGATGAAGAAAGTACAGTGATACAAAGAGACTTTAGTGAACTCTACTGAGTAATGAATCAGCAAATCTATGTTTGGACTACCCAATTAAAATGAGTTATCCAAGCAGTGATTCACTAAAACTGATTAAATGAAATGATTCAGATTTCCCAAAGCCATCTGTCAGAAATTCTCATTACTGGAAAGGCTACATTAATAAAGATTTTTAAAAGAAAAAAAAAAAGTGTTACACAATTGAAAAAAATTAGTTAGCTAATAAGCTACTAGCAATACTGCTTAAAAGTCAGATAATTTGATAAACATGTTTCTTGGTGTTCAACAAAATAAATAAATAAAGTCATACAACATGAGGGTGAGTAAATTTCATTTTTGGGGTGAACTATTCCTTTTAAACTACCCATGAAGCACCAGGCTTGGAACCAGTTAGATAAGACTATCACTTGAGACAACAAATCGATGGCAGTGACCTGTGGAACTGCAAGAAAAGTGCAAACTAAGAGGAAAGTAAAGACTCTGCTGTTTGTGCTTCCCCTCCAGTGTCACTCAAGCCATTACGTTGGTCGATAACACCAGACACCGAATGCAGAGGCAAAACACCCACCATGTAATGTAGTTTATCCATGAAGGAGCAGATAAACATTCCCAAGATCATTATGTCCCTTTAATGACCGTTTCTGCAGGCTCCTGACCGAAGACATCTCTACAGGCTACTCTCCAGAGGACAGCCGTGGACTCAGAGGAACATAATGTAGAAATTCACACCGCTAACCCCTGATCCAAGAACAACCTCTGAATTACTTCAACTATTGGCACCTTAAGACTCTGTGCCAAGGCTCCAACTTCCTTTTGATGGCAAATCGAGTCAAATTTGATTCTCTCTTCACCATCATGTCAATTTGATAGCAAAGGGACTAATCTGAACACTTTGTGAATAAAATCAGGTTAAATTATGCACTGGAATTTCAGCAACTGAAAATATTCGGCCGAATATTTTGGCCAAAATAGTTTTGGTGGGACAAAATTGACCAAAATACTGATGTTAATGGTTTCGGCCCTTGATAACTACTTCATCCGAAAAAGAAACTTAACATTTCTCTGCTGTTGAGTTTGTGCATTTCATGGAGTTCAACTGAAATGCTAGCGTTCGGCTTGTTACCGAAGAACTTAACTAAGACTGGTTGATCACCTTTAAACCCGACACCCTGAACAGATTTAATTACCAATAGTTCTTTCTTTGTAAAATAAATAATTGGTGGATCACTAGTTTATACATTTACATACGAACGAATTGACTTCTTCGGCTAGATCTACATTAATCCGGATACATTTAAAAACACTCCGGCCACACTAGCATTTTCAGGCGTTTTCCACAAGTTTCTCATCTACACTGAAACGTCGAAAAACGCTAAATTCACCTTACTGCACATGCGTGCCATAAACCCTCACAAATGCTTCCTGAGATGATACAGATGGAAAAATATATAAAGTTAATCACACAATTATTCTGGAAGGATCATTTTATTTAGCAAAATATCTCAGCATTCACTGAGATTCGTGTCCAGGTCGCACTCAGTCACCACATGTTCTAAAACAACTGCTCATGTATTGGACAGCAAATGCGAGTAAACTGTCTGTCATCTTTGCAGGACTGTGATATGAAAAGTGTGTAAAGTAACATTTTAGCAACTGTGAGAGTGAATAGCACATAACAGTATAAACTAGGGGTGGGCGATATGAGCAAAAATTCATATCACAATATTTTTCACTGTCCAGAAGATAGATATATTGCGACGAGAGAAAAAAATTTGGAATCACATTTTAGTACACGCAAGTTAAATTACAGGCAGAATATGTATTTTAACCCAATATAATTAGAAAAAGGTGAGGGATTTCATTGAATATTGTCCTGAAAAATCTTTTTTTATTGTGCCATTGTTTTTCTCAAAAAGTGCAAACGTGCAATATGAGGTAGGCCTGAATGCACTTATGTCTTTCCACTTTTTGCCCGTCTTGTCATAACAAGTAGCCTACCGGTCCGGCAGTGAATGAAGACTATTGACTGCTGAGTGGGAGCCGTCTCCGGGCGTGCTCCGTCTCCGGGAATATCTGTTGCACGCATTTGGGTCCATTCCTACACGTTCATACTAGAGATGTTCCGATACCCTTTTTCCCTTCCCGATACCTGGACTCAGGGTATCGGCCGAAACCGAGTACTGATCCGATACCTGGGTGTGTACAGCATCTATACAGCTGCAATTCATACTAGCACTGTATGAATTGATAGAATTATTTTATGGTGCGTTTCAGACTTATCCCTTAATTAAACAAACAAATACATAGTGAACTAGAGTATTTTTATTATCTGACATACATTTCACAGCAATATATTATTTATCTTAAGTGAAAAAGAACTTAAAATGCAACCACACATCTAATACTGTAAACTGAAAAAGGTATTTTAGTTTTACAATATAACTGCATAAAAAAGTGCAACAAATAAATCAGGAATCTAAAAAAAATTATATATGAATAATATAAGAAAATAATCTCTTTATAATTTGAAGTCCATAAACAATTTTGTTAAATAAACGGCATTTCAGTTTTGAACGTGGCTGGTCATCCAGAACAATAAACTCAATACATGTTGTCGCTTATATTTATCGTTGCTAAAAAAAAATAAAAAAAAGATTTGCAAGGTGACAAAGCTCAAAGTCCACTATGAAGGGGGATATTTCATTAAACAGAATCCACTTTCCAAGACCTACAACAAATGGCTCGTTTGGACTAGTCTACAACGTGATTTTTCCGGATCTTATCGGGTCATAAGGTTACTCATCCCACGGCCTGGTTGAGCTGTGCTAGAGAAGACAGTGTTGTTGTCACCATGTCAGAGAGACACTTTTTTCCACCTCGTTTCCAAAACTCATTTGTTTGACTTTCCTAAGGCTGACGAGAGAGGTAAAAAATTATTTATCACAGTACATTTCGTATTTTGGAAGGAGGGGCTTCAACGAAATTGGAGTGTTTGAGCCAGACTAGGAGAGAGGACATAGATAGTACACCCCAAAAACAAATAATATGATAATGATAGGGCATAATAGAACCCTTTTAAGCAAAGTTTCCTGAGCTAGACACAGGGTCCGAAATTAACACCCGCCAAGCGCCAAATGCGGGTAGATTTTCCGTTTGGCGAGTAAATCTCAAAAGGCTATCCGCCCCAGAGACGGGTGAATGTTCATACCAAAATAGTAATGTACTAAAATGTTTATTACAATTGCATTTTGTAATGTTATAAAATATCTGGCATGATGGCTATGGACATGACGGAGTTGTTGCGTTTGCGGGATGGGAATTGAAAACCGGTTCCACTCGAGAACCGCTTCTAAGTTTCATGAACCATCGATATTGTATGCCCTCGAAGTTAACGAGTCCTCGTATCGATTCGCTCCTGCTCCAAAGCGAATTTGTCCCGCCATAGTCTTATTTGATCGGTGAGTAATGTAGACGAACACGAAACAGAGCTGGAAGATCATCACTCATCAACCAGGATCTTATTACTTGTTTATTCTATGTAGTTTTATTGTGCCGTTTACACAAGTAGTTCTTGTGTTCAGTAAAATAAGTTGGTTTTTTTTGGAACCTTAGTAAATTATGGTTCAAAATTAACGGCTAGCCCAACTAATCCATTGCATGGCTTGAAGACATTAGGTGTGTTCAACTTAAAGCAGCGCTGTGCAGACTAACAGGTGTATTGCTCGCAGTACTTTGATGTTATACACTGATCGGTCTGATCAGTGATCGATTAGAATACGCAACTACATACACTCCCTTTATCGATACAATCTTGTTATATATATATATATATATATATATATATGGCTGGGTATTGACACAAATTTCACAATTCAAATCAATGCAATTCGATTCATCAATACTGATCATTTTGGATATCAGGTACAATACATGGCAAATTTTCTTGAGGAAAACGAATCTCTTAACTAATGCTGAAACTATGGGAGCCAGTTGTAGCCTATAGGCTTCATTAGGCCCGATTCACATATCGCGTCTTTTGCGCGCTCAAGTTCATTATTTCAAATGTAGGCGCGCGGTATGCGCGCTCATAATGGAAGCGACGCGGTCGCGGTGCGACGCGCTCGTTTTTTCCAAGCGCGTCCGCGCCGCATCGAGATAAAAACATCTCAACTTTTCAGAATGCCGCAAGCGCACCATAAGCGCACAGTGGGTCACGTGACAAGAACCAACCGGAGCGCAACCGCCCTAGCGCTTTGGAAAAAGGAGAATGCGGCGTGCCCAGCGTTTTCTACGCGTTTTTAGGCGCTATATGTGAATCCGGCCTTAGCCTACTATAATATTGAAGGTAAAAATTTACTGATTTGCATACGAACACTTAAATTGCACATTTATTTTTATAATAAAGTTATATGAAATAAACAATTAAATCGTGGCTGTTATAAAAACTTGCCAGCTTTATTCAAACATGCATTAAATATTGAAGAACATTAAAAATGATAATGAATGTGATATGGTGCATATATTTAGCAAAATGCTCCTCTCTAGAGTTAATTTTTCTAGCTGACTAACGAGTCTATGGTCACTGGATATGGTTTTTCTGAGGTAAATGTGGCATTACATGACATTGTTTACAAGCCGTTTTACTGACGTCTTTCCACGGTTGAAACACTGAGCGATACCATGTGACATGATACGGATTTCGATAAGTTGTACTTATCTTTTAACACACTTTCAGATGCTCATTCATGTTTATTTCACGCTGTAACTGGTATTATTAAGGCGGAAGAGAAGATCATGTGCTGCTGCTTCTCTTGAGCTGAGCTGAGCCAGAGCGATCTCACGCCACAGCGCCAACAACGGTATTTATGTTTTTGAATTTCGTAAGAAAATGGACGTAATTTGAAATCTGAGACTTCGTTCCATATCAATAGTAACAAAGCACAAAGATTATTGCGATTTATTGGATGGGATGCGCGCTACAATGTTCCATTCATCCATCAACTGACAACAGGATGACTAGCCTAATCGATTTTTGGGATTTAAGAATCGAAATCGGTTCGTAAAAATGAGAATCGATTCAAATCGAGAAATCAATATTTTTTACCCAGCCCCAATAGGCTATAGCCCTATTCAAGTTATTGTTCTGTTATGACAGCATACAAATTTTATTTATTTATTTATTTATTTATTTATTTATATAAAATAATAATTTGTATGCTGTAAACAACAGAACAATAACTTGAATTATTATTTAAGGCTACACATTTAGAGGTTCACATTAACTTAATTTTTTTAATATATTATTCATAACAGTCCATTTGGAAAAGGCAATGCTGTCAATTAGCAGACAGGATTTGTAGGGTTTGTGAAATCCAGTAAGTTACACAACACCTGTCACGCGAGTAGCCAACATGTTTCAAAACCCGAGACGAAGGATATAGCGGATGAATTTATTAAATTACTCTTAAGAATGTTGCAACATTTCAAATCAACAAGCTCTTCAGAAGACAGTGGAGTCCAACACATTTAAATGTGTGACAGCTATAAAAAAACAATTAGAAAAAATAAAATAACCATCTTGACAAAAAATGCCCCAAGCAATAAAAGCAAAAGTACATATGCAAATATACCAAACGAAGACTATCCTACTCTAAACTTACAAGTAGCATTTATGCACTCAGCTTGAAAGCTAAAAATACTCGAGCAAAGCTTCAGCCTCCCTCACAGTGTCACATGTAGCCAGTCGACTTGAATTTCACATATCACATCTAAAGAATACACCATATTAATCACTGCGTAAGAGAGCAACACTTAAACCAGACTTAGATAAGCTGACATTCACTATTTTATCCAATTGTTACAAACGGCTTGGGTGTAGGCCGAAAGTTGTAATTTTATTCCTGTAATCCCATTTACTGACATCATCAGAAGTGTGACTCAACTTCCACTCCAATTTGAATACGGAGAGTCTTGGCCTTTGTTAAATTTTTGGATCGAGTTGCATTTGCTTTATTATACCAAACATGAACCGCTCAACGCGAGGGTCTTCCTTAGCTCTGAAACAGCGCAGACAAATCAATGCAAGTTATTAACAAATATCATCCACCTGACCAACCTGTTGTATCTGCAACGGTTCACGATCCTTTCATCCAAAAGGTGAGAACCCAAACCAAGTCATTCAATTCAAAACACACCATAAAATATTTGCTTTTCAGATCAGTGGACACTCAACTGGGCTTTTCGAAGATGTGGCAACCATGTTTACGCTCATTCATGATAGATTCCAATGGCATTAACAACTCACAATCTCAAAGACACAGATTCACTGCTTTGCAATGTGGAAAACAGCGTCCAACTAAAACGGAGTTCAAATTACACTTAAAACTGCTGAATACAAATTAGTAGCAGGGCTGGTTTACAATAGAAACAATTGCTTCGGGCTCATAGCTGAAAGCAGCATCTTTCATATCTTATCCAAACTTCTACAGCTTACATGAAGCACTAGTTTCTGGTTTAAACTAGGACTTTTATAGTCAACAAACAGATGTTATCAAGGCGTCATACATCATACGTCAACGTCATACGTTCAGTTAAACCCTGGATGCCTTGCATTACTTTATCTTTTTGTTGTTGTTGAGTAGATAAGCTTGTTGGCTTGTACAAATGGCCAACACACAT
The DNA here is from genome assembly GCA_030578255.1 of Tiaroga cobitis. Taxonomy (NCBI): domain Eukaryota; kingdom Metazoa; phylum Chordata; class Actinopteri; order Cypriniformes; family Leuciscidae; genus Tiaroga; species Tiaroga cobitis. Next base: position 15,246,014 of record CM060612.1, read on the forward strand.
AAAAAAAATAAAATAATCAAATTTTAAAAATGAATAGGAATTAACGGGTTTAATCCCACCGTGTCAAATGTCTATTTTATTAGAAAATTGACTAAAGAACTAAATATGAAGATATATATATATATACATACATATATACATATATCAGTCTGGGAAAAAAAAAGTACATTTCATATTAAGTTACATTTGAGATTTCATTATTGAAAAATTAAAAAGGGCCAAATAAAAAAATAAAAAAAAAGTTTACATCAGTGGTTCTTAACCTTTTGGATTCCTTTTTCATGATCTTTAACTTGTCAATTAAGTCATCTTGTGGTCCCTTGCTGGACCCCTGGTTGAGAGCCAACATAACTAGAAAAAAAAAAAAGTCTATTCATTATTGAAATTTCCATGACTTTCCCAGACCTGTAAATCGCAATTCTACAATTCTCAGACATTTCTAGGTTTTTCAAGATCCTGGGAACCCAGTTGCTTTAAACCAAACTAGGCTGTCTGCCACCAGACCAACACACATATAACAAGTTATATATATTTTTTAATTACCTGCTGTGGGTTTAATTAATGGTTTCGTTAGAAAGTGCTGTGCTTAATGAAGTGCTTAATAAGGAAGGCAACGACAGCAAAGTTCCTGGTCGCTTTAAGGGGAATTTGTTCAGCTGAGAGGGTGATTTGCTGTCAGGCAGGGAAATAACTGTCGCCTGCTGCTCACTGTTAGCCTGTTAGCAATGTTTATCCAGCCTCGCGTTGCGGTAGACGCGCGTCTTACCTTGTTGCTCTGGTAGTCTTCAAATGCTCGCAGCGCGCTGTCAGTCAGCTTGACGTGATAGACGGAGATGTTGCTGCCATTGCTCACTCTTCCACAGGACAGTCCGTAGCACTGCTCCTCCTTCAATGCCGCCATCTTGCTCGCATTTCCCACCACGCTCACGCGCCTCTGCCGTGAACGCAACAAGCAGCTCGAGTGAGGGAAGGGTATGGATTATTCATGAGGCGTGAATTACGTACAGGCGGGAGGGGGCGTGGCTTCGGGGTAATCATAAGAGGGATGGCCAGTGATGGGAAGTCTGGCTCATTTCCGCGATACGGTTCTTTCGAGCAACCGATTCGGTAACGGTTCTGCTGTTTTTTACGTCATCACTGATATATCACAAGCTCTAAAAACGCAACAAATTTGTATCTGTGTATCTTTTCGTCTTCTTTGTTTTGTTGTTTCCATGTCTGTCTGTATTGCCTTATGCTTTGATATTTTGTATGGTTTAATAAAAAATAAAAAACAAGCTCTAAAAACCACAGGAACTGCAGTTGATAACAATTGCGTTTTATTATTAAGGGCGTTTATATTGTCTCGATCTACAGTCTATGGTCTCGATACAGATTTTTGCTGGGATTAAGTTTTTTTTTAGATCTTGTTTAGATCCTAAATATAATTTGCATAATAGGCTACACAAAACTAAAATTAATTTACAAGTCGCTGTTATGCACGGTAATAAAACAGACAGACAAACATGTTAAGCATAGTTGAGCATCATTTTTACTTTTTAGCTATTATAGTACGTTGAGTGAGTGGATTTGAGTAAGAATTATTGACTCGAGATCCACTTAGACCAATTCAGTCCAATAACTGAACGAATCATTGCGAACCGTTTCACTGAAAAGATCCGACTCGAACGAAAAATTCTTTCATGCACTGGACATCGCTAGAAATGACAGATGAATGGCGTCATTAGACAGAGCTTTGAGGCACTATTTTGTCCTTATTTTCCGAATATGTATAAACAATAAGACAAATGTATATGTTTAGCCATTTTGATTTGACTATGTTAGGCAGTGTTTTTGTACACTGGAAAACTCTTGGTTGGGGGTGGGGGAAGGTTTTGGATTGAACGCTTCTCACTCAGAATTGCGTCAGAAAAACGTCAATGTCTGGAAAAAAACCCCCATGAATAGGGAATGCCCCACATGACTACAACGAAAGGGATGAGGATGCTATGCACTTTAAACACATTCTCCATTTCATCAGAACGCACGTGTTAAATAGAATGTTCATTAACGTTCACATCGAATCCATACGTCATGAATGTGTATTATAGTAGTTAATAATAGAGCGCGTGCAAAGAACCATTGTATTGTTATTACATTAACAGTTCACTTTTGTTACCTTTCAACCAAAAATATTTTCAGCAGATGCGAATCTAGAATTCATAGAAACGTTTTCAAGAAATCACTTTATTTTCAACCGAACAGAGTGCAAAAGTATTTTAGGATTTACAAAACAACTTGGTAAGGGGAATGCTGGAAGTTACCAATACTACAAAAAAAAAAATTGGAATGGGAACTGAGACAATCGTAAGGATCAATGAAAAAATTATGACAACACACATCTGTTCATTCTAAATAAATAATTCAAATTAAATGCACAGAATTCTTATAGAAGCTGAAAAATATAAACCGAAAAGGTCCGTGTGACCATCCTTGCAGTGTTTGGTCACGAAAATATGAAAACATTATTGAAAATCAGACAGTTGATTTTACTTCTTTAACAGGGATATTTTGGAGCCTATAAATGGGAAGAAAGTGTGAAAACGTACCACATCAGTGCAAGGACTTTTAAAATAGTGTTGTCTTTCTTTAGCATCAGAAGCTAAAGATACCTGTAGATACTGCAAAAGAAAAGGCATACAATCATATTCTTGAATGTTCAAGACTGTTCACAGGCAAGTTTTAGTTCACCAAAATAAGATTACGGAACTTCACAAAAATGTTTTGTAGTCGGGAGTTCTAAAGCAAAACACAACTGTGTCCAACAACCTGAAGAGCATCATTCTGTACATCAATACGTTTATTTATTATAACTAGGATCCTTTCTGTACATAAATAGGAATAATATAATATTTCTCAAATCTATTTCTTCCCAGCTGATCTTTCATGCATTCTAAAAAGTGAACACCATTTAAAACCTCTAAAGCACGATGGATTCCAACAGAAATTACAACCAGTTCACTTTCAATTATATTTTATAAAAGGTCAGTAAGGTGTTTTGAGGGCTTGGCATGCTCAAAGTCTTGAGCACCACGTCATCCATCATGTCACAATAAATTTCGGTTAATTTCTAGCTGCGATGACGACCGACAAAGCTACACCTCCAATCGCGACGGCTGTAGCCCCAAAAAGCCACTTCCAGCTGAGACTCTGTAAAAAGATAAATACTTGATTAAAAGAAATATTTATTACAAAATAAAAATGGTCATTTACTCACCATGTGGTTTTAAACCTGTTTATTTTACTGTCCCTTCTCAAGTCATTTGAAAGCTTTGTGTGATGAACAAATCCAAATTGAATATTTTATTCGCTGATCATTTTCTGCTCCAGTGAGGTTTGAGACATTGAGGTAAACTGGAGAATCAGATTAGTTCGATTCGTCAATAAAACATTCAGGCCGATTTGTGAAACGGATTAGCAAGATCCGCCTCAAATGAATTATTTGTACGGCGCCCCTAATAGGACATGGTGAAAGGAAAAAAATTAGATGGGATTAGATTAGATTAAATGTATATTTTATACATTTTTCATTCTCTCACAAATCTTTTGCATTCCCCCCGCTAAACTATAATGGAAATAATAAGATTGGAGGGAAAGCGATTTCAAAGCTATTGCGAGAGAACTTAATTTCTCTGGGGAACGCAACACTTTTTCAAGGGAACGCAAAGTTTCTCTAAATAACGCCATACTTTTGCTATTGAACGCAACGTTTCTCTGGGGAACGCAACACTTTTTCAAGAGAACGCAAATTTTCTCTGGGGAAATCAACACTTTTGCAAGAGAATGCAAAGTTCTTGGGGAAATGCAATACTTTTGCGAGGACACAAAAGTGTTGTGAGCAAACGCAAAAGCATTTAAACATAATTTTTCCTCCCATCTCATTTTTTCAATTACCATGTCCCTTTAGGAGCTGGTAAATTAATTCATAAATCTGACTAACATGGTTAGACTCACTCACAAACTCAATGATCCATTCTCAGCGTGAAGTTTATAAAATGTCCCTTCTATGCTCAATGTTAAGAATAGCCACGTACAAGTTTGGAACAACATGAGGGTGATAAAATAATGACCGATTTTTTTATTATTATAAACTATCCCTTTAAGGCATAAACGTGCTCTTTGTCATTTGTAAACTCCACTTCCTGTTGAGAGTAAACATATATATGCGACATCATAACAAAATAAACAAACAGTGCATAGTGTTAAATAGTTTAAATGGGGGCAGTTCATGCTCTCACCCATGAGGACTTGGCACGGTGCTTCTGCACACTGGCGTTTGACGGGTTGCCCAGCATCTTTTTATACATGGCCTGTTCGGCTCCTTTCTCCTCAGAGTGTTTCTTCACAAGCTTTGACAGCTCAGCGTGGATGGTCTGCCGAGGAAAGGGCAGAGAGAATGAATAGTGTGTGTGTGGGGGTATCGCCAGGCTGATGGAACTTGCTCACTGCAGCACACCAACACATTTGGGCGGTACGCAAATGATTAAACATGACAATGCTGTTGGAGATTGAGTAAAAGCCTACACAAAAGACAAGAGATAAACCAATTCAAGATTAAAACCGCATTCACATGCTTCCAAAAATCAGCTGCAATGCCACAGAAGACAAAAGCAGAAGTGAAAACATCTTGTACTGAAGAAACGTCCCTTTATATGGATGGGTCACACACTTTCGCATTAGCAGTTTTCTCTTATATGACCTCTTAATTGGCCATGGCTGAGTGAAGAGGTTTAGATCTACTCTGGTTTAAGCCAATGACTGTGCAGGCAATGTATGCGAATGCAATTTTAAAAAACAGAATATTTCCTTAATTTTGTTATATTCAGTTTATAGACTATTAGTTTACCAAATAATTAGGAGTCATCACTACAAATGTAAGGTGATTCGTTTACAAATTGATTCTTTCAAGTTGTGTAAATTCCCTGATCCACACTTAAAAATTGGCATTATGCTAAAGAAACACCGCTAAATCAAAGCAGTAACCTACAAAAATCAAAATGACAGTTCAAAACATGACGTTAAACAATTATTGCTAATTAGCAAGGACTGTGAATAGCACCTAAAATGTAGACTTTCAGGAGCCGCCCAAGTCAAATATACCACAACGGCCTACCAATTAGTTTAATTAGTGCTAAAGATGAATTACTGGCTAATGACTAAAACAAGTAGGGTATAGGCAAACTGACGAGATGGGATCAGAGTGGATTAAGGAATTCTGTTCTGGAGCCTCTGTAAAGGCCAGTCACATGAGAAGAGAGGGGTGTAAATGTGCAGACGTAGGTGGCTTGGCAGTGGCAGGCTGGTCATACAGCAGAAAGCCGTGGCAGTCAGGAGCTGTCAGATGGTGGGACACAGGGAACCTCATCCGTCTGCCTGTGTAAGCAGAGCAGGCCAACACTGCTTTAGATATGGCAAGTGTGCAGAGGGACCCGGTTATTTATAGACACGGAAAGAAATGCGATCCTAGGAGTTTTTGAACACACTGTACTGTGTGCAGACAGGCTATACTTGGGGTCTGTGGTTCCATCTGCAGGTTATAATGAGAAATGCACGTTTCTGGACCTGTTATACAAGTACCGGTAGTTCTCAACAGATTCCAAATTTAAATAAAACTCAATTTACCAGAATATATTCAATGAAAAATTAAATGAAAAAAATCGTAAAATACAAAAGTAGTTCTCAACAGATACCAATTTTTAATAGCAAAATTTATGATATGTATAAAATACAGAAAAAAGTTAGATAAAAGAAAACAGAAAAAAAAGAAAAGAAAAAAAGATGTAATATAAAAAATAAATACAATAAAATAAGATATATTTCTCAAAATATACAAATTTCCAATAAAAACAATTTCTTTCAATGAATCAGATAAGATTTAAAATAAAAATAAAATAAATCAAACAAAATAAAATAAAAATAAGATATAAAAATAAAAAATATATAAACAAACAAATAATATTAAATAAAATATATAAATAAACATAAATAATATTAAATATCAAATAAAACTATTATCAACTGCGATAGATTTACTGAAATCGGTTCTGTTAAATTGTCCCCTGTGTTACCTTGTTACTTGGCTCCAACTTCAAGGCCCCTTTCAGTGTTTTAATGGCTTCAGCAAACTTGCCCTGCAGAGCCAGTACCTGCAGACACAAACACATGTCACATGTCAGCACTTTTTAATCTTAACACATCTCAAGCTGTTCTTTTTTTTCCCTCTGCCGTGGCCAGAAACCTGAATGGAACCAAATGACCGAACAACTCGCTTTCGCTGTGTCCAAAACCAGGAGTGCATTACTATTTAATGAGAGTAAGTGAAAATGATACGCATCTGAACCCAGGAAACCAACCTTGCCTTTGCGGAACAGGGCTTTGACATTGTCTGGCTGGTGCGCCAGGACGGAGACGCAGGAGCGCAGTGCGGCTTCATAGTGGTCTAGCTTGAGTTGAGCAGCGGCCATATTGTTGAGACATCTCACCTTCATGTCCAAAAGTTCTTCCTCTTCTTGTTGACTGATATCCACTAAAAGATACCAAATGATTGCAGACGTAACCATAAAATGATGTATTTAGAAATAAACTAAATGAATAATGAATGAAGTCGTATCACCTCTGAAACTGGCTTCAGTTATCTGTAGTGCGATTCCATATGAGTTGACGGCAAAGGCGTAGTCGGCGCGCTGGTAGTGGACGTTTCCTCGCTCTCGCTTTCTGTTGGCCAAACTGATTCTCTCCGAGGGCGGCATGAGCTCCAGGTCTGGGGCGTCATCTGCTGACAACAGCTGCACCTCCAGGATGAGATCAGCATCAGGAGGCACAGCAGGAGTAGAGCTGACGGAACAGAGGAACGCAGAGGAGGTTCAACGTGAAAAATATTGCCGCGATGTCACATACAGTTGCAATCAAAATTATTCAACCCCCTTGACCTGCAAGACATTTTGCTGCTAAGAACAAACTTTTATGAAAACAAAGGCATCAGTAAACTATTATAGAAAGTTTATTAATACACATTTGAGTGATTCTGAGAACGTTAAGTTGATTAGAAATGGAGAGACAAAAACTCTAATTGGCTCTAAACATTCATGTTCAAAATTATTCAACCCCCAAAAAGTCAAGTTTTGTGCAGAATCTTTTATTCTTTATAACCTCCAATAAACTCTTCTAAGTGCTTAGAAGCTTCTGTCACCTCTACTGCAATCATGGCCCATTCCTCGCTTGGAAAAGCTTCCAGTTCACTGATAATCTTTGGTTTTCATGTTACCACTGCTTTCCTCAAATTCCACCAAACCTTTTCAATCAGATTTGAATCTGAAGACAGCACAGGCCAAGCTTAAGTAGATTTGAGTGCATACTTTTGGGATGGCTGTCCTGCAGGGAAGTCCATTGATCATCAAGCTTCAGTCTCTGCACTGAAGGCATCACCATCTTTTCCAAAATGGCTTGATACTTCAAAGAATTCAAGATGTCCTTCATACAGTCAAGATTTCCACTTCCTGCAACACCAAAGCGCCCCAATAACATGACTTGACCGCTTTCATGTTTGACCATGAGTTCTTCTGCTCATAAGTTTGGGCTTTTTTTGCACCAGACATACTGCTGATCCACGGGTCCAAAAAGTTCCAGTTTGGTCACATCTCTCCATAAAACATTCTTCCAGAACTCCACAGGTCTATCCAAATGCATTTTAGGATACTCAAGTCGGCCTTTCTTTTATGTTCTTCTTGGTCAAGAGTGGCATTCAGGAAGATGTCCCAACATGAAGGTCATGCCTGTCTAGTGTTTTTCTTCTACTCTGCATTGAACTGTTTTTTCTTCAGCTCATCTTGCAAGTCGTTGACAGTAAAGTGAGGGTTTTTCTCTCATTTGCTCTGATCAAACATTTTATTCCCCTTAATGATATTGTGATTTTTCTGTAACACCCTCAAAGTTTTTTCTGGTACAACAAATTGTAAACTTATGAATAAGTCTCCCAGCTGTGTCTCTAGGAACTTTTAGTGTTTTGGAAATCTTGTAGTCATAGACTTTGTAATGAAATAAAATAATTTGTTCTATAGCTTTTGTGAGAGCTCTTCTGACTTGGCCATATTTGCTACTCAACTTTAGCACATGCATGGGCTAAATGCATATATGTGTAACAGCACAAGCTAATAATTCAGTTGTGTTATTGAGTTTCCAAAGGCTTAATTGAGTTTTTACACAATTGTGTACCATACCATAAAAATAAGTGACCTAAAAACAGCAGCGTTGAATAGGGGTTGAATATTTATGACATAGCTGTATTAGAAAAAAATCCTACAACTCAAAAGCATAACATTATATATTGACATTATCACTTTTAATTTGCCATTCAATTATTATACACTCACCTAAAGGATTATTAGGAACACCTGTTCAATTTCTCATTAATGCAATTATCTATTCTAATCAACCAATCACATGGCAGTTGCTTCAATACATTTAGGGGTGTGGTCCTGGTCAAGACAATCTCCTGAACTCCAAACTAAATGTCAGAATGGGAAAGAAAGGTGATTTAAGCAATTTTGAGCGTGGCATGGTTGTTGGTGCCAGACGGGCCGGTCTGAGTATTTCACAATCTGCTCAGTTACTGGGATTTTCACGCACAACCATTTCTAGGGTTTACAAAGAATGGTGTGAAAAGGGAAAAACATCCAGTATGCGGCAGTCCTGTGGGCGAAAATGCCTTGTTGATGCTAGAGGTCAGAGGAGAATGGGCCGACTGAATCAAGCTGATAGAAGAGCAACATTGACTGAAATAAACATTCGTTACAACCGAGGTATGCAGCAAAGCATTTGTGAAGCCACAATACGCACAACCTTGAGGCGGATGGGCTACAACAGCAGAAGACCCCACCGGGTACCACTCATCTCCACTACAAATAGGAAAAAGAGGCTACAATTTGCAAGAGTTCACCAAAATTGGACAGTTGAAGACTGGAAAAATCTTGCCTGGTCTGAGTCTCGATTTCTGTTGAGACATTCAGATGGTAGAGTCAGAATTTGGCGTAAACAGAATGAGAACATGGATCCATCATGCCTTGTTACCACTGTGCAGGCTGGTGGTGGTGGTGTAATGGTGTGGGGGATGTTTTCATGGCACACTTTAGGCCCCTTAGCGCCAATTGGGCATCGTTTAAATGCCACGGCCTACCTGAGCATTGTTTCTGACCATGTCCATCCCTTTATGGCCACCATGTACCCATCCTCTGATGGCTACTTCCAGCAGGATAATGCACCATGTCACAAAGCTCGAATCATTTCAAATTGGTTTCTTGAACATGACAATGAGTTCATTGTACTAAAATGGCCCCCACAGTCACCAGATCTCAACCCAATAGAGCATCTTTGGGATGTGGTGGAACAGGAGCTTCGTGCCCTGGATGTGCATCCCACAAATCTCCATCAACTGCAAGATGCTATCCTATCAATATGGGCCAACATTTCTAAAGAATGCTTTCAGCACCTTGTTGAATCAATGCCACGTAGAATTAAGGCAGTTCTGAAGGCGAAAGGGGGTCAAACACAGTATTAGTATGGTGTTCCTAATAATCCTTTAGGTGAGTGTAGATGCAAAAAAAAATTTAAACTCTGTATCTTTAGAAAAGCTAAAGCTTACATTTGTAAATTGTTAGGTCTCCAGGGGGTGAATAATTTTGATCACAACTGTATATATATATATATATATATATATATATATATATATATAGAGAGAGAGAGAGAGAGAGAGAGAGAGAGAGAGAGAGAGAGAGAGAGAGAGAGAATCTAACCTGCCAAGGGCGCCATAAGTGTATTTAGCACCCGCTTCAATCAAAGCCTTTTCGCCCATTTCCATCAGCTGTACAGTGAGATCCAGACCCTAATTAAAACAGGAACAACAACATATGTTTTTAATCATTTTAATCATCATAACTGAGGGCCCTATACATATAAGAAAATGTATAATATTATAATACAGGTAAAATTAAAAAATATATATACTAGACAATATTCTAAAAATTAAATATATAATATAATATAATACAATAATACCTGGAAGACATCCCCATCACCAAGAGTAAAAGATAAGTTTGGCAGCTCTTCTACCACAGTTCCATCAGTAAGACTGGTTTTAAGATGAATTGTGACATTTTGGCCTCTCTGGGGTCTGCTGTCTGGACCAGCTCCGGGTTCCAGAACTTTCTTTCTAAGCTGCCTATTTCCTGTGCGTTTAAACAGAAAATGTTTTAAAACCAGCTAAAAATCACCATCATACTTCACTCCACCATCGAGACATGAATATGCTGTGAAAAATGTGCTTAACTACACCATCGGTCTGGATATTTGCCCATTATAGTGTTCATCTCCATTAACTAATGAATTATTGCTGGCAAAATAAACGTACCTAAAACATCCAGCCACTCTTCCGGTTCTGCAGAAGGGGTTTGATCGGCAAACGTGTCTGCTTTTGTAGCGTCTTTAGTCGGATTGTTTTTCTTCTTTCCTCCACCTGCGTCTTCTAAAGGTGGGAGGTCGTCATCCACATCCTCTTCCACATCTTCCAACATTTCAAAGTCTTCACCACTATCGAGCAGCGAGGCACGTCCAGATTTCTTACCCGACGGCGCCACCTCCTGGTTATCATCCGAGCCTTTCACAACCTCACCGTCGGCCATCTGGACTCACGTTCTACAAGAGAAAAATAACAAGATTCCTTAATGTAAATGTTTAGCAGAATATCCGAGCTGCTCTTTTCATTATAATGAAAGTGAATGGTGACCAAAACAATCAAGCTCCAAAAAAAGACCAAGAAACAGCATCGTTTCAATTTACTTTTGAAGATGCAGATTTGAAGTTTGGACATTCAACTAAACATCTCCTTTTGTGTTTCACAGTTGTGTTTCCTCCCACCTATTGTTTAGCATACACAGTACACGTTTTTTTAAATGAAAATCTTCAGAGAAAAGGTCAACCCGTGACCTTACACATAGAGTGAAAATCTAAAAGAATCAGCACACATTCACCGCCGACAACCTCTGTAAATAATAAACCAACAGCGGTTGAGCTTTAACTACCAATTTCACAAGCATTTCTACTTGCACCAGTGCATAATATTATATAAGCTTATTTATTGCTTTTAACATTAAAAAAAAATTTGTGTTTATAAGTGTTTATCATACTCCCATTGGCATTCAGCAAGATATTGTCAAAGAAACTGCATACTAGGTTGAATTTTTGGGAACAAATATTGTTTATACCACTTCCAATTTAATCAAAGTACCTCCAGAAACAAAAATACCAATTAATTGTTTGTCCTTTCAAATGAATAAATGATCATATAGAATACAAATCACTTTTAAAACATCTACAAATAAAATGTAAAAACTACATAACAGGGTAATTGAACCCTTATAATAAAAAATTCTGTGGAATGATTAGAGTATTAACATTTCATTCACTGTATTAATGCAATACTCGCCACATGAAAAAAAAAACATGGTATTACCATGGTACTTTTTGGAAAAGAAACCCTACTTATCATTGGATACTAATAATATAATCCAATAAACATTTGTTGAAATGAAATGATATATAAATGTGCAACTTAGAAGTGTGAATAGGCTAATTAGGCTACACCCTTATAAAAATACTGTGGTGGAACTATTGTACTAACAAATAATTACCTCATTGACAACCCATGGTAGTTATATGATACTTCAAGTAACAGTTACTCATCATAATACTATGGTACACGAGCAAAAAACAACAACAACACGGTAATACCATAGTCATTTTTGAAGAAATCGTAATTTTTGTAGCATGAGCTAAAACTTTATTATTAAAAATATATCAATTTAAACAATTTAATAGAAATTATAATTGAATGTGCATCTTATAAGTGTGAATGTCCTGTTGTAATTAGAATTAAATGGATTCCTGCAATTTAAGACAGCAATAAATGTTCATTTAATAAGGTCTTAGCGGTTTTGTGTTTAATTATGAGTGGGAGAGCATGCATTCATAAAACATATATATTTTTAAAGCAGCAATTATTTGCAGAAATTACAGCTTTTCCAGAACATTCCAGCAACTTTGATAACGGGCTCGCGCTCTGCAAGCGCCACAACTCAAGTGTTACGTACAATGAGAAGACACAACTTTCGTTTAAAGGTTTATGTGCAGTAATATGTGTTGAAAGTGTGGTGAACATGAAAAGAGATGAGCATACTTACTTGCTTGGAGCTGCGCAGCAACAACTTTGACAACAAACAAGATCAATCTGTGCAACTTCCGGGTAAAGGTTAACGGTCAATTCCGACAAGTACAAAATAAAAGTCATACAGTCAATGTCGCTGCAATGACTGCAGGGGACTTTTATATTAAATAACTAACTCTTTCTATATAACATATATATATATATATATAATTTTTATAACAATAATTTTAATCATTACAATTATATATAGGCATATACAGTATATATATATATATATATATATATATATATATATATATATACACTGTATATGCCTATATATAATTTTAATTCTTAAAATGATTGTTTTATATTAATATAAATTAAACATTTTTATAATATATATATATACACAATTATATAACTATTTATTATTTAATATTTTGGGGGGTGTTTGTTATTTCATTCCAATAACAAAACTGAAACACAAAAATATCAAATTACATTTATTATTGATGCATTCATTTCTTTTTGATAAGCAAATTTTCTGGGGGGGGTTTCAGTCTAAAGAAACTTTACAATATAAAGAAACATACAAAGGACATGTTTACCTACACAAGACACCTAAGGCCCTAGGACAAAGATCTGAGCTACCCTACTATAAAATACAAAGCAAACCCAAAGGGACAGACTGCTTCATATTGAATACTGCCATGTCGCAAGAAAGGACAATGTAAAATTACAGGAGAAATTTCTGTCATTCCCTCCCATGACCCTTCCTGCTTCAAAATACACATTTTCTTCTCAAACGTATTTCTAATGTTACAATATTATACATCACAACAGAAGTGCAGAGATGGCCAACAATTGAGCAACTTATATATTTCATCCTTCAGAACCCTTATAATTTGATGTAAACCGACTCAATATTCTGTTCAGTATCAAAAGCCATTTCCGTCACACAAACTAAAAGTTTGAGGAATTTAAGCTTTGTTATTAACGAAGAAATAAATGCATAAGCCTGTTGCAGACTTGATTTACAATAGGGGTGAGCATCGACCTGCAGTTTTTTACAGCAAAAGCATCTCTTTAAAATACAAAAACACAAACAGATTCTTTATAACTTATTTTCAGCTGTACTCATTGGTTGTGACTGACATATCAAAACATGTCAATGATATCAAAATGCATTTTACAGTATTTACAGTAAACCAAAGGTCAGGGGTGAGGGTCAAGAAAGGTTGTGGGCTGCGTACCAAACAAACCGAACACAAGCATGGAAATCCCTTCAAAATTTACCAGGAGGCTGAGCCTGGTTCTCTCAGATGGCCAATATACCAAAAGATCCTTAATACAGTCACTGGACAAAAGGCGTTTTAAACTGGGCTGGCAAGGTCGAGTGATTTTAAATGTCCCAAAATATCGATTCATATATCTTGTGATGAATCACTATTAAATAATTGTAGGCATGAAATGGCTGGTTTCCTTCAATGAGTTCAATGGGAATAAGTGTCAATTATAAGGAGAATCTCACCAAACCTGTCCAAGTCATATTTCACCCCAAATTCAGAATAAATTAAAGAAAATTATTATCGTCTTATATATATTTATAACAAAAAATATATATATTTTATAATATAGTAATTTACATTTTAACCAAAACTATTACTTACTACTATTAAACAATGTTAAAAATAGTTTAATCTATTTTTAACAGTATTTATTTATAATTTGTATGATTTTATTTTCATAATAAGCACATTCCATTCCAAGTATGTAATGTAAAGCAATAAAAGCCTTTTTTATTATGCAAAAAAGGCACACAAAAAAAATTACAGAACATGGTAGTATTTGTTGTACTCCCTATATTAATGCTGAATTATAAAAAAAAAAACATTGGATTTTTCAGTGAGTCCTGAAAAAAAAACTGAAAATGGGGAAAATGCACTCATTTGTTATGTCCAAATGTCATAATACAAAAAAAAACCTGACTTAGAGTCACTTGAAAGAATTGTTTTTTTTTACTCATTATTGAGGGGTAAAATGTGACCCAGACATCTTTTCATGTGATTTTCCCTCTTTTGCCATGATCAAATTCCTTATCCACAAGTATGTTGACTCTACATTTAAAGAACCTCATTTGAAGAAAGAGATGGGACCACACATGAGCTTCACAGACAAGAAGTGTATTGAAAATATCAATAAGGTCCATGACCCCCCAAAAAAAAAGTTCTATTTACAGACATGGGACTATAGAGCACAAGGAAACTCGTGCTTGTAAGAGCAGCCTGCGTCCAACTACTTTTACAAACACGTGGGTAATATTTCTAAAAAGACTTGCAAAACAACGTGGCAAACACGTAGTGGCAAAATCACAATGAAGTATCGGTGGAAAATCATCAAGAATGGATGGTAAAAATGTATTTGTTATTGGCTGTTTGTGACCAAGCCAAGGATGGAGCCATACGCAATGGCAGTGAATATGAAACGGTCACCCTTTTACACTTTGAAATGTACTCCAATCTTTAAATACAGTGCCGACGGGTGCATTAAACCAGTGATTGTAGCCACTTTGTTGACATAGACACAATTGAGCTTGTCCATCTCGGTAGTGATGACATCAGTTGGATGAAGAACACAGGAAGAGGTATATGCAAAGACACAAAATTCAAACAAAAGAGACAAACAAATACCTAAAATCATGTAAACAGAAGTGTCATTGTGCATTTGAATGTGTGCTTATTCTGTCATTGATGTTGTTGAGATACAAATGTGCCCTTTACAGGAAAATCCATAAAATTATGAGTACATCATCATCATAGCAATTATGAAAATTATAACAATAATATTATCAATAATATACAAATATAGTAATATGAGACCATTCCTGCCCCTAGCGTCACCAGTTTAGCTTTTTCCATTTTAAAATGTACACAGCAATCAAACAACCACTAGTTTCAGTGTTTCATTGCCGAAAGAAAAGATCAAACTGGTCTGAAATAAAGCCACCAGCTTCAATGCTGATGAGCAGCTAGTTATGAAGTGTCTTCCTGGCACAGTCCCACACACACACACACACACGCACATGTACAAACACACACACGGTGGTTCAATCGAGGGCCCGATCCAGATACGAAGCCCGGCAGGCAGGTTGAGTCCGTCAGAAGGCTCTTCCTGTGACCCGAGGCCTGCGTCCTTTCGGCTTTGTACTGGGCGTCCTTCGCTCCGTGGCCACACCGACCGGCTGAAGGGCGCCAACCCAGAGCGTTTGAGGGAGTTGTGGGGAGTTGAAGATCGAGCAAATAAAAATAAAATAAAAAACACAACAACATGCCGAACGCAGCAGAGACGAGGAGAACAGGAAGTGGGATGGGGTGCGGGGTTAAAAAAATATAATAAAATAAAATAAAAAAAAATTAAAAATTAAAAAAGAAGAATCACACACTCATCGTCATGTTGGGTGAATACTGCAACGAGAAGAGAGGAAGGGGAAAGTGGAGGGACAAAATGAGTCAATTAAGTTAAGATCATTACCGAAAACCAGAAATATCGCCCTATTATGTTTTATCATGGTTTGATATTTAGACATTACAACATTATAATGCACATGTGAAACAGGTAGTGGTGCAACGGATCACAAAGCTCACGGTTTGGATCATATTATGGTATTTGAGTCACGGATCAGATCATTTTTTCGGATAACTTTGCTTTCAATTTATTATTTAAAGCACACTTTAAGTATTTCGATACTACATCAAAAACTACTAGCCTAACTAATAAAGTTTAAACATTATTAAAGACGAACAGTCAGCAATAAAATAAGAACAAATATACTAATTACAAGCATAGATAAATACAATATAACAAAGTTATAAATAAAGTAAGGTCTAACAGTAGTATTCAGGTACAGAAATGTAATTAGTGTTTACTGTATAAATTAAATATAGATTAATCTTTGTTAAAGTTTTTATTGTTTGATTAGATAGCAGGAGGTATTTATAGGCCGCTGTCACTTTAAGACCGAATGCACTGATACAATATACTGATACACATCCAATTTCTTTCTCAACTGTTTACGTTCACTTTAGCCATAACTGTGTTTACGAGAATACTTGCAGAGATGGGTATTTGAACAGTTTTGTTCAAGTGAAAGGAGATAGGAAAGTGGGATCAATTCAGTGTTCTCTTTCACCTCTTTTTGAGCTTGAATGGTTTAAAATGGCCAGAATGTGTTCATTGGCCAAACAAAACATGTGCAAATGATACATTATCACTCTGTGATGCTTGAACTTTGCAATTAGTCCGCGAATCACATGTGTGTTTGGTCCGTATGGATAATGGGTCAACTACGATCCGTTGCACCCCTAGAAACAGGAAAGCAGGGGAGGAGAGATATAGAGCGGGCCGGTGTGACATGAACTTACACTTTCACTTTGGAATGGGTTTAAGAAGTTGCCTGCCATCTCCCCGTCGTCCCGCGGAGTCCCTGGGGGATTGTTCATACCTGCCATGTTGTTCGGAGAGTTCTAGAAATCCAGACGAATGATGATTAGTGACATACGCAAAATGGAGAAAACGGCATCCAACAGGAAACGGCAGAAAACGATAAGCCGATAATTATTTTCATGTCATGGACAATAACTGATAAAAGGCCAATTTTAAAATTCTCTACTATTTTGATTACAAAAAATAAAAAAATAAAATAGCCTACAAAAAAATAATTCAATCATTTAAATGCTATAAGTGATTTAAGCATCACAACATTATATACAGTAGGAAAAGTGGATATTAATTTTGAGATTTAACAGCGTTATTAAATAAGGTAAATTAAAAGTAAATCTAAACATAACCATAGCAAAAACGACAATAAAAAATATTAATATCCAATGTCAGCCGATACCGATCTATTTTAAAAAAATTCTAATATCAGCCGATAACCAATATTGTACTGATATTTTGCGCATTCCTAAAGAATTTTTAAAAAAATTCACATCACTATTGTTATTGTTAACTAAAACTAATTAAAATAAAACAAAATATAATTATTAAATGAAAAACGTAAACTTAAGAAAACTAATATGAAACTTGAAACTATAGAAATCTTGCCTTGTCAACTAACTGAAATAAAAGTATTAAAATGACGAAAAATTTAATAAATAAAGCTAAATAGAAATATTTTTTAACAAAATGAATAAAAATTACTAACTAAATTACTAAAACTTAAACTAAAATGAAAACTGAAAATATAAAAAAGGAAAGTTATTTTAAAATATTAATAAATACTTATTAATAAAAATATAAATAGTAGATAAATAATACATATATTTCACCTTTGGCAACCCATCCATATCACCCGAGCCTGTAATCAAAAGCAGGTAAGAGTGAGACCATAAGAAATGTTTGCTATTTTGTACATATTAGATGATGTATGACAAAGTCTTACCTAAAGACCCGTTCATATGGTGCGGCTCCATCGCTCCCATTCCACCCATTGGACCGTCGGGCCCCGGCCCCATTGGGAACTGCAGAAACACAGATAGCATTAGCCTCCAGTAAATCAACAATGATACTAAAACTACAAAACCCTTTTTCATACTGCATTAAAACATCATCTTACGTTCGGTCTGTTGCCACCAGGGCCGATTGGATTCATCATCGTGTAAATGTTTTCACTGGAATTCGTCGAGTCTATGAGAAAACAGATGATATTTCTTAGCGTTTCACTGGGAAATTCTCCTCAGCAAGCTGAGCATTTACACGCTGTTTCCCAAAACGAGAGCTTTCCGTTTTAAGATAGTTTCCAGTCACTATTGTTATGAAGTTTCAATGAAAAAAAAAAAAAAACTGATATGAAATTCCAGATAAAATCCTATGGATTAGATTAAAGCAAACTGACCTCCTGGGCTTGGCATGATGGGAGTTCCTGGAGGCCCGCCACCTCCTGGAGGCCCCTGAGAGACGAGCACAGAAAACGATTACTCACAAAGAACATTTCGGACAAACAGAGAGATAAAATCTTGTGCGTGCGACTCACCACATAGTTTCCTGGTGATGAAGATGAGTATGCTATCTGTGGGAAGAAGAGATAGCTATGAAGCCGTTTCTCAGAGTTATTGCGATATTGACATTTTTGGAAGTGGCACTTACTGAGTTTGCGTTAGGATTAGGCCACGGCCCTCGACCTCCCGGACCCCTGAAAACACAAGAGGAAATGTTAAGGTGCGTATAAGCGCAGCAGAGACAGTGTAAGTGTGTTATGCTGTGGCGTCGACTCACATGTTCATGCCAGGCATTCCAGGGCCGCCGAGAGAGTTCGGAGGAGGCCTCATTCCACCGCCGTAGTTCTACAAATGGAGGGATGGCAAAGTTTAACCTACATATGAAACATGTTATGGCACTGTAACTAGAATGTGCTTTTCTTTCCCTGAACTCCCTTAAATGCTAAATTCAGTACCTCATCTTCAATAAATTCATCAATTTTCTAAATTCATAATAGTATTATAATGACTACAGACAGGGTACCCACATTCTATATAAAAATTATAATAATAATAATAATAATAATATATATATATATATATATATATATATATATATATATGACAAATGACACATTTACTATATCAATTTCCGTTTCAATGGTTTCTTATACTTATTTATTGCTTTTTATTAGATTTATTCATTTTATGCACTTTTAATATGACTTTTTTTGTATTTTTATAGTAATATATAATAAGACATATTTGCTATTAAAATTGCTATGCACTTAAATTCTATATAATAATATATCTAATAAATGAATAAATAATAACTAACATACTAACTATAACAATTTGCAATGGTCTCATTTATTTATTTATAGAATATACATTTCTATAACATTTAATCTAACATTTCAATTTCCATGTATTTAAATCAGACACTTAGATTTTTATTTTCCCCTGATATTTTCTATGACTATGTTCTCATGGTTCCCAATCTAAGCTTGACTGTTTAATTGAAAGGAACATCAGCCAACCTGTGGGCCCATGCCTCCCATTCCTCTGGGTGGGTTCATCCTCATTGGGCCGCCCATGTTCGGATGTCCTGATGGGGAAGAGGAACCACAACACTTTTACAAATGCCATAGCAAAACATTTTTCAAACACAGCTGGTTGTAAAGTCTATGGTGCAGTGTGGTACCTTGCGGTCTGGTGGGGTCCAAACTGTTTGGCAGGAGCGGCTGTGACCCGGGGACTCCAACGGGAGGCTGAAACCAAGAGAGAGAGTATGAAACAAGAGCCAAGCAGAGAAAACAGCAATAGCAAAATGCAAAAATGAGGGGTCGTGGGTGGGGTCAGTACCTGATTTGGCATGCGGAGTGATGGGCGGGGTCCACCTGGGTACCGTGGAGACATGAAAGGCTATGGGGAGAGAGCATAGGATCAGTCAATCAAAAGACAGGGTGGAATAGTTATTAGGACATAAACACTACTTTAGGGCTTTCCACACTTTAAATAGTTAACTTAGCCCTGGGTTATTATAAACCTTGGCTAAATAGAACTCTGTGTTATGATTCACATTTCAAACTTTTCATAAATTACCCAGGGTTAACAATTAATCCTTATATTCTTCATATGCTGATAGATCACACTTTACATGCCTAACCCCTGGGTTAACAGTCAGTGTCATTGATTGGACGAAAATAACCCGGGGTAAAGCGCAGGGTGAAAAGCCCTTTTGTTTGAAATACAGTATGCCACTGTGAATTCGTCAGAACATATTCCTAAACTGTACTTGATAGAAATCATTTTCTCTATAACTCTGATGATTATACTGGACAGTCCAAAAGCAATTTATAGTATCTTATGGATTTAAAATGTGGTAACACTTTATTTTACAGTGTCCTCCTTGTTACATGTAGTTCCTATAGTTATAATTTATAAATTATACATAATTACAGGCAACTAAACCTAAACCAAACCCTAATCCTAACTCTATAATAACTCTAAGTACATGTAGTTAATTATTATTACTCTGTGTTTCAGTGTAATTATACATTAAAGTGCAGACACCTTAAAATAAAGTGTAACTGAAAATGTTTAAATATTGCATGTAGTATTTGAGATGCACAGTACAACGGTTACCAGCAGGGGGCGCAATCACGCTACCTAAAAGACATCAGTTTGAGCCTAAAGGGAAGACCTCATAAACATTGGTTCTCTACACTGACAAGGGGAGGCTGCTGCTATCACAATGTTTAACAGAGGAAACCTATGGTATTTTAAACAAGACTTTACAGCAAGAACAAAGCTAGAAAGATATGCTAACTATCATATCCTAATCAGGCATGGAAGAGACAAGTTACAGCAACAAGTAATTTGTCTCTCCGCACTAAAAGCAAAAATGCCGCCTAATGCCACAATCTCAGCCAATAAGAACATATTTGCACATACATGCATCATATACAGCTATACATTCAACCAATGAGATTTTACTGTCGGTGAAGTCATCCAGCATAATGTCACAGAAACAAAGCAACCAGTAAAACGATATATATCGATCAAAGCTTTATTACATCACAGAGTAATAAGTCATTTCACAGGCTTTGATCCAACAACCATTAGGATTGACCCTTGCTCAAACTTGGTTCCCGCTCCGTCTACCTATGTTCGCTCCAAGTTGCAGCAAGTTTGTGTACTCAGAAGGGTGTGTTGGTGTTTGCGTATTTGTGTTTGAGTGCCTGTGTTTCTGCTTGCATGTGTAAACGCAAGACCATGTTTGTGTGTGCGTGCGTATGCGCATGCTGCATTATTAATAGGATATTGATGGACTATGAAGGACTGAGTGCAGGGTGTAGGGAGGGACCAGTCTGCTGAGTCCCAGCTAGATGAACTTCCACTCCTGATGGGCTGGGCCACAGCCTGCATTATTTATCTGGCAACATCGTCACTGTCAGTGAGGAATATGTGCGTGTGCGCGCACGTGTGTGTTTTCAGAGAGAACAGAGAATGAGGCTCTATCTAGGGATGGGTCAAGATGGCAACCAGTCATCCAAAAACTGGACTAGATTAGATTTGTATTTTATCCTTAATATAATATAATTAAATTAGCCTGAGTCTAATAGTATAGAGTCAAACCAAAATTTTCTCACATTATCACAGTTTCTTTGAGTTCTTGTCATATTTTATTAACATTTTTTAAAATATAGCAGAGTTATCAAATCAGTTGATATTTCACTGGTTTTGGCCACATCCTTCTGTTAGACTGTCTCACAGACGAATTAGGCTGAATAGCTGTCAGCTGTTAAATTTAAAGGGTTAGTTCACCCAAAAATGAAAATTAAGTCATTAATTACTCACCCCCATGCTGTACCAACCCCGTAAGGCCTTCGTTCGTCTTTGGAACACAAATGAAGATATTTATGATTAAATCTGAGAGGTTTATGACTGCTACATAGGCTCCCTAAGGGAATGAAACTTGACGGCCCAGAGAGTCATTAAAGAAAATGTTTAAATATTTCATGTCGCAACAGTGGCTCAACTATAAGTTTATCAAGCGACGAGAATACTTTTTGTGTGAAAAAACAAACAAAAATAACGACTTTATTCGACTATTCCTTTTCTTCCTTGTAGGCCTGAAACGAGACTTCAAGAGATTTCCACGACGCATGCGCGAGAATTGCGATCTCCTTCAACTACTTCAGTTAAGTTCTCGCGCATGCGTCGTGGAAATCTCTTGAAGTCTCGTTTCAGGCCTACAAGGAAGAAAAGGAATAGTCGAATAAAGTCGTTATTTTTGTTTGTTGTTTCGCACAAAAAGTATTCTCGTCACTTGATAAACTTATAGTTGAGCCACAATATTTAAACATTTTCTTTAATGACTTTCTGGGCCGTCAAGTTTCATTCCCTTAGGGAGCCTATGTAGCAGTGATCCACCTCTCAGATTTAATCATAAATATCTTCATTTGTGTTCCGAAGACGAACGAAGGTCTTACGGGGTTGGTACAGCATGGGGGTGAGTAATTAATGACTTAATTTTCATTTTTGGGTGAACTAACCCTTTAAGTGAACAATTAGATAATACCAATTTAGGTCAACCAATTACCAAGCAATGCTTAATTTTGTTCAGTCTGTGGTGTAAAAAGGTCGCATTAGCAATTAAAGAAAAAACACTTCAGCAAAACATGGTCAGGTCAAAGTGTCTGAATAAAGTTTGGTCCATAATGTTTATAAATTTTACTGGTAGTCCACTGTATGAAGAATTTTTGGGTATAATGTGTCACAGTTTACTTTATTTTGCTGTCCTCACTTACATAAATGAACTATAGTGTACTGCACCCACTAGTAAAAAAAAAAATCTTAAAATACCAAAGTACCCAAATCACCAAAATATTTTGTGTCTGAATAATGTTTGGTTTGACTGTATATACTAAAAATTAACTACAAATCCTGTAGCTCAAATAGAAGATCTAGTAACACCAAGGACATGGGTTCAATTCCCAGGGAATGAGTAAGCCGATAAACTGTATAACTTAAATGCAATACAATTCACTTTGGATACAATAATCTGCCAAATGTGTAAAATAAAAGTAAAGAGTTTACAGTCAAGTCAGATTAGTAAGGTTGGGTACCGAACTCTGTACTTTTAAGGACACCCACCGAATGACGTCGGTACTACAGAGTACCAATTAACATTAAGTCAATCAGTGCCAAATTTCGATACCTGAGAATGCATCTGGGTGCGAGAGTAAGACTATTTAAATACGAATCCTGCATGTTCTGCGTGTCTCTGTGTGAATGAATGGCGTGATGCTCAATCAAATCAAATCTTTATTTAAGGAGTAATAAAAAAATGTCCTCCATGTTTTAATTTTAACAGTATAAAGCTCAGTTGTGCAGCATGATTAAAAGATAAATGAAATTAATGTTTTTTGGATTAACACAAAATACACAACAGAATTTGTGGAAAACAAAACATTTCATAGAAATGACATTCATTTTTTTTTTTTATTAAAATAGTTTTTTTTTTTATTAAGTAGCTGTAGCCTACTATTTACAGGTAAATATTACAGTATACAAACATCACAGACAATGGCAGACAGCGACCAAGGCAGCTCTGACACAAAGTCAATAACACTACTATAAATTACTTAAAGTTTCTTTACAGTTATTGAGGTAAACGTGCCTAAAGTACCGAAAAAAGGTACCGTTGGGTACCCGCACCTAATTTCATGTAGCGGTACTGGTACTGGTACGGATAAAAAGTGAACGGTACCCAAACCCTACAGATTAGTCGACTAGTCATTTAGGAACCCCATCAACAAGTTGACTTTTTTTTTTTTTAAAGTCTGAAGTTTTGCACACTACTAGATCTAGCTAGTGAGGATATCCAAGGAAGAAAAGAAGAATGGAGGGGTGAGGGTGGAAAAGGTGAATTGAAACTTGTGCCAAAGGCACTCCTGAAATTTTAAACTATACCCAACATGCATCTATTCCTCAGGTTATCTGTGAGGAAGTACAAGAAAACAGGGGGAAGTGTGTCTTACCTGACCATGCGGCCCCATCATGGGGTTGTTGGGGTTGTGTGGAGGGGGCTGTGCATGAGGTGATGGTTGTGACCCAGGTGGGCCCTGAGAAAGAGAGGAAAAAACAAAACAGTTAGAGATATTATACTCGACATACCATTAAATATGTCTTTGCTATGGTAGGTTGATCAACAACCTTGCTGTCTTGCTGGTTAAGATTAGGTTACGAAGAAGTTGATTCCGATGGTCTCTAATAACGATGCAGCCCCTAGATTAGTAATAAATCTACCATTTATCCGCCAGCAAAGGGCATCTCCAACAGGGCTGGGCAGCTGCTGAACCCCATAACAGCTACACCACAAGGCCTCCAATGGAGTCCATTATTGGTAACTGAGAGAGGCATATGGCCTTTACCGAGACGCCTGTTCCTGCACCACATCCCTGTAGAGAGTGACTGAGGAATAACTTGGGCTGGATTGTGTGCGTGTCTTGGGTGAGGAGTGGGGGGGGGGGGTGGGTATGTTAAATGAAGCAATTAATAAAATCATTTTCTACCCAGCTAAGGAGATAACGGCTTGGCACCAAACTACAAAACCATTAAGAGTAGCCCCTCCCGCCGAGAAAGGGAACGGCACATAGTATTCCTAGCGGGACAGTGGCATAGAGGACAGCAGCAACCACAGAGTCCAAGTGTTTCAGAGAAGCAATGTTGTTTCTCAACCAAAAGGGGGCAGTGTGTAGCCACTTGCCGAGTGACTGCCGGGACACAAAGTACCAAGCAAAACAAAGCATGGAACAGCAACACAATGCATATTTCATTGTTGTTTCTGTGTACATTACAAAAAAATTATTTGACCACTTTTTTGGCAAACGGCATGGGATTGAGCAATTTGTGTGGTTGAGGGTGTGCTGCTTCAGAAGGATGGTTTTCAATGGTCTTGGAAGTAATTATTCTGATAAGTGCAGCGGTCACAGAATCTGTCAATAACCGAGTTGATAAATGCAATGTGACGTACCATACAGGATGTAGATGTCATCAAAAAGATCTAGTTGTCGAATATTTCAAGAAACCTCACAAACCTGTGTGCACCAGAGAGGTACTTTGACTTTAAAGTCACCGCAAATGAAGCAAACAATTATTTATTTAGATTTTTATGCAAAAGGTGCAACTGTCAGGAAATTTAGAGACAATAAATATAATATAGTATACCAAACAGAATATAGATGTAAAAAATCTCAAGAAATCTCACAAAACTGTGTGCACTTTGACCTCAAAATGATGCAAACAAGGAACTCCCAACTCAATCACAACCATCCATAAGGAACATCTTGGGAAGGTAGACAACATAACTCAAAATAGAAAGTATACTGAGATTTGCTTGAGTATTGGGACATGTCTACATCAACAGGACTACAACACTGTATAATGCTGGGGTTATTTCAATGTCCCAAGACTCCTGCACCTCGCAGCAAGTCAGAACAAGACCCTCCAGTCCTTTTAACCTTGATGGAACTCTCCCTCTCTAGAGTCTGCCAGTCTTTCACTTTTCTCAGTGTCCTGTTGGTTTTCAAGAGGTTTTTTGTGGGAGAAGGGCAGATGAAATTCTCCCACCACCTTCCCTCAAAACAAACTCATCCATTTCAGATGTTTCCAGCTAAAGTTGAAACTATTTCTTTTTTTCCACTCCTTGACTTTGCTCGCTACCTCCCTGCCTCCCTCTTGCTAGACTGTCCTCCCAAGAAGAGCTGGTGCAGTGGAGTTTCGACATGAAGATTACTGAAGAGGCCGACCCCGTGCAATGGGGGGAATAAAAAAAAAGGGAAAAAAATACAAAATTTCCAAGATCCGGGCCAGACGCCAGCACGCGAGCTTTGGGTTTCTCTCCCTAGACTCTCTTCCTTCGCGCTCAGTCTCTCTGCAGGAGGTTGCTGGGAGTCTGGGCATGCGAGGTACAGATTAGGAGAGTCTGGAGAGGGTGTACAGGAGGGTTTAGCTCTCTTCACCTTTGTCCCCATCTCGCAGGACCATGCTGATCACACGGCAGCTACTGTGGTCGCATGTGTTAATTATCGCTGCTACATCTGGAGCTGCGCTAGAGACACAAACAGAGGCTCAAGCGTGCACGTTTTGGCTGCATAGCTCCACTACCAAAATGCTTTTTAAACTTAACTGAAACAGCGTACTACTTACTTGAGTACCAGTTTTTCTTACAGAATTGTTTTTGTTCCCCTATCATTGTTGGACATGACTGAATGGTACGAAGTTCCAAAAGTTAGTCAAATGTTTATTCAATAACTGCGGTTGACATTCAGTGAGTCATTCATTAGAATGCTTCAAACTGATAACTCAGGAGTTTGAGACTTTTTGATTGAATCACTAAAATAAATGATTCATGTGGGCGCCAATAGCCCCATGGTTAACGCGCCGACATATAGCGCAACTGTGCCACCGGCGACCCGAGTTCGATTCCCAGCTCGAGGTCCTTTGCCGATCCCCTTCCCCTCTCTCTCCACCCCACGCTCTCCTGTCAAAATCTCTCCTGTCCTATCCAATAAAAGGTATAAAAAAAAAAAAAAAAACCTAACTTGCAAAAGGAGGCGACAGAGCACAAATGTCAGATTTTTGAAACAGCAAAGTTTTGATTATGACTGCAGAATCAGCATGGATCACAACCTGTTCCAATCACAATTCTATTAAAAATAGCTAGAAAAAGAGCAGCTCCAATTATTAGCACGACTGTGTCCAGCAGCCGTGGCCGACAAGAGTGGGAGGAAGCAGTAGTTAGCTCTTGAGAGGTGTGAAAGAGTGATATACTGGCCACTAGGATATATGCCAAGATATAATTTGTGTCACCAGACCACAGAAACTGGTCGCATGGAATCGGGGAGCGTACAAGGAACGCACGTGGGCCTGGAGGAGCCTGTCTTTTTGCAATTGTTGCCTCATTGCCATCTCTCTCTTCCTTCTTTCATTTTCTGTCTTCACTCTCTCCATGCCTCTCTTTTGCCATGCCCTGGGCTGCTACCAAGAGGGAATTACTGCAGTGGAGCACAAAGTCCTCCCTCTTCTTCCCTTTCTTAGTTCTCGCTCTCTTTCCCTCTCGCTCTTATGCACACAGGCGCTATTTATAGAATGCAATGTCACTCACGCAACAGTCAGATCGCTCCCTGCTCTGAACAGGGCTCATACAACATTAACACTCTCCTCCTCAATTCAAAGACCATGTCCATGTTCCATCTTCCAATCCATGTGATGCTCTACCTGAAGCTCATCTCAGCATCTGCTGCTTTTAGGATGCTCTATCAGCTATTCTCCCAGACAATCTGCAACATTCTGAATGTATTATTGTCTCTGCCAGTCCACCTTGATGTTCTATCCATTCTATAGGATGCTCTATCAGATGATGTATCTGCCACTCTATCTTATCTTGACATTCTATCTACTCTATTGGATGCTCTATCTAGCCTACTGTTCTACTAGATCAATTTGCTGTACTGGTCTTCTATCTCCCTTGGATCCCTGAACTGCAGCTCTATCTGATCTTCTATTTACTCTAATTGATGTTTTATCTGAGCTATCTGATGTTTGACAAGATGTTAGACACTGTATCAGATTCTATCTAATGAATCTTGTGTTATATACACACATTCTATGGGATGCTCTATCTGAACTACATAATGTTCTACTAGATGCTCCAATTTGCTGTATCTACTCTTCTATATTATTGACTCATTTGGATCTTCTATCTGCTGCTCTATCTGATCTCCTACATACTCTATCGGATACTTTATCTGATGTTCGACAAGATGTTAAATCCACTGTCTCAGAATTTCTATCCAATGAATCTTATGTTATGTATACTCAAAGGGACCCTCTATCTTCCACTACATCTGATCTTCATCTGATGTTATCTTGTATTAACTTATCTTGCATTATCTTTTCTTCCATTGATTCTTTTGGATCTTCTATCTGCTGCTCTGTCAAGTGATCTATCTGACCTTCTATCTACTCTATCGAATGCTTTATCTGAAATTCGACGATGTTAAATCCACTGTATCCGATTTTTATCTAATGAATATTATATATGCTCCATGGGATGCTCTAAACGGCCTCCTAGCTACTCTTTGTGATGCTCTCAGCTTTCTGATGTTTTACTATATGTTAAATCCACTGATTCAGATCCCAATCTTATGTATTTTATTTTTTGACGATCTACTAGGTATACTGTATAGTCTGCTCTATCTGCCATATACATAGAGTAGATACAACATAAGATAAATCAAAAAGGAAATCTGAAATAATAAATAAAGATTATTAATATATAGAACTAGAAGAACATAGATAATTTTGTGCTGTTTTTTCACACACAAAAAAAGAAACTCATTAGTATAATATCTTAAAGGTCCCGTTCTTCATGTTTTTTTGAAGCTTTGATTGTGTTTACAGTGTGCAATATAACATGTGTTCATGTTTCGCGAGTACAAAAAACACAGTATTTTTCACACAATTTACTTATCTGTATACCGCTGTTTTCACTGTCCAAAAAACGGCCTGATGACCGCCTTGTTCTATGAAGTCTCTCCTTCAGAAATACATAACGAGTTCTGATTGTGCCAGCGGTTCCTGTGTTGTGATTCGACAGCAGTTTATCGCACGTTGCCCAGAAAGGTCACGCCTCTTACCATAAATTGGAGATGCATGCGCTGCTGAAGTGCTTCTTCTCCGTGGGAGCGCAACAAGACCACGCCCCCTTTTTTTTGTGTATTCCTGTGGGCGGAGATGAGTCAAAAAACTGTTCTAGTTACGTCATAAAAAAAGGAAGTAGAGGGATGTAGTCCAAACCGGCCATTCGCTGTATGCTTTGAAAGGGGACTTCTGTTAAATAAAATATCTCGCTAGGCATTGAACTTTAAGCTTTATCATTTTACAGGTATTATTTATGCTCTAACAGCAACATTACACACTAACTAAAGTTTGAAAAATGGAATCGCGAAGAACGGGACCTTTAATATACAAGTTGGACCTAGAGATATAATGAAAATAATTCTTGACTAAGAAAATTTGTCTAAGGTAGTGTGTGTGTTTGTTTAGAAAGGTGTCTACCTTGTCTGACTATAAATAGCTCAATAAAGATCACTATGGCAGAGGAACTCCCACAGGCACCTTGACTTTGGGAACTATGCCCCTAAGCATTCCCCCAAATCCCAGCCCTGAATTTAAAATACACAGATATGTTGTTAGATAAGTGTTGCCAAAGAGCTACAACCAAGCACGCATGTTTTTACCCATTTTGGCCTTAGGGATTAAACTGTCGAGGCATTCACACTGATCTCAGATCAGGGGCCGCAACTCTGTTTGTGTCAGTGTGAGTTGCTACTGTACTGAACAACTAATTTAGACGTAAAATGAAAATGAATGGAAATACAGAGAGGGAGAGATAGCGGGAAAGAAACATCTGGACAGGGATTAGAAGAACTAAAGGGGGCTAGAAAAAGGAGGGGTGGGCTGAGGGACAGAAAAATGGTAAAAGCTTAACGCACAGGGTTAAAGGAGGAGGTTGAACGGGAAGGTGGGGGAAGGAGAGAGCAGCTCTTACTTGAAAGAAGCCGGGAGGCATGGGTCCACCTGGCATGCCATCGTTGGGCGGCATGTTCCCCATCACAGGACTGGGAGCTGCTGCCGCACTCTGAAACAGAGAAACATGCAAAGCATCGTCAAAAAATAGATTCTAAAATAAATTCTAAACAAAATTGCACCTTTCAGCCACTCAAACTATTCTTTTAAAGTTTGTAAATAATTCCTCTTCTTCCAATAACAATTCTATTATTCCAAATCGACAAGATTCGGGTTTAAATACAACAACATACAAATAGAATCTCTTGTCAAATATGTGAGCTGTTCTTTAGGTTAAAGCCTGGGCCCCCCAACACCCCAGACAAAGCAAAACTCAGCAGTGTCTTTCCCATGATGGTAAAGAAGGGGTAGACAGGGATTACACACGACCCAGCGCCCCCTCCTCCACCCTGTAATCAGATCCCTCACTCTCGTCTGGGTGGAGGAGGGTAAATCGCCTCACTGCCGCTGACCTTAATCGCCCAGACACTCACCGCTGACCCTGAGAGGGCAAAGGGCACCGTTTCATACACCGACATACACAGTCATAGGTACACGATTATCTGCCTTTAGCTCTTACACATTTGTAATAGCATATCACCCACTAAAGCCACATACAAGTATATTTAAGATCACATATAGTCACACACACCAACAGGACAGACAGGTTGACTTGTAGGTCCAAAGACAAATTTGACTAAAATTCCTCTGGGGCTTCATCCCACTAGCACCTAAGGTTGAGAAGAACTGGCATATTATTTCAAATGCTTTTCATGACCTGGTAACGATTCTCAAATGTCTCAAAATAAAAAAAAATTGAGAATAAAAGGCTCGTTCACACCAAGAACGATGCGCTGCAGTTATGTTGTATGCTACTTTAAATGCTCAAGCTCTTTAAAGTCTGATTGCTGTCAATGTTTTTAAAATTCTAAAATTCAATGATATAATTATCTGTCGTTATTGTTACAGTAGTTGTGTGGACTTCCATATTCTCACAGAATTTGAACGAATATTGAAACTTTGATGTTATAGTATCGTCCTAGCTGTTGACGATTCAAAATGTGTTTCTCGCACAAAACTATCGTTTAGCTTCAGAATACTTTTATGAAGCCTTTTAGAGCTTGAAAGTCTTTCATTATAATGACAAATAATAGCATGAACATAGTTCTAAATTTTTCTATTTCTGTTCTGTGGAATAAAGTCTGGAACAAAATAAGGTTGAGTAATTGTCAGAATTTTCATTTTTAGATGAACTTTCCCTTTAAGACATTGACAAATCAAAAGCGCCAGCCACAACTTCCACAAAAAACCGACAGATTTACATATTTATATACAAGCACGCACTTTCTAAAAAACAAGGGAAGAAAAATGGTCCGGAGGCTGGTGCTGGGCAGATAACAGGTGAGGTACGGCCAGGCGCCGTGTTTGCTTGTAGTGGAGGGAAAGGCGAGTGTGTTTGGTTAAGGAGAGGGAGGGGCTGAGTGACAGATCGGGCTGGAGAGATTTTGTTTACACAGTGGCTGGTGTAGGTTTAACCAGCACAATGGCTCCGACTCTATTGCCACACCATATGAATGAGTGAAAATGCAGAAGGAGGGTGGATAAATACTTTCATTAACACACAGAGATGAACTAAAGGAAAATCACTGGCCAGAATGACCAGTGGCCCATCAGCGGTAACAGGAGTCGTTGGTAGCTCACACGCACACAGCGCAACTCCACTGCACTCAGGTAGAGCGGCAGAGGGCCCAATCGGCTTGTTGCCATGACAACTCAGACCTTGGCTCTCCCGCTCTCTGGTGCCCATTAAAACCCTCAGGCCGTCAATCACTCGCCCGGCCAGGGAGCGAAAGAGAGGGAGCGCGAGAGAAACCCAGAGAAGAGAATGAAGATAGAGTTTAAAGGAGCCTGTGGCTTTTGATTGGCCTGGCTGCTACTGCTATCTCTCTCCCTCTCGACCACATAAACAGACACATTCCAGTTCCTGTTAACACTTCTCATGCCGTGCTTTGCATGTTTGCCCAGCCCTCATCCCTTAAAGCAAGAACATTATACATGAACTGATTTTCCAAACATTTTACCCCTTAAGATGCGGTCATATTTAGCATTGTTGGTGAATTTTCACAGGCAAAATGCAGTAATTTCAACAGGAATCCATGCAAGTGGGAATTTCACATGAGGGCGAAAGATTTTCCCACGCGACTTTAGCAACGGGTTCCAATTAGTCACAAAAGTCTGCCGTGCGTGCTGACAAACTGAAAATTGCTTGGTTTGAAATTGATAATGCAGCTTTTTTGGCCAATAAATTATGCTGAAATTTAGCTAATATAATTGCACCTGACATGATTTCAATTTTAACACAAAAAAAGAGCTATATCGGCCAATAATTTTAACCAAACTGTGACTTTTGTCATCAGATCATTGAAATTTAAAGTTTCATAAAATGATATAAAATATATATAAATGTCTGTGTGTTGTTTAAATTAATTTTTAATGATCATTTTCCACTGCCAACAACATGACATGCTTATGTGCATATTTTGTGTCATGCTATTGTGCAGATTTCACTATTTTGGGAACAGTATTACAGCAGAAATAAAGCTCATCATAGACTCAGCAATAAATGTACCTAATTAATTATTAATAAAGCATGAATAATTTTGGTGACCTATACGTTCACCTAGCATCCACACATACATACACAAGTCCAAACCCTCTGAAGTAATTAGCCACTGCTGTTTTAATTATCAGTATCAATCGTAGGGCTCGGCTGGGCAGCAGACAGCGGAGGAAAGGCTTAATCTGGGCATCGATCTGGAGCAGGGATCCAGGATGAGGAATGGATCCTACCTTATCTGTGCTCAGATGAGCAGGGTAACCCAGATCAACGACCGACAAACACATGCACAGTAGGCATGTGCCGGTATCAAATTTTCATGCTGCGGTTAATTGATTGAGCTTTTATCACGGTATACGGTATTATCACGATATATTTAAATTGCTCAAGAGAAACAGATGGATTGTGGGTATCTAAAAAAAAAAAAAACTTGCATCACAATGTATAATTGTAATTTTCAAAACATATTAGGAGTGTAACGGTACATGTATTCGTATTGAACCGTTTCGGTTCGAGGCTTCCGGTTCGGTGCGCATACAAACCGAACGATTCCTTGGACCATTTTTCCTGCCGACAAAATTCGCGCTGGCGCGACCACCACAACGGTGCGCAACATCAAATGGCAAGCGTAATGAAAGCGGAACGAAACTGCGGTACTCATTATGTGCTTCACGGATCGTTTATCAGTTCGACCAGCAACATCTGTGCAGCGCGAGCCGATCTCGATCAAGCGAAACTGTTACTACACAGCGCTAAGATCCAGTAAAGAAAACATTTTAATTCGCCACTGAAGTAATAACATCGCTGCGAGATCTAGTGAGAAGCATTCATATTTCTCCGTTATTAACCGTAGATCTCTATTACTAGATCAAACAGCGCTGACGTGGACACCAGGAGAAATATTGTGCCGTGAATGAACTAGTAATACTTTACGTCCACAGACCAGCAACATTCACCATGGATTTAATATAGTAACACTCACTGTAACCAGTTTGGCTGGAATAGTGAAATGCTTTCAAGTACTTCACACATCTTTTTCCAGCACTTCAAAACTCAAATAATATATAAATAAATATATGAAGAGTTCAGATGCAAAAGCCTCTAAGTGCCATTTGAAATTTTCTTCTAGAATGATCATTTTTATGAAGCTTGTATATTTAAGTTCAGTAATTTCACTCAAATGACAATAATAGGTAATCTTCATTGCCATTTAAGTGAAATTACTGAACTTAAATATACAAGCTTGATAAAAATGATCATTTAAGAAGAAATTTTCAAATGGCTTTCGCATCTGAACTCTTCATATATTTAAATGTTATTTTTAATGTGATGACCAAAACATTATTTGTTCATCCTTCAAAGATGACACCCATTTATAAACCTGAAAGTTTCAAGATGTAGGAAAACTCACACTTATTTAAAAAATATTTTTTCTTTTAACAAATAGGAAATTTCTCTGGCATTTCTTACTTTTTGCTGTATCGAAAACGTACCGAACCGTGACTTTAAAACCGAGGTACGTACCGAACCGTGATTTTTGTGTACCGTTACACCCCTAAAACATATGGTAACTAAACAGAATTTTATTAAGTTTAGTGACAACATGTTACAATGTTTACATGGTACAATGACTGGTAGGCTACTGTTTGTATTATTCAATTAAATTATTGTATTTGATTTTAATCTTAATTCAATATTGACTCATTTGGATAAATATTAGGTAGGCTACAGTCTGCATGTTAATTTTTCTCAAGAAAAAAAATATATCTCACATAATGCTGTAAACATACAGAGAGAAATTAAATATAATGCGGTTTTCATTATAATAAACAATTATGTAATGACAAGTAAACATAATAAATCAATATGTAATATAGTTCACATATTTAGCAAAATACTCCTCTCTATTTTTTCTAGTCAACTAATGTGCTGGGGCCTCATTTATAAACGTTGCGTACGCACAAAAGAAGGCGTACGCTGCTCTCTACGCAATAATTGGTATTTATAAAAAGCAAACTTGACAGGAAAATGTGCGGTCCTTCACGCAAGCTCTGACCCAGGCGTACGCACAAAAGCGGGTGAAATGAG
This sequence comes from Tiaroga cobitis, assembly GCA_030578255.1. Lineage (NCBI taxonomy): Eukaryota > Metazoa > Chordata > Actinopteri > Cypriniformes > Leuciscidae > Tiaroga > Tiaroga cobitis. The sequence goes on from CM060612.1 coordinate 15,280,071, forward strand.
AAATGGCGACACCGTCGGCAGATGGAAGACACATGTGAAAGTGTGTGACCGTCGTGTTAAAGAAATGGCAATACTGGCTCTCATGAATAACATGAAGACTTCACAAAGCAAGTCTTACAATTAACAGCCTACATGAACACCCGTTTGATCAATCTGCAGTGTAAAACAAACAAAATCAAACAAGATAATCAACAGAAATGCAAATTAACACATATTTGCAAAAATAAAAGTGAAATATGTTCTGCAATAATAATTATAGCATGTTATGCAATTCATCCTCATAACACATCTGTAGCTTGTCAGATGCAATCAAATGGATGGTAATACAGTAAAATGCCATGCCATCACAATGCGTAATGACGTAATGCAACCTTTTGCCACTCAAGTGCCTTTTTTGGCATTAATGCCCACACTGTGCCCTCCAAACAACATTTTACTCTTCTTTTCCACCTCGCCAATGATAATTTCTACTTCACATTGAGTGAAGTTACGTTTCTTGGTTTTCCTCTCTGTGTTTGCCATGATTTCGCAATCGATGAATATTAACTTGTGGGCATTTCACGGACTATTTATGGGCAACTATGGGCGTGACATGAAGCCGCAAAAGCTGCGCTACATTTAGAATTGATTGTGATTTATTAAGGGAAAACTGCGTAGGATGTGCGTGCGCACAGTTTTATAAATTTGAATATTTCTGTGCGTACGCACATCCTATGTTTCATCCGTACGCCACTTCTGACGCAAATCCTACGCAAAGTTTTATAAATGAGTCCCCTGGTCATTAAATGGCTTTCCTGAGGTAAATGTAACGTTCTGTGACATAACTGTTCTCCTGCAGTTTTATTGACCTCTTTCCGGGTTTGAAAAACACTGATTGATCGATATTATGTATGATGCATATACCTTTCGGTAAGTTGTACTGTATCTTTAAATAAAAAGTAACAGATGATCGGTTTACTTGAACTGAGGCGCAGCGATCTGTCACAATGGACAGAACCTAAGAGCTGATTTTTTTTTCATATCAAAAGTAACCTGCTCTGTCTAGTCTGTCGGTGTCAGTGTTTGCTCCGTGCTTTTTCTCTGCGTGAGAGCGTGTGAAAGGCGTCAATTGCTTAAAGCGCCTTTCAGACAGGACGCGGAATGCGCGGCGCTGGCCGCTGAGCTCAATGTTGCCCTTCAGATACAACGCGATTTGCTATTTTGCAAATAAAAAGTCGAACTATTTTGAACTTTGACCCCGGCCGCTTTGGTCGATGCAGCAACAAAACGTCCCCGTGCGTATTCCGCATCCTGCATGAAAGGCGCTTGAGTCTCAAGCTGAATGCGTGAGAGTTGGCAGCCCTGCGGGGGGTAAATCGTCGGCAGCGTTCCTCCTTTCGCCATGCTTCTACTCCATGTGATGATTGTTTACATTAGACTAGAGTCCACACAGTGCTTAAACATGTAGGGATTGTTTACATTGGAGTGCGCACGTGTTTTGCGCAGCATTTACGCAGTGTTTTTTAAGCGGTTGATGGAAAATAAGCTAATGCGCGTCCTAAAAGTCTAAATTCCAATCTATTATTTTTCACGGTATTTTGAAGTGCCCGCGATAACAATATCGTGCATTTTCATTACCGCGATTTATCGCATTACCGAATACCGGCACATACTAATGCACACATACTCTAGTAAAAAAAGCTCACTGGCCATTCAGCATATGCTGAATGAGCAATACAGTGGCTCAGAAATGGACATGTAAGCATGGAAGTCATCTTGATGTATTAACACCAAGTCAAGTCAACTTCATTTATATAGCGCTTTTAACAATATGGACAGTTTCAAAGCAGCTTTACAGTGATAATAGGAAATTAAAGTAACAGAGATTGTTTTGGCTTTACAGAATTATTTATCGCTTCTGAGTAGCCATGTGAACCAGAACTATTTTGATAACGTTTTAACCACTGGCTAGTTATGAAATTATTATTGCTCACACTTGGGCTTAGCGATTTTTCTGAACTCCCAAAAAGTATTAAACTTAGGTGTGCTACAATGATTGTTGATAATAATTCAAATCCTTATATTATATTAATGTATATTTAATAATTATATTAAATACATAAATTCACATTTATATACAATTTATTGAAATATAAAAATTTTCACACAAAAAAAAAAAGGTTTAGCATTTCTGTTTTGTAGGGATGGGCTTTTTTCCCAAAAAATATTGTATTTAAATATTTGGGCTCAAAACAAATATTGATGACTAAATCAAGATTAACGATAAAGTCGTTAATTTTTATTCATTACGTTTTTCTTACCATATGCGTTTAAGTTTGCGTTCTTAGGATGTATCATGGAGTCACCACATTTTTGGCCAGCAAAGCAACGTGTAGAAAAATTATTACAGATTAAATATTCGACTATTATTTGTGCAGTGCACACCCCTATTGTTTTGCAAAGCTATTGATTTCATTTGTCAGAAATATCCTTAATGTAATATCCCTAGTCCAAATATGAGATTGTTTTTAAAACATGCCCCAAATAAACATCCAAGATACCAGCATTCATCCCACTTACTGCATTTCCACACACTCACTGCTTCCTCTGCTCCTTCTCCCAACATCCCACAATTCCAATAACTCAGTCAGTGAAGTTGACTCCATAAAGATTAGCCAGTGAGGACCAAAGCCATAATCAGCCATGCTGGCTGACAGATGTGCCTTTTAATCATTGGGGCGCTGGGACAGCAATCTACACTGCGTAACATAGGGAAGCCACTATGACAAGGGGTCTCTCTCTCCATTGCTCCCTCTCTTTCCCTCCCATGGCGTCAACAGCTGTTGTATCAATCAGGTGAATTAATTACCAGTAAACAAATCTGCTGAGGAAACCCCTCATGTACACCCACACCCCGCAAATACATACACACATATACTGTATTCCCAGAACCCCCTAGCTTTCTCAATCTCAGTGGCCCACAATTATGCTTGCTCAAGGGCCTAATCATAAGCCATGTACGGAGACAAGTGTGTTAATGTGTGTGGACAGGTGGAGGGAAAGTTTTCCACCCAGAACACCTTTTGAAATGCTGAAGCAGCAGTATAACTCTGAAACATGAAAAAAGAAAAAAGACAGACAAATAGAAACAACAGGTATGTGTAGCCACACTCCACCTGGTATTTACATTAGTTGGTACACTGTCATACAAATGTTCCTACTGTACTGAATAACACTGAGCAAAATGCTAATGTTGCTTTGAAATTTTATTTAAAAGTTTGAAAATTGTAATTAAGGTATTTGCTTGGAATCTTGCGTTTATCATTCTTGTGCCGCTACAGAGAATGATGGGAAAGGTATTTTTGCAGCACAAGCTTTAGTGTAAAAAACTAAATGCTATATTGTACATTAACAGTACTTAAACTTTGGAGAAAATTAAATTGTACAATTAGCATTCAAAGACAAACCTTAATGATGTGTAATACTGACTACCTTTCAAAAAAAAAAAAATTTGATCTACCCAAAAATGCTTATCAAGCTTGAAACAATCACATCCAATCCATTCAACAGTTTACACCAACATCTGGTATTTTGACCAAAAAAAAAATATGTATAACTGTATATTGCAACAAAAAAAAAATGTTTTAATTAATTCGTTTTAAAACCTACTTTCTATAGGTAACATCTTAAACATGTCGGTTATTTTTTATGTCAACTTGAAGCCAATGTAGAGTGCTAAACATCCAGAGCAGTGTTTCCCCTAGGATATTTTTTAGGGGGGTGGTAGATCCCCCGAAACTAGTGTCGCGGTGTAAAAAAATTTGTAATCAAAAATCATATCTAATTAATTTAAATCATGAAACTTTTATTATAAACAAATATTAAACTTATACAATATTTTTTTTTTAAATTCTATGAAATGTTTTTTTTTTTTCACACAAATTCTGTTTTGTTTTTTCTGGTAATCAAATGAAGACATAAAACATTAATTACATTTCTTTTAATCATATGAAATTAAACAAACTTTGTCAAACAACGTGATGCAAAATGAGCTTTACTGTTAAAATTAAAACATGGAAGAAAAATTTATTATTCCTTAAAAAATAAAGTTTTGATCATAATTTCTTTGTATTAGTGTTAGTATTATTATTACATTGAGACGCATCTAAATTCTACTGTACAACAGTAATATGTTTATATATATATATATATATTTGATGGGTTGCCGTGAAGACCTTTGAGTTTCTGTGTTTATGACATGACGATAGTTTTTCTCAAATGAAGCGGTTAAATGCTTACAAAGTGACTTTAACAGCGGATCTAGAGTCTGAAGAGGAAGTTCATGCATTCGTGTCCTCATATAGGCAAAAAAAAAAACAGCTCGTCCGTCACACGTGCTTCAGCGTGTGTGGTAAATGAAACGTCGTCTGCACCATTCATTCACAGAGAACACGTAGGATTCGTATTTAAATAGTAATTTTGCGGTTTAATATTCACACACTAGTCTATCGTGATTTGATTTCAAGTGTACTGAACTGCTATATCGCGAAAATCTTATATATTTTTTTTATTCTTTCATAGGGGGCGGGGGTTAGTTTTGAGGGAGCGAGCCCCCCCAAAAAACAATGGTAGGGGAAGCACTGCAGAGATAAGAAAGGGAGGAGAATGACTAGTTCTAAGTGCAGACACGTTTGTAAACATCTAAGTGAGAGACTGGTAAAGGTAAGAAGGGGCATATGGTTGGATATGATGTAGAAATGTTTTAATGTCAGTGTTGCTATCCTATAGCTAATGTGAAACACGTCAGGCAGTCATATTACAATCCATACATTGCAAGAGTGGTTGGCGGGAAGGGCGTTCCCATTGGGACTATTGATGCCTGCAGAAAAGGGGAGTTTCCCATCTCTCCCTCTCTTTCTTTCTCTCTCTGCTTTTATTTATTAAGTACGCCCTCTAAGCAGGCAGAAATCATTCCTCTTTGGAAAAGAGTCTCTGGAGTTCCTGCTACGGGGTTAAGGAGCTTAGCGTACTATAGTTAACATTCACAGAGTCTGAACGCTGGGAAAGTGTAGGAAACCTAGAAGGCTGTAGGTATCACAGAAGAGCTGGAAGCACAAGGAAAAAGAGAGGGCCTTGTTCCTGCCAGACAGGGGCTTGGAGAAGGGAAAACACAAACGGCATTCCTTAGACAATGAAGGGTCTGTAGCGCTGGACCTTTATGCCTGAGGCGCCAAAAAAAAAAAAAAAAACACAATGAAGGAGAAAAACTATGGGCAGGTTGAATTCCTAGATGAAAAATGATAAGAAGAAACTGAGAAGAATTAAGTTGTGGTGGCAGAACCTAGTTAACAAGAACAACAACCAAAAAAAGCAGACATAACGCATCAAGAGTTAAAACAAGTTTCCCTGTTCTTCAAACTTCAGCCTGGTTAAAGTGGCTTTGGGTTCCCTCAGATGTCCAAATCCACAATCCCTTTATGCAGATTGTGAGTGAAACCACTGAAACTGAGTCAGCCAACTCGTAACTGGCTGTGGCAAACAGTGGTCAGCCCACCCAGTGGTCAAATCCATCTTCCATCTACAACAACTCAAGTTCTCTTCTCCACAGAAAGTTATAAAACTGTCAATAGATGCGGTAGCATTAGTGGCAAAAGCATACCAAAAAAAAGTCCTCTAAATTAATCAAAACCACCTGAAGTCTCACTATCACATTTGCTGAAGAAAGGCATCCAGGAGCTCAGAGCACATAGCGTTTCTCCAAAGAGCAGTATATAACCACATGCATGTCATGCTAACCTGTGCTAGCATTCCCATCAATAAATAAACAGCCTGACAGAAATATCTCTCCCCAGTCTCATGCCCCAGCACATGCTAGGCTAGTCTCCATCTTTTTCCTTGGAGAACAAAACAATTTTATGATAAAAGGTCTTGGAGCTCAGGAAAACAAAACAAAATCCCTCAATTTGAGTGGATTTGTTGAATGAAAGGTACTTTTAGCACATAGACGAATGCATTACTTTCGAGAAGATTCTCATGGTACGGGATACACAGATAAAATGCATTTAATTATTTCATTATCTTGTCTAACATTATACACTAATGTGCATCTAAAGCTTGATCATCCCCATATATGTAGATAATTTCCACCTGGAAAGCACTTTTGTATCCACTCTCCTGGCTCACGGCCGGCATCCTGGCTCCAGCTGACCATAATGCATTGCAAATCACGCCACGTTTATCGAAAGGGTACACGAAAGCCATGACACTGCACCGAGTCAACGGTTCCACTTGATTGTGATCGTTTCTGTCAGAGGAACTACAATACTAGTCTAAGATCAGCCAAATTAACAATCTATTCAGTTGGAGCTCAGCTTAATTGCATTAGCCATGTAAGAAGATGGAAAACAACTTTGCTTGTGTTGTAATGTGATTAGTGACACTTTAAAGCAAATATTTGGTGTCAAAGTTATGGATGCTCCGATCAGGATTTTTGCAGCCAATACCGACTACCAATTTCTTGTCATCATGATCGGCCGATACCGATCATTCAAGATTTATAGAAGTGATAGGCTATGCAAGTTGACTGGGGTGATAACCCCTTACACCCTGAAGGCATTTTTAAAGATTTCATGTGATTTCAAGTGGCATACTCAAAAGTAATGGCTTATAACCCTAAAAAAAAAAAAAAAAAAAAAATAGGCTAACATCAAGCACCGTATATACGCGAATATAAGACGAGGTTTTTGTCCTAAAAATAGGCTGAAAAATGGGGGGTCATCTTATATTCGAGTGGAGGAATCGATTGATAGCCTTTTTCTCCCGCGCTAGGAAAAAACTATTCCATTATGAGCGCTCATACCGCGTGCCTACATTTGAAATAACGAACTTGAGTGTGCAAAAGACACGATATGTGAACGGGGGGGTGGGGGGGTGGGTCTCTGCTCGCTTGTCTCCGTCCGCTCTGGCATCCTCTGTAAACGGCGCTTTTTCTTGCGCGGCTCGAGCAGAGGGAGAGAGAGAGAGCGGGAGCCGGATCGTCGTCGAAAACGGCCAGACAACCCTGCAGGGTGGTTAAATCCATCCCGTCACACTCAGGGCAGCCGCAGTCATGGCCAATCAGGAAGCGCATGTGTGCCGGTCTCCGCCGACGAGCGGGCCTCTACACGAGGCACAGGTGATGCAAGGCATTTAGTACAACGCCTCGGAAATTTGCTCTTAAATTTATTTTCTGTTGAAAACCTGATTTTTTTCCACAAAAATCTATTTTCCCCCAAAAAATAAGTCTGGAAAATGGGGGGGTCGTCTTATATTCAGGGTCGTCTTATATTCGGGTATATACGGTACATGGTCTCATTTCATAGAAAACCTTTAAAGTTTTTAAGAAAATTGATTTTGATCATGTTTGGAGGTTCTTATGTTACAATACTGCTCAGAAAACCCCAGAAAATATGATAGATTATCAGATTTATTTTGTTATTATTCATGCTTGGCATGATGATAATTATAAAGTATATATATATATATATATATATATATATATGACATGTCATAAATTCACAATCATGTCAACTGCATCTGGGCAAATGTTTGTGTTGATATCTCAAAGCAATCAAAATGTATGGCATTTGAAACCATGGTAGCCTTTTTATCAAAAGTCCAAAAACCTCTCCAAATAAGTGAGTGTTTTACTGAACATAAGAACTATTTACATGTTCATGCCACAAAGGATAACATTATTTATAATTACATTGAATAAGTAACAAGTGATAACTAAGATCCTGGTTAATGAGTGATGATCTTCAAGTGCTGTTTCAGCTGTGCACTCCTATTCTATGGCTCATAGTAAATAAAGACCTGTCAATCTGAGAGATCGATCCAATCCAAGAACGTTCCAGCTGTAAAACAGTGTCCAATTTGTCTCTACTACTCTATTTGTCTCTATCCGCCATACCTGAGATCCTGTTTCCGTTGGTTGAACTTTTAAAAGACGTTGGAAAACACTGTCATGATCGTGACACAATCGGATCCCGGAAGTCCTAGAGCTTTAGCCAAGCAGCATGTCGTGTCAGTCCGTGAGGATCTTCTCAAGATCTACGCATCATGTTATGTTGTGTGTGGACTCGTTTGAATGTTATTATCGGCCAAGACAGATCTGCAGCCGATCGATCGGAGCATCCCTAGTCAAAGTGTTTGGCACTGGAAGGTGAAAAAGTATGTGGGTCTGATCCTGATCTCAAACAGTAAAGCGGCACCTAGACCCTGGGAACAACATAAGGACACGTGTCCAGCAAACTTCCAGCACACAGTGGCTGTCTCTCGCTCTAATCTCATTCTTGATAGTGTTCTGTCTCTCTCACATTCTCCGTGTTTATGCTAATTCTACATGTGAACACGAGCAAACCACAAAGCCCCAGGGGGTAAAAATGGGGTTGTCTGATTCCACACCCTCCCTTTTCTTTTCTCTCTCTTTCTGTCTCTCTCACCAACCCCCCCACAATAGAGTCTGGGTGTCAGGCAGCTCACAGAAGCCGTTGTCATGGTGACAGGTCCTGTCTGTGTTCCGTCCCCCAGGCATCTCAGATCCAGAGAACGCTGTATTTTTTGGGAAGGTAGAATGAGAGTCAAAGAGTGATGGAGAGAGGAGAAACCAATATACATAGATACTGGCAAAATGAGTCTACACATTTAGAAAATTATGTAAGGAAAGATGGAGGATGTAAAGGAAAGGGACAAGACCAGGACACAAGGATAAGGGGAGAAAAGAACCATTGCATTTTCTTTGACCCGCCATTGTTCATCTGATGAGACACAGAGAGGTCAGGGATGGCATGGACTGGCCTATCAACAGAACGCCTTCCCAGAGCCAGCAAATAGAGTAGGCATCTCACACCCTATTCCTGGCACCCTACGCCCTCCACCTGACCTTTCAGACACCCTCCACCGGTCCACTCCAACCCATCTGACCCAGCATCCTGCCCTATTTCAATGAGAGACTACACGCAGATCCCCTCTGCATTCGCTCCGTATCATGTAACACGCCTAAAACATGGTGCACCTGGTGCTGGCTAAAATAAGGTCTCCTGTAGGGACCTTGTCAAGAAGGCCATGTGCCTCTCTAAAAAGATGTCAACAAGGTAGAAAACATCAAGTGAAAGCAAGTAATGCCAATGGCGTTAATGGCGTTTTTTTTTTTTATTGACTTTTTTCTCCACGCTGCACGTTGTTGAAAAGTGAGATGTTACCACTGGTCAAGCCCTCTGGATTCTAGTCCATTGCTCCAGATGACCACAAACCCTCCACATTCAAAGGACTGAAGAGTTGGCGCTGCTCTGCAAGTGACATTTAGGAATGCTAACAGTAGTAAACCTGTCATTTAAAAATAAAAAATGGCACACAAACGATTCATGCATAAGAAGCCTCTTATGCTAAAGAAAAAGCTAAGCATCTGGAAGAGTTCCCTTCATTTACTCAAGACGTTGTCAACTGCAGCTAAATGCATCCAGAGGTGCAGTTGCATAAAGTCTTGTTTCTTACTTATTACAGCTCTTGACTTCCCCCTTTAGGGCCATCCAGCATGTTAATTGCAAGGCAAACAATCCGAGAGCCCACATTAACCTCCAGAAGTCTCCCATGAGTGGAGGTTAGTTAAGCCCTTTTCAAAAACCTTAACGCCACTGGACAAGTACCAGTTTGAAGCTAATCCCACTGGAGGAGGGACCCCTTCCCTCTAAATTTGCACAGCAGGGGAGAGCTGATGAAAGTACCAGCGATACGAGCCACATCAAAGGAGGTGCGGAGTGAGACAAGTGCTACCACTTTGTTTGACCACTATTCTGTTAGTGATGGTTAGCAAGCTGGATAGATTTGTCAGAGGAACAATATGGCTTCACTCATTACATTGAAATGGCCCTTGTATTCAATTCCCATGGTGTGCTTTGAGTGTTTGCATGGAGTAACGCTATATAACCAGTGTTTTATGGCAGTTGAAACTTTTGAGACAAATTGGTATGGTAACATTTTAAATTGGTGTCAAGATTCGTTATTAAAATGGTCAGATTAGGCCTTCGTTAGTCACATTAGAGAGTAGCTAGTAAGGATGTGCAAAAGTACTTTTTTTTTTTTTTTAATGACCAGTTGAAGGGTTGCCGCAACAAATTGCATTAGGACATGTTCTCGTGTTCGAAACCAGCTGGACAGATTACAAAAAAAATGGAAAATCAAGGTCAAGATGCAAGGTCAAGATTTAAAAAAAGTTAAAGATTTCACACTGTATCTGGAAACCAAACACTAAAAAACTGTGCGAAGCATGACACTGTTGGTTTTTCACCCTTTAAAAGCTTTTAGGAACAGGTCTAGGTTGAGACAAACATTTGACCAAGATACAATGATTCTTCTTGATGGTACTCTGGGAATGCATAGCCACAGAGGCAATATGCCTGGACAGATGGAAACAAATTAGTAACAAAACAGTATTAGCATCCCTTGCTTGCTCACCAACAGTCTACTGTCAACCCCCACCCCTACCATCCGCATCTGGCATAGATCTGGTTTTGGTCTGACACAGGCTCCTAGACCAACTATGCTCATTTCCACACTCTTCGGACCCCTTGTTCCTCCCACCCACCCCCACCCCCTCCAACTGGCCACATAAGCTTGCAGGAAAGTGCAGAAAAAAAAATCCTTCTGTAGGTCGGCCAGATTAAACTGCCACTGTAATCCGCTTGGCTTTCACCTCCTTGTCCTCAAACAAGAGATGAAGAGAGAGAGAGAGAGAGAGAGAGAGAGAGAGAGAGAGAGAGAGAGAGAGAGAGGGGACGAAAAGGATTGCAAGGTAAAAAAAAACAAGGGCAAAGAGAGCATTAGGAAAACAAAGACCACAACTAAAGCAAAAAATTAAGTAAATGAAGAAAGCAAACATAAAAAGCTAATGGGAATATGTACAGAAGGGAATAAGGAAAAACAAGCAAATAAGAAACCTAGGAAAGGAAGGTATACTCAACATCACTTCAGCCTTTAAGAGGTACATCACCTCAACTGACCAAAACTATCAACCAAGGGGCTATAAACAACTCAAACACACAGTAAAGATATCATGGGTGAGGAGGACCGGCGTGGGTGTTTGGAAGTGTGTTTATGTGTGACTTGAGAAATACAGTGTGGAGAAACCACACTCACAGTCAGGTACTTGCACACACAAATTTGTTGGGAGAATCCTGCAGGAAGTGGGAGGACATCCAGTGAGAGAGGGCGGTGATATACAACAGGAGCACTTCAAACAGCGAGAGAGGAGATGGACAACTCCTAAGACCAATAAAACCCAGCAGGGGAGGAGGGTGCGAGGAAGCAGGGCAAAGGGAAGAGGAAGTAACTTTATCTTTCAGACAAAACAGGAGGGGGAAGAACAAGGGTAGTAGATTGAAGGACCACTTCCTAAAGATGTTAACAGCTTTTCTATTTCCAAAGAAAACACATCGGACACCATTTTAGCTCAGTGCTGAAAACCAGCAGCTTTAGAGGTGTAGGCTTGACCTAAAGAGAGTAATTTGGGGGTCCTAGGATCAATACTCCAACTGACCATTTCCAGATAATGAAACGCAGCACACAGTCATCTAAAAAAAATGCTGTCCATCATTGTGGAAGTTAAGGGAATCCATGAAGTGCTTTCCTTTTCAGGTTGTCCGCTAGCATTCTTTCAGGAAAAATGACTAAATTATATTGTCCTCTGTCAAGCTAATCTTTTCTACCCATTATATGCAAACTCAGACAGTTTCTGCTTCCCTAGTACTGAAGTTTAGTCAAACAAGGGGTTTCAAACCTTATGATGCCAAGGACCCAGAAATATCATGATCTCCTTTGTGAAGGACCCTCTCTATATTTTCAAGTATAAAGACTCATTTGAACTGTGTGACATTATAAAGCTAACAAGACGTTTTCCACTGATCCCCTTATAAGAACCCCAGACCAAAGTTGGAAAATCTCTGGTTTAGAGAACTCTAAATGGACGTCCTCAGGCAAGTGCACAGGTAGACCCCAAGTAGTGCTCAAGCACCTGCCTTTTTGGTCTCTGACTACATAAGTGCCCTTTTTGCAAGACATCCTTTTGATTCATATTTTAGTTTTTATTTTGGCAAACAGAAGTTTTAGATTTGGCAAACGGTTTCAATTCTCAATTAAGTGCCCTCCATTAAGCTCAACAACAAGCACTATAAGCACTTTTTGCTCTATTTCACCAATGATAACAGGCAGAACAGTTGGACCCTGCAGTGGCGTTTGAACGAATCCGTGAATGAATGATTTTTTGACTTGCTTAAGACTTCCCGCCACCTACTGGCGGTTTTAGTTTCACATATACATATATATATATATATATATATATATAGAAAATGATCATTAAAATTTTTCCAACATTTCATAAATATTCTAAATTTTACATTTCAAATACTAATTTCGTAACATTATTTATGCAATTGTAATTGTAGTGTAAATGCATCTAAAATAATAATAGTATAATAATTAGGGATGTCATGAGAACCGAAACTAGGAATGCAAAACATTGATTGTTTACCAATTCCAGCATAATGCCAACAAAGGACATATTTATTTAAAAATGCAAGTCATTTAAAGATGTTATACAGAATGTAACTAACTAAATTTCATAGTATTTATGATGGGGTTTTTTTTTCTTTCTTTTTTTCGCTTGAGTGCCTGCCCACCAAAATGTCTGTGCACAGCCCTGGATGTCCTAATGTCTTGCATTGTCGTACTGAGATCCCAGCTAATAGAAAATAGATAATTGATACGAATTATTAACTGGAAATCCAGTAGAGTAGCATGCGTCTATCAAGAATGATGAATGTGAATGCCTCATAATCTCGGACACTTCGCGTCCGTGCTCCTTTCAGCTAGGTGTGTTAACCTTTTCCTTCTGATGAAGCCCATTACAGAGAATAATCGCATGCCAAATGAAGACAAATGATGTGACCGCACTGTGCATGGAGTAGGAAATCCCTGATCACTGAGGCCCCCCATTCAACAGCATTGATTAGCTTCCCAACCAAAGTAGCCAGCCAGAGGAACTAAATGCTCCGAATCAATGCTACTTAGCAGATTATTGACCAATCGCTGCCTCCCTCGCTGACATTAAAGCAAAATTCTAATTCAAAGGAAGCGATGGACAACCAGCAACATGGTTTTTAAACATATAGCTATAACATGCTGGAAAACTGTATTATGTTAATACAGATATCATTTTTATTCAAAATATTGATTGCAGCGTACAAACAAGCTAACGAATTAAAGGCGCTAATACCACAGCTCGACAAAAACATCTAGGTACAGCGTCTGTGTGTTGGGGGTGGGCAAGGGGAGGGTGATTTAACACCCTCCAACGGTCCCAAAGCACTGTAGTATTTTGCATACACTGCACAATGTTACCATGGTGACAAGACCCGATTCTAGGCCCTGACCCACGAGGCACATCCAGCCAGTATGTGTCCCCTTGTGCTGATCGAATCCGTGTCAATTAGAATTTACATTGACTTCTGTCTATGGGAAAATTCCACAACTAGCTCTCTTTAGAAATTGTTATTTTTGTCATATTTATTTATTTTAATTTGTTTTAGCAATTTGTGTGTTTCCATGTACATCAAAACAGAATCAGAATCAAAAATCGGCTTGTTATAAAAATACGATAATGAAAGAAAAACATTTTAGACAGAAAATCTGTTTTTCTCAGGCTTTGACATCTGAATGTAAACAGATACATCTAGAAGACATGTACAAATTATATGCAGGGCATAAAAAAATATATTTTTATCCGTTTGAGGCATTGTCAGCTTATTAAGCATAAATGGTTTAAAACTGTACATTTAAATGCACGCAATGTTCAGAACGGACTCTTGAACGAAACGTTTCCAGTTTTTTCCAAGACTAGATAAATGTTTGTTTCATTGTATACATATCTGAAATTGTATACATTTCTGCCTGCGGTATAAAATGTTGAAACTGGCAAAGTATGCAACCGCCAGTGCGTATTTGAGCAGGAACCTGCGATTGGGGGTGTTAGGGTGGAGAGAAAGAGAGATTTTGGTTCAGCTGAACCTCATTAATTCAGAAATGGAAATCATTTCTGCATGGAGCACCGGAGAAACGAGAGATGGAACGAGAGAAAGCAATAGAGAAGGAAAAGTCTGAGAGAACCCAAAAAAAAAAAAAAAAAAAAAAAAAAAAAAAAAAAAAAAAGAGCGAACGGAGGGACATCGGGGAAAGTCGACATTTTTCTCTTTTTCCTCTTATCAAGAGTGTCAGCCCTCACAGTTTTCCAAAATATCTGATATTAGAGCTTATTTTTGTTTGCTGCATGTTTTTTTTAATTTATATTAGTGGTGGGTGGTGTGTCAAAAATCTCTCAAGGTGTGACATTGTATTTCAGTTATATACCGTCCTTCCATCCAGCCCTAATAAATATTAGAATTGTTATCCATGCATATTAATTCAACAAAATATTCGTGGGGTAATAACAACAGATTAGACACATACAATCTAGTGCTTTTGCAATATCATATCACATGGGTCATTATGATATATCAGATCTGTCATGCACACCACAGCATGTTTTTAAAACTGTGAACCGCAACAGATGTCAAAACTATTCATTTGTATCGCAACCAAGCCAAGAAATAATTATAAACCGGAGTCGTTTCAGTCAACCATAATAATGCCACAGCCAAATAATTACATTTGTGAAGTAAAAGCCACAACAGGAAACATAGTATTAATATCAGAATTACATTAATGTTTTGACGCCGAGCCTAGCACATATCGTCGTTGGTGAAAAATCAGATTTGGCAGTCACACGCTCAAATTAATTAGCGCAATTAAACACAATTTGCAGCAGTGTCAAACCCTTTATTTTGGGTGGGCATTTACAACGCATTGGGACGTTTATTACCAACAAACATTAACTTTGCAGCATGCACTAATAACCTTAGGTGATAAATCACCGAACAAATTAAAGAGACAAGGAGCTGAAAATGTGCCACACAACAGGAAAAAGAATATATGCATAGGCAGAAGCTACATATCATCCAAACTAGTTTACATATTTCATTTATGAATGAAATATGTAAACACTAAAGCTGTACAGGTGAAAAACGTTCAATATGTGGAATGAATGTATGTATTCTAAAATGTTAATCGGAGCTGAGAGTACATTCTTATTAATAGTTGAAACCATTACCAGATAAATTAAAATATACAATAAATGAATATCCAAGCAGCATAAGATGTGTACAACTTGTTGAATGACGGGCAAGGAAATTCTTGTAAAATTTGTCTTTCTCTGGATAAAATAAATGTGTGAGAAGTACAATAATAGTATATATTTGTTGTTTATTTATTTTTAAAATTATAAATGTAAAATTATAAAATATGACAATTATTTAAAACAATCTTAACTTCGAGATAAAAAAAAAAGTTACAAAAATGAACATGCTAATAAACAAACAGCAGGAGATATAATTAAGTGAAAAGCCATCTTCCCCAGCGGTTGATCTGTCCTGAGCCTTTGAGTGACTTTCCCACCATCCCCTCTCTCGGCTCTTGTAATATGGGGCAGCCTCTAATCTGACCGTGCATCCCTTGGATTACAAACCCACCGACAACACCACTATCACAGCCTTCGCAGCCCCCCAAAATCAGGTCAACAGCCCCTCCCCCGGCCTCTTCATCACCCTCCTCTTCCTCTTCCATTATGAAAAACATGACAAACTGTCTGTGCATCCCATGTCAGACATAGTCCAAATTTTTTATTTATTCACGCCAATGTTATCTGTCTCTTTACAAGTGTTAATATAGCTTTGACTGATCATATAAATTGCATTCAGTCTCTCTTATTGGGTGGAAAAAAGAAAGCGGATACAATTCAGATTGGATTTTCCTCAAATGGATATTAACACTACTACAGACTGTGAGAAAACCAATGCAGCATCTTTGGTAAACAACTCAAGGTCAGATTTTAGGGGCAAGGTGTGATTTAACATTTCAGACAGCAGCAGTTCAAGATTTCTGATTGGCAGCCGAAGAGCCGGTGACCTTTGTTTGACCCGTAGCCTTTATAAACTGCAGCAGTTATTAAACCCTCGATCTTGCGCGGAGAGCCTGACAAAGCAGGTAGCAGAGAAATGAGTCCAAAAAAAAGAAAAGAGCGAGAAGAAGAGAGACACACGAGACAAAATATCAAACAAATCAGCATAAACGGTTTCATAAAAGCCACCTATACTCAAAAAACTAAGATCTATGCAAGGTTTTCTGTCTAGAACAATATGCTAATAAGCATAATGCATGAGGTTAAACTAACAATCCAGCAATCAAACCTGAATGAAAGTAAAGATAAAGAAGCCATACTGAGTGTTTAACAAAAAAACACAAAAAAAAGCACAGAGGAGAGCGTAATATCTCAACAATGCAGCTGGGGCTCAAATATGCAAACACACACACACACACACACACACACTGGCGAAAACAGAAAGCTTGAGCACACCTGATCAGCTCAGAGACAGATGCATCTTTAGCTCAGAGCCATCACCGCTGGTCTCTCATAGGGGTAAAGGTTTATTTTTTAGATTCTGAGTTTAGATCAATCATAAAATAAACAGAACTAATTGATTACAATAGTCATAGACCATGGTATTAACATTGTACTCACAAAAACTTCAAAAATGTGCCCAAATATCCATAGTAGTGCCATGGTCATTTTTTTTGTTGGTGTAACTTGTGTTAGTGAAACAAGAAAACAAGCAAGCATACAAAAAAAAAGAAAAAGGTACCATGGAACATTTTTAGTATCAGATACCGGTAGTAATACCGTGACACTTGGATATAGGTCTCCAAAGTACTTAAAAATGTACCATGGTAATGCCATGATATTGTTTGGAGCAAGCAAGGACCTTATGAAATGTTGAGACAGTGAAAGCATGTGGCAATTTAAGACATGTATAGAACCATCCCAGTTAAGCCCCGTCATTCTGTCGCTGGGGCAGCGGGGTACAGCTCTGCCAAGGTACGACTGAAGGCAGGTGCGGGCACAGCCTCAGAGGTAATCAGCCGGTCAGTGGGGAGCCATTTTGACTTCTAGTGAAAACCTCAAGAAGCACAGGGTATAAAAATAATAATTACTCTGCATTACGCTCACTGTCTGAGAATAGACCCATGGCAGCAGTTACAGCAGCACAAGACAGAGACGATACGAGCCGCAGTATCTTTCACCACACTGCCGTAGTATGTGTGCAGAGGTGAAAAGTGAAAAAATAAACACTCCACCCAAATCAAATAACGTAATCTCCAGTTATAAATGCTGTCTGCGAGAGTAAATCCAATCTATATGAACCTAAAGAAGGTGCCTGTTTTGAGGGATTCATGCTGGTTTTCTGGGATTTTTCCTCACAATCTCTGGAAGCCTGTTGAAACTTGATCCCAAGAACACCCCTGCTTTACAAATGGACGGTTTTTCTTTATTGCGCCAAGCCGGCACTTGAGAGCAAAGTGGAGAAGGACGGCCCGCTATGCCAACTGTCCCAGATGTGGTAAATGCCAGATGTGGAACCTGCTAACTTAACCTCGCAGCCATCAGCACTGCACATCACTACTGCAACAAAAAGGGATGAAATGAAAGAGACTTGGAATAACTGTGGTATCCCTTGATTCACACCCCCTTGCAAGGTTATGAGAAAAACGCACCACTGCGGTCTCTGTATTGACACTCACAGAAGAACCAGATGGTTTATTCGGACAAAACGTACAGCAGTGCAAACAGGAATCTGAAGCATTGTGCAGAAAGCAAGCAAACACCTCCCAGTTCAGAAGAACAGATCAGGACGGAAGGAAGAGTCGGTCAATGGAGAATTACTTCATTTTATTGTTTGCGACTCCTTACTTCAATGTGATAACCTTTAACGTGAAGGCTACTAAGAAAGAATTGGCCAAGAATGTTTTCATACATCAAAAACAAAATATGGAGGTGAGAAGACGACACACCAGAAGTAAATAATGTGGGAGTTCCAAGCATATACATACGCAAAATTTGCTGACCTGAATCAACGAATCACCACTGTTTGTTGCAGTTCTGGTGTGGCTTTCGTTAGAACTTATTTCGCTGCCAAATAGATCAAACAATACTGACAATACTGTTCAATATGTATATCACTTAATACTACCCTTTTGTTAGTTGAACTGCTGTAACAATGTCACATTTAAAGTCGTTAGGGTTAGGTACCGAAACCGGGCACCGATATGGAACCGGTACCCAAGTAACTGGTATGTAACCGGACTGAATCAAAATGCAGATTTCGGTGCCACTTAAATGCCTCAGCTGTCGGTTGAAATATTTGCCCTCTGGTTCTTCGAAACGGACGCAAGAAGCATCATAACCGCATGCAGGGCTTGACATTAACACCCGCCAACCCGCCAAATGCGGGTGGATTTTGCTCGTGGCGGGTAACAGAGTCACTCCAACTAGCCACTTTGGCGGGTTGAATAATTGTAGTCTTTTCAAAAGGCGCGACACTACAACTCCCATGTATTACATGCACGCAGCGCTGCTTTGCGCTTGCGCGCTAGTGACCGACAACACTGAAACCTGACTGAAACGAAGAGACAGCTAGCTGCCCTGCTTGGTGAAGTTATGTGACGACATATCAAAGGTGTAACAAAACCCGGTGAGCAGATAACACACAAGAGAAAACCTGACGATGAAAACAAAAAGGAAGAAGAGACAAAGAAAAACAAAAGACTTTTCAACGAAAAGTGGAAGTTAAATCGAGAATGGCTGGTATATGATCTAGCAAACAAAATAATGTATTGCTCCGATTGTCGGGCATACGGCGGTGAAAAGGTAAAGGGGGCATCTTTTGTGGTTGGGACAAGTAATTTTAAAGTTGAAACCGTAAAGGACCATGAACTTTCAATTGGTCATATCGGAAGCATTTCGACTAAACGGCTGAAGGCAGCTGGTTCGCTACAAGAAAGTGTTCAGTTTAGTTTTTTATCTTTTTTTTTATTAATCTTCTACATCCATGTACCACTTTTATTATGTAATAAGAAGCTACTTTTTTATGTCTTTATCTTAATACATGGTTTTATTTAAAAAAAGGAGCTTTACACACAACCTTATCAGAGCTAATGATAATGACCTGTATTGTTATACATTTATGTAGTCTTGATTTGCGTGTGTACAGTGGTTTTACATTTAAAAGGGTTGTAAATCTAGTTCTAGTTAATTTTAGCACGCCATAGTCAACTTTAATCAGGTAATTTCACAACAACAAAAAAGTGGCTAGTAAAAATGCTGTGTGGCTAGTAACTTTTGAAAACCACTAGCCACATTGGCTAGTGAGCAAAAAAGTTAATGTCAAGCGCTGACCGCATGTGATCGCTAGTTAACCCTTTGACGCATACGATCGTTCACACCAGTGTGATTAGAATGTTCAGATCGCGTGATCAACTTCTAAATTTAAATTTGCATTCACGCGTTGGCTCGTATTCAAGAACGTTGTGCAAGTTTACTGCAACAATGGAGCCGCGAACTTCACATACTTTTCACATACTTATCCTGAGCGCTCATCGTCACAGTTGTAAACATGACGGCTCTCTTCTTGCACGAGGGGTTTTGCGTCACAGCATTTAAGGTAGTGCGTTCTAAAATAACCCTCACCTTGTGGAGAGGAGAGGTGTCGTATTTTGCCAAAGAACGCAAAAAAAAATGTGAAAAGATTGCTAAAATTTAAAGCTGGTTTGTAGCATACCAAGAATAGGCTATAGACTACTTTGCTGTTATTAGTACTGTAGTGTTATTTAGTGTTAAATTGCTGTATTTGGGTTAGGTGGCTTAGGTTTTATTGTGAATTTGTCATTTAATTTGTTGTTTTGTATTTAGACTACTTATATTTATACATTTACTTTAAAGAACGGCTTTTTTGTTGAAAAAAAATGAAATTAATTCTTAACATTTTCAATATAAAAATTTTAACGTCATTCACCATCGTTTTGAGGCTCTTTTAAAAAAAAAAAAGTATCGGTTCAGACACCCGGAACCGTTCTAAAAGTATTGATTTAACTCTAAAAGTCGATAATTGGGAAAAATATATTATCAACATTAAAAACGAACTCACAGAGGGTGTTTTTGTGCCGAAGAGAGTTTGAATCTTAAATCGATCTTCACAGTCTGTGTCTATAGGCTATGCTAGTAAGTGCTAAAACCCCACTTTTACAAAGGTACATTGTCGAGAACAGCAGTAATGTAGCGCAATTTGCTAAGGCAGCACACTCTGCACGCAACCTATCATATGCACACTGCTTGTGTGGATGCAGTCAAAAGATATGATTTAACATATGAGTTAATATGATTGGATGTCATGTATTTGACTTTTTACGTCATTTTGCCTGTTAGAAATACATGGTCAGTTTTAATGTTATTTTAAGGTAGGGTAGAATTAAATGAACGGCAAAACTCAGCACTCCATCAGCTCAGGGGTATGCATACCCCAGTTTGGGAACCAATGCCATAGCGAATAAGCGGTTCAATGAATAACATTCCATGCGACTGGCACTAGTGGGCAAAATGCGACAATCGCACACGAATGTCAGAGATGGCGATAAGGTGGATTGACAATCTTCAGACCGTAATTTATGCCGGTAGTGATCATTTTTATTGATTGTCAGCCGAAACCTGAAACTATGTGAATTATCAATAGGGCTTTCCACCGAAACGTAACAGTGACGTTACATTAACCAAAAAGCCGAATTGCACAACAGTGGTGAAGCAGCAACAAAACCTGCGACCTGTGGAGAGTCACCAGTGTTATTCATTTAATGCCTGAAATTTATTCAATTTTCTGTGGGAAGAGTATATCTCAGAACCTAATTCTGGGTTGGCCGGCCATCTTCAAAGTAACAGCAGAGTTTAGATGAAAACAGCACTAGGGAGGTAGACTTGCAATTGTGGGAATTCAGACGGAGTTCAGGTCACACCTCCTCCAGACAGATGACATTTAAATTCCATTTACCATTTAAATTCCACCTTACCAGAGCAACTTACAAGAAAATGCATGTACTGTACTGCGATGACTGCTTCAACACACTCACAAAAAAACACAAAACGGTATCAACAAGCCAAGGGACAATAAGAGTGCAGTGCTAATGAGACAAGTAACCATGTTATAAGACGGATAATGTACAGGTCACTTCAGGATGATACAAAACACTTACGCTTACGCTCAGACATCAGTCAATTTCTAGCAGGACGTGGTAGAAGTTCAAAATAAATAAATAACTGTCGGACACACCTGCCCTCTACATCCAGATGCTCTGAAACGTGAAAAGGGTCAAATCAACTCTTGACGTCTCTTATGGCTAGACAAAACAAAAAGCCTGGAACCCCATTTCACACTCACGTTTCAACACAACATGCTCCGGAAAGTCAAAAGCTTGATTTTGAGGATAGAAAAGGGGTGTCAAAAGAGTAAAAAACATTTGAACATATTTGGTGAAACAGCATAACCATGGAAAACATGACCAAGCAAGCTAGTTGAGAAGCTTGGAGGGGACACTAGCATGCTAGCATCTCATGCTGGGGACTTGCATCCAAAATACAACATGCTTTTCTCCTGGTGTTTTTCAGCTGGGAAATCTACAGAGCGAACAAGAAGGTGAACAGCAAATCCTTTAAGTTAAAACCTTTGTGAGTCACTGATCAGTGCTTTAAGGTTTATTCCTGTTTGTCATCTTCCAAAATCTCGGTAAATCTCATTGAGAGAAAGAAAATGAGAGACAAACATTGAGAGATTTCAAATGATAAATGGCAGAAACTGAGCATACGAAAGGAGAAAAATAAGACAGGTGAACGCTGGGGCAGATGATGCAGTGAGAACAGCTCAGATTGAGAAGAGAAAAGCAGCACGTAGCTCACATTCAAAATCACAGTCACGCATTAGTCATCAGGAACACCTGGAACCTCATGAAACAAGAAAGACGAAGACAATGACCAATGCTTATTCACTATCCACTTTTGAAACACTCGGATATTATAAACCACCTGTTCCTCCACTCGTCTTTTCAATGACGCAAAATGCTGGCAAAAGATGCAGCATTGAAAAACATGTTCGTCTGTCGCCCTTCCATTCTCTCCAAGTTTGCCACCTCGTGTGTCGTTGAGGTACGCTCATCATGTCTGCCGTGAAGGCATATGTGATGGCTGAAATTGGTGTTAGTTATGTTCCAATTTAAATGGTGTAACAGAGGGTCAAGAAATGGCGCTTTTCCACTACACAGTACCAGCTCGCCTCGGCTCGGCTCGACTCGACTCGCCTTTGTTTGCTTTTCCACTGTGTAAAAGTTGTACCTGTACCTGCTTTCGGGTACTTTTTTTCGTACCACCTCCGGCGAGGTTCTAAGCGAGCTAAGGCGATACTAAAATGTGACGTGAAAACAATGCCGACTGCTGATTGGTCACAGAGAATCTGCGTCATCATTGCACGCGCCAGATGGAGTATCCAGAATAAATAACCCCGCCATTTTTAAATAGTTTGGCCAGAGATAGTTACTAAACTTACTACTATTATTATGGCAACTCGGAAGAATACGCCGTGGTCAAACGAGGAGGTGCAGACTTTCCTTTGTTTGGTTGCCGAAGAGAGGATCCAGCGAGAGCTTGATGGGGCAACGAGAAACGAAAGGCGTCGCTATGACGACCGGGTACTATTTGTGGCGGTACTGTCTGCAATGGAAAACGGAGCGAAAAGCGAGCCGAGTCGAGGCGAGCCAAGGCGAGTCGAGTCGAGCTGGTACTGGTAATGGAGAAGCGCCAAAAAGGGCCTCCATAATGTACTAACAATGTTTCTGTCAGTATGTGATGGGATGGGGAAAGCCATCTTCCAGAGTGTGACACTTGATGTAGCAAGTGGGTGACATTAGGGATGTCCAAAACTATGTATTTTCAAAATGGACTAGTCAGCGGGTCGCTTTAACTACTAAATGATGTTTTATAAACAAAGTTCAGGAGGAGTACGTTCAAACAATCATTCCAATCAACTTGTCATCAAACAATTACCATGTCTACCCCATCAGCACAAGAGGAAGCATATATATATATATATATGGGGCGGCAGTGGCTCAGTGGTTCATGTAGGTTGTCTACAAACCGGAAAGTTGGTGGTTCAATCCCCGGTTCCACCTGACCAAGTGTCGAGGTGTCCATGAGCAAGACACCTAACCCCAGCTGCTCCCGACGAGCTGACACCGCCGTCGGTGTATGAATGAGTGAGTGAATGGGTGAATGTGAATGTGGCCATTGGGTCTGTGAAAGCGCTATATAAATGCAGTCCATTTACCATATATATATTCACTTTGTGAACTCACCAAATATTCCTTGACACTTTCAGCATCCCTCCACCACTCCGACTCCTTACTCTTGGCTTATTCTTTCAAAGCCAGGAATACGGGGGGAGTACTCTGGGTTCGGGCCAAATACCTAACCCGGAGCCCTCTCCACGGAGAACACGCCAAATACGCATTTATTCTATCTGACTTATTTGTAAGTGCAAACTCGTGAATTAGTCCTTAACGGACGACTGCCGCATATAAACTTAATTCAAAAACATAAAATCCAGCCCTGGTCCTCACTTGTCTCGCACTGTCGTCACTCCTCCTTTTATCCTTCCGGAGCTCCTCTGTAAGACTCGAGACCGGTGTGGTCTCGCACTAACCCTCGCTCTGTTCCCATTGCACTCGACCCCGCCCTGCTTGCAACATGATCTATTTAAGGAGGCCTTTTGAGTTTTGTGTTCACCTGACCAATTGCTAAGGGGAATTTACACAAGACATCCTCTTGCTAGGGATGCATAATATATTAGTACCATTATTTATTAGTATGTCTATTTTGGAACTATATAGTTTTTGGATAGTTCATTTGTCATTAAATTGTACAGTAGGAAAAAAAATTAATTTGCCAAAGATTACATTTATCAGTGCTATTAAATTATCATCATTTAAAATAATAACTTTAAGTGATCATAATAAAGACAAAAGATTTAAGATACTTTTTTAAAAATGTAATAACATGCACAATTAAAAAAAAATAATTTAATGCCAGCAATTACGCATTCAATATCAACCGATACAGATACATTTATGTTAAAACCTACTCAAATAAAAGGTAAGGCTTGTTTTGTGAAATGTTTGCGGTAGAGTTCCTGAAGAACTCCAAATAAACAATGTGTAAATGTTGCTTCTGAACATAACTAGACTTTTCGCAGAACCAAGGTTACCATCCAGATGAAACGGATAAAAAAGACACTCTCTCATCTGTCACAGTACATGCACTAACTATTAGGCCACAGCTTGGACTGTAAAAATATCCTGAAAATAAGCGACAATCTTTTAAATCACTCATCAGAAGAATATTGTTTTGAAGTCATCAGTTTACAAGCAACTCCACATGCAAAATTACATGGCAAATATGCAAATCTTTCTGCTTGTGTAACTAAATACAGAGGTTTAGACAAAGGCTCTGACAGGAGACAGGGAGTTTTAGGAAGTGTGCAGCAAGCAGGTACATAAACAAACCTTGCATACCACTATACCCTGCTTTCTCTTTTACTTTGTTTCTATTAAAGCAGCACTAAGTAGGAATTCCGTTTTTGTCAAACAGCGACCCCTAGAGTCGCTGTGGAGTACTTGTACTGTCGTGAATAGCACTCACGCAGAGATGGCTCGCACTCACGGCCGGATCCCCTCCCCCTGTACACCGGTACCTGTTCAGTAGGATGGATGCTGTAACGAGTGGAAATAAGGTATGGCCCCTTTAAGAGCTGCGCGTGCCCTATTTAACTGTCGGCAGTCTGTATTGTATGTGCGCCTCGAACACCACATGCATACGGCGCCGGGTTATTTCTGTTTGATGCTCATTTTATCAGAATTTTATCAGATCTGTTTTTTGCCGTAAAGCAATTCGTTACCTCGCGAGACCTGATATCACACGATACTTCCTAACACTGAGGCCGGCGACCCGCCGGCCCAAAGTTGCAAGGGTGGTTTTGCGGCTCACAGGCACCAGGGGGGTGCGAGACGACCACCATTCAACACGAAATCAGTAATATAAACATTACAATGACTCCAAAGCTGTTCGGTTAAGGTAAAAAAGTTACTTAGTTCACCTTTAAGTAAAAGACCATCATATTTGACTAAATTATGATTTCAGATATATAAGTGGGAGTAGCAATCAATAGCTTGTCTATAAGTACACTGAAGTACTTCCAGATGACCCTGCCTGTTTAAAAAGGGGGAGGGGGTTGGATGGTAAAAATGTGGTATTGAGAGTTTCTTGGTGGCACTAGGGTTATGGCCTGGTTTTGGGGAACTGGCTTTCCGCTTCTGGGAGCTCAGCCAGTGTCACAATCCTATAGCAATCCTCTGATTAGTTATGAACCAGATTCCACAGATCTCAAGATTTGCATGTTATATCCCATTATCTTTCCTCCCAACTGGAGGACTTACTCGCACAACCTCCATCACTGGCCACAGAGAGGGTAGACAAAAAGAATGAAGACTCTCAGCCTCCCCAAATTCCACCACCAGAAAGTTTAAAAACAAAAAAAAGGTTTAATTTTATGACTGCAAAAACGTAGTCACTACTGAAACCCTGACTTGGAGAAGCCAATATAACTGCAGTGCTGACAGTGAGGAGGATTTGACTCATGGGAACCTGCTTGTTTTTCTGCCCCTGATCCACTGACACGCTAGGGAATGGGCACTGTTATCAGCCTTGCCTGAGATAGCAGGCTTGATGGGGCGGCCGGTCCATAGGGATCCCAGAGCTGGAGTTAATCAGACGGAGACAGGTCTGGAGCAACCCATGGGACTGACGCCGCCGCATCCTCCTCGTCCTCGATCTCTACCACTCCCATCATCACCAAAACTCGTCACGACCTGAAACCGTAAGACTCTTCACACAACATTAGCCAGGTGTCTACAAAAGTCTCAAAAATAGATAGAAAATAGCCTCAGGTCCTCTAAGAAGCGGCCAGCCAGTGGTTCGAGAGTTGGCGGCCAAGGGAAATCGCTCAGGAAGATCAACAGTGCTGAGTAACCCTTGAGAAAAGAACTTGATGTGTTCACTTCATCCTAGCCCAATTAATAAAAACTCCAAACCTAAAATTGCCTAAAATCTGCTGGACACAACATTCTGAAGCCAAATGGAGATTAATAGCCTGATGAAAAGATTTGGGTTAACATTCGAAACGGGAAAACACAGGCCGGATACGCTCTGACCTTCTGAACTTTGCCGAGGGTTAAAGGTCAGGGGAAACCGGTCATTAATCCTCAGACTAGAACTCGGGGGCGGGACATCTGAGCTTCGAGTCTCCGAGGTCCAGTAGCAAAGCTTGGAGACTGAGACAGAGTTTACTTAGAAAAGACCACCGAGCATTTCAAACAGTCAATCTGAGCAGACAGCCTGTTTCACAATAGCCACATCAAGTTCGAGCACGGGTGGTCAGTCGTGCGGAGGAGGGGGTCATCAGAACACTCATTTCGACAATCCCAGGTGTCCATTGGGTGTTAGAAATCATTAGGCGTATAGATTAATTGAACACACGTCAGACTTAATTAAGCATGGCGTTTAATTAACCATGTAATTAATCTTATAGAGGCCGTACACACACGTACATATTCCAATTGGTTGAAACTTCCGCAGACAGATGACACGGACTTGTAACTGTTCTCTGCTAGTAAGTCCAGCAAATTAAATGTCTGAAGCAAGAATAGACGCATAATCCCTTTTGTGACTCAAGGCCCGAGATTCGGCCCAGGTGAAACTCTGGTGCTAGCAGTTAGCAGTAAATCATACTTAATTTTCATATAATCTTTGACATATTATCCTCCTCTGGAGTGTATTCACAAGGTTTTAAAACTGCTAATGTGGCGGGTAAAAGATATTTGCACAATTTATATTTGATGCTACATTTCTGCCAAAGAAAACATGCAGAGTGGGAAAGAGGTCCCTGTATACCCGGCAAAATACAGGCGCTAACACTTCAAGGGTTGAGCAAGGGTCAGTGTTTGTGGTCACATTAACGTAGTCATTTGCAGTTGGAAAGCTGCATCAACAAATAACTACCCATTTTGGTGGAGCTTAGGGGTTGTCCACACATGCTACTCCAGTTCTCCATTACTAACTTAAAGGTCTTCTACAGATCAAGGGGTCAAAAGGGTCAGTCTGCAGACATTCAAGAGTGACCCATGACAGCCCAGCCAACTCCAAATCCCACAGCTTTAAAGGGACAGTTTAATACCCGAAAATAAAAACTATATCCCTCGACTTCTTGTTGTTCCAAACCTGTATGACTTACTTTCTTCTGCAGAACACAAAAGAAGAAATTTTGACATTGTAGTCCAAACTAAATTGGACTCCATTGACTTCCACTGTATTGACTGAAAAGATATACAGGTTTGGAATGACAAGAGGGTGAGTAAATGAGGGCTGAATTTTTATTTTGGGGTGAATCGTTCCTTTAAGCATCTGGGTTACTGTGCCAGAACTTAATTAGAACCCAGAAGAACCGGACAAAGGTGCATCCTAGTACACCAACAATGAAGCTACCACACGTATACCGTATGCTAATATTTGTAGACATTACAAAATTTTCTGGTGATCAAACATTTCCAAAAAAAAAGTCATAATTTAAGTCATCCTTTAAAAAGTCATAACCTGTGTGGCCATATTTTTAGCACATATGTTATAAGAGCAAATAGACATAGAATAGAAATAACAAATGTAATAACGATCCAAAGCTTAAGATGAACAGCACTGCTAACTGTAAACAGGCGGTAAACTTCAGGTTTATCCCAACCCCAAGGTGGATAAAAAAGGAACTCACATAATCGTGGAAAGCCTTGGCCTCGCTGGAATGTTCACATGTCTCCCGTCGATCTGGAGCTGCGCAGTACAGATCCCAGAATACACTGCAAAATAAGGCAGAATAAACAAAGCTGAGTATCAAATACATGGGTGAACTCCACAGAACGAAACAGCTGCCGAACTAAACACCAACAGGCTGTGGTACACTTTACAACATCAAGGCCATGTGAAAAATGGTACTGAAAGGCATGGTTTGTTTTAGGCCCCGTTGTTCTAATTTTCCAATTATCCTAATCTTTACCAAAAACAAGTTTTTGCCAAAATGCTTGAGCTCAACTGGGATGCATCTGACCTACTCACAAATATAAACACCACATTGCAGTTGTCATTTACAAACCTTAAGGGTTTATTTTAACATGCAAAGCAATTTAATTCAGTTTCTTTTCGCCATTATGAGTTTTTTTAATGCACTGCAGGGCCAGACTGGGACACAATTTCAGGCTGGGAAATCGAACGCTCATCCAGGCCATCCCATACACCCACAACAAATTTTGAAACCACGGACAACCCTATTTTCTGTATGGCCATCACATAAAAAAAGGTATAAATGCTTATGCCGGGGCCGTGCAAAATAAAGGTTCCCTCTTGAACTGCACCTACACTTCCCTTTTCCTTTTTTCCATTTTCTCTGATTCCTCTCCTTCTCTCCCTTGTGTGTACTTTTTTTGTGCTATTTTTCCAGTCCAGTGGGTCTACTGTTCTGAGAAGAACCTTGTTGCAAAAAACACCTCATTGTAATTTGTTTGCACAGGATCTAACTTTATCAAAGTATTACATTAGGACAGTGTTGGTTGATGTTTTTAATCTTAGAAAGGACTAAAAAAAAACAACTATAATTTCATACAAATATAATAAAACAAATGTTTTTTAATTGCCTAAAATGTCAAAATTAGTACAAGAACTACATTATGACAATATGTTTTCATAAAAATCTTAATACTGAACATGTTATTTCATTATTATGATGACTAATATATAATAATGACTAGAAATGCACCGATTACAATTTTCTTGGCAGATTTTTCTGCAAGTGTGACCTGCCGATACAGATTTTCTTTCAAAGAACTGTAATTGACAGCATATACAAACAAAAATCGACTTTTCTTCAAATGCAAAATGTTATTTTCATTTAAAAAAAAAAAAAAAACAAGTAAAAAGACAGTAATAAAATGAGAACAAATTTCAAACAACAGCACAAATAAATGGAATAGAATAAAGAGATATGAAATAAAAATGGCTTTACGTTTTTCAGATGGGTATACAGTATATTCAGGTAAGAAATACAAGTGAGTGAGAGGAGGCGGGAGTGTGTCACTTCGCCATTGGAGAGAAGAGAGCGAGAACGAGCAGCTGACTTTATTGCAAACAAATCGGTCACGGGTCTGGGCCGATCATGAGGAAAATCGTCTGATTCCGGTCCCTGGCCGGTCGATCAGTGCATCTCTAATAATGACGTCCTTTTGCATTCAGTATTTTGAGTGACAATAGTAATAGGGTGCTACTGCTAACATTTTCTAGCAGTTTAATACTTCGCTAAGTTGACCAAGACAAAACTGCAGCCTATTTACAGACGAAACTAAGC
This sequence comes from Tiaroga cobitis, assembly GCA_030578255.1. NCBI lineage: Eukaryota > Metazoa > Chordata > Actinopteri > Cypriniformes > Leuciscidae > Tiaroga > Tiaroga cobitis. The sequence continues at coordinate 15,309,599 of CM060612.1, forward strand.
TGGACTTGAAGCCCTGAAAAGGTCAGTAATTTTGCCGTTTCTTCACGGAGACCTTCTCTGCTCCACCTGACTGATCGTCTCCATCTAAGTTCCTCACATCGATTACTCTGTTCAAAACAGTTTTGATTGGCAGAGGCACGGAGCAGACATTAAGCGAATCCTTGCCAGTCAAGACTAAGAGATTCATGATTTATTATCGAATGCCAAATTGGGGTTCGTCAACCGGCAGGGTTTAGGGGGTGACATGGTGTCTATTTTTGTTTTAGAAAAGTGTGAAACGGTTTCAAATCAAGCACCGGCTCCAGTACACTGTATGTGTAAAAAGACACATCCGAGGAATAACAGAAAACTGATTTTCTTCAGTATCACACTCAGTAGAACTTGACAGCTTCTATCAAAGCTGGGTCACTGCAATCATAACCCCCTGGATAGCTTCCCACTTTATGAGGTGCGACCTGCAAGTGGCTAATCAATTAGGCTTGATATTTGTTAATTAAGGAAATACAGTCCTTAAGGGCTGCTAGGGGGAGCAGGTTGCACTCCAAATTGTCCCTTAATTACTTCATTGAAAATAAGTACCTGTTAAACAGGTCGGCATTAAACCGCTCTCACTCTTTAGATATTGATTTAATGGACGCTTCATAAAAGGTGCTGAAGCAGGGCTTAAGAAAACGAACGCAAGTTGTTCCATCTTCCGAGGCAGCACTTTTTACCGCTGTGCATTATTTCTGCTGATGTAACAAAATTAGACTTCTGTTCTGAATGTGGGGAAAAAGCTTACGTTTGATGTGACAGATTGCAAAAAGGACAAAATAGGCCGCTCACGCCACAGCGACAGGTCAATGGGGCCAATCAGTTTCCACCCATTTCATATATCTTGCCGTGGAGTGGAAACCATTTGACGGATTTGTGCTCGGGACCATAACGCAAAGGATAGCTTATGACAGCTTTCATAAATCACTCACTGTTTACGTGTGGAATAATAAGAGAGCAAGGTTAAACAACGTTCAGCTCATAAGACTACAAAAGTAGAGGAACTGCAGTAAAAATTGTTTAGATTCATATGTAAATTGAGCTTAGCCTTATTAAAAGGAGTAGGTCAGCCAAATATTTTAATTCTCGCTCCAAAGTCATGCGACTTTGTCTTCCATGCATCAGACTGCACTGGTCACCCTTTTCAATGAAATTACAATGAATGGGGACTAAATAAAGGTATGAATGAAGGTTGTTCATTTGATGGATTTGTGAAGACGAAATGCCAAATAAATCATTAAGACCATTTTTGAGAATTAGAGGAAGTGATTCAATGAAAAGATTAAAGTCAAAAGAACAATTCATTCAAGAGTTCTCTCGTGACCTCATGTGATGCATCAAATACAGCTAAGGCAGATGTCAGGATTTTCGTTGAGTAAATTTCAGTCTGATCCTCACACAAAGCCTTTATACAGCTTTAAAAAAAATCTATATAGCATTCTGTGGACCACGTTTATGTTGCTTTTTGTCATTTTTGAGCTTGATAGCCCCATCTCTCTTTCACAGTGGGATTTTCTTCAAAAATTACAGTCATACTACTCCTTTTTGAAAAATTTAGAAAAAAGCTGGAGGACAAAAAAAGGACATGATGCCATACAAGATCCATAGATAAGGGAGTAAATGAGTGCTCAGTAGGAGGCACTATACATTAACACCTCACATCCTATAGAAGCCATAAACCAGGAAACAAATAAAACAGGTGAAAAAAAAAAGAAAGAAAGGCACTTTGACAGGGGAACGTCATGCCTGTTCTGTGCCCTTCAGTCAGTTCACAATAAAGCCCGGCAGCATTATCATATCTATCAGCCGCCGTTAAAGAGATTGCAGCTTTGTCGGAAAGCTGCTGGAGGGAGACAGCAGGACCATCTCAAATCCAATCAGGGTGCAGGGGAAATGAAATAAGACGCCAGTTACACTTTGTTACTGAAAAGCGTTTTCTAAAAAAAGTATGTTCGATTACCTTGATTTCAGCAAGACGACTTGCTTAATCCTTGTGTGCTTTGCATCAACACACAGGAAATGTTGGAAAGTTTTTAAATTGCTGGTATGATGACACGACAGTGGATTTTAAGACATGAGGAAGTGTGACAGATCTAAATGTTAGTGTGCTATTACAGGAGTGAAATTATCCATAATGTTGTTGTGTGAAAAATAATACTATTCCAGAAACAAAAAAATACAAAATGTAATTTATATATAAAAAAATAAATAAAACAGAAATGTTCAAAATTATATCACCATTATACTATACTAACTATAAAAAGGGGGGATTGGATGGGGAAATGACCCAAAACGAAGGATTCAAACTTGCCCGCATATAAGTGCCACAATGCAACAGGTCTGTACACGTAGATTTCCCGCCATACCTTCTCTCCAACATTTTGTTCCTTTAGATAATATAAAACAAAATACACATCAAAATCTCTCTCTCTCTCTCTCAAAAAATTCCATGTACTTCCAATACTTCGGTGTGATGTATTTAAGTAAAACTGGATATTCAGCAAGAAGTGATTAGATGGCGTGGGAGTTTACATATCAGAGAGACCGAATGAGAGTTTTCTAAAACAGTGCCTAAATAGCTATTTAACTTATTAGCTATTTGACTTATTTCTTGGAATAACATACACCGATTAATTATTCACTATATAATTTAATAATTATTCACCAGAAACATGAATCCATTCAGGGTCAGTTTTGATTTTGTCTTGACAATAAACACATGTTGCTATCCAGATGTAGTACATAGAAATGTTAATAGCATCAATGTAATATTGTATATATATATAAAGTGTATTGAAGGTAAACACTTCTCTGTGGCTTTTCAGTCATCTCTACCATTCACAATGAAGGATGTCAGCCATAGGCCATCTGAAAGTAAATCCATGTAACATTTCTATGGCTCGACTTTCTCCTTTCTTACCAGAAATCGATTAAACAAATGTATGCACAAGATTAATCACAAACGGTCAAAAATTTTTTGCAATCCCCACCTGCACCCCAACTAAAACCACCACCCCCAACCCCTTGCTCGCCTTACAACAGATGTGGATGACTGCCCCTCTCACCAAACTTTGCCTCCATCCCCTTCAGCCCCACCCCAGAGCCTGATGCTTTCAAACCCCCTTACAACAGGAAACTGTCTTAGACAGAAGGGAAGAAAATGCAAAAGGGGGTAGTGGAGAAGGAGATTTGGCTGTTTAACACAAAGAAGACTGGAATGCAAGGAGTTAATCCGTTTGAGGGTTCTTCCGCAAACAAAGGACAGGCCTCCAGACAAAGGTTGGTGGGGGTACGCACAGGGGGGAGGGGTTGGCTTTCCCTTACCATCTGGCCCTTTTGTTTGGGGGAGGGGGGTTGGTGAAGAGGGCGGTACTCCATGGCCCCTCCGACTCCCTAAAACCCCGACACGACCCCCCTCCTCTACGTGCTATAGCTCCAGACAGACGCCCCCTTCAATGGTGTCAACAGCATACAGGGACCCTCCAAAACCTACTAGACTCCCAATAATCTCACAGAGGGGAGCCAGTAATCCAAGATGGAGAATAAGTTGTGTGTGATAAATGAACACACTGCTCTGTGTGAACCTGATCTCCACACACTGATCTTATTTTTGAGAAAGCTTAGAACATAATGTGAATTCCAGACCAACATAAGAGTCTCCAATAGACCCAAGTTATGATGGATGCCCCATTTAATTTGGTTCCAATAAAATAAGGCTGTTATGGACAGATGTACATAATTCAATAGGTTCTACCGTTGCGTACCTTGGGCTCGATAGTTCGTCAGACAAAACATTGAAAATTAGTCTTTCCGAAGAATTACCAGAGGACATAAAAACTATAGGAAACAATGGTTCCCTGTTGAAAATACCATCTCAGATCAACATGAATTTCCAAGCTAATCCTTAATGTTATATGGCAGCTTCTTGCTAACTAGCTAGTCCACTAGCTTAGGCATGTTTTTCACTAGCAAAAAAAATTGCTTGGTTGACCAAGAAAGGCTTGCAAGCAAAGAAGCCTTGTAGGCACAATGCTGGTCTCTTCAACAGGATTTTGGATACAATACCTTATTGAATGGACTGTACATTTAGCCCTCACAGCCTCATTTTAATTTGTGTAATACATTAAAATTAAATATGGCCTCTACCCAGGCTAAGGTTCACAGAGTGGAAGCCAACAAAGAGGAATACAAGAACATGTCTTTCAATCAGCCAACAGTCATCCTCTATTGAGATCTTCAAATCCATCCGCAGCAATCACTCACAGACGACCCTCTACGCACACCTAGGCAATAGAATCGCCATTGGCTAGTAAATTATTTTGGTTACTCTTCAGACTGATATACCATTTTATATACATATTTTTAAATATCTGAACGTACACTCTTAACATCAGTCAATCAAGCATTATATTATGATATCATGATAATCAAGCACTATTTAATGATTGAAGACTTGGTAACCATGCATGAATGCATATTTGTCATTTTAACTAAACTTAGGACTGGTGGTGGTGCTTAAGATATTGTTGCTTATTCAGTGTTTCTGTAAAAAAAAAAGATAATAGTAATAGATAATAGTAATTATTATTAAAAGATAATAATCCTACAACTAATTCTAATAATAATTATTATTATTATTATTATTATTAGAATTAGTTGTAGGATTATTAAAAGATAATAATCCTACAACTAATTCTATAATAATAATAATAACAATATACAACGCACTAAGGATTGATGAGCTACTGGGTTCATGAATGTTAAATCACGTGGTCAGCTTCGCTCGAACTGATTTGCTGAAATCAAAACAGGGACGTTAATAGATGAGCGCCAACCAACGAGATTGCCATTTGCGCATTAGTTCTGCCCACTACCAGAGAATCCGGCATATCTTCTGCTTATTAAAACCTGAATAATTCCAAATGAACTCTGTTATTTTGACAGGAAAGAATATCGTTTACATGTTGCGCGTCAATTCTGTGTGGCATGCAAGACTCTCACTCTCTCTTTGCTTGTGTGTGAGAAACACAGCGCTCTTAGCAAAATGACGGCGAGTCGCCTTCACAGAGTTTACGGCACGTCAAATACAGGTACGCTGTGCATGCCTAAAACAGGCCTAATGCTGTATGGCAACATACAAATATATAAATGTAATAAGGAGACACCTACGTCCAAGAATAATGGACTGTCGTTCATTAAGGCTCCTCTACTGCTGCTAATGGCTAGCATGGGCATACCGTCAGAGAATGTTAGGGGTTTTGAGTTACAAGATCAATACATACCACCACCATGAGTGCAGGAATCCAGGAGGCTCTCCTAATGTGATATTCTTCTCCCATCGGATCTAAAAAGGTAGAAACAGATAGAGACAGAGAAAAAGAGGTCAAGTATGAATTAGGGCTGAAACAACTAATCGATTTAATCGATTAAAATCGATTATTAAAATAGTTGACAACGAATGTCATTATCGATTAGTTGGTCTGCTTACGTCACGGGGTGCGTTTACTGGTGATTGGTTGAAACAGGCCAATCATGATGCTCTCTGTCTTACATGCGCTGCGCTTCATGAGACACACGCAAGGTCTCTCTCCCTTCGCCGATCTGCCGTGCGCGCAGAGACCGAGATCTTTTTTACAGTCTATGTTTGGAGCACAGTCTCTTCTGTCTCGCATGCGCGCTCTTGCTTGCGCGCTCTAGATTCCGGGAGTTTGAACTAATTTGCGGGCATCAGGGAGATATCAATCTGCGGATGACTTCCGGATCTTCCGCGAGACTGTCTGTATTTTGTCTCGAGCATCAGGTTGCGCAATCAGTTCGCTCGCAACATAAGTGATGAATTAAAATAGCGCTACCGCAGAAATAGGTTAAATTAAAACGGTGTTTACAAAGTGAAGCACTAAATTAAAGGCAGTTAATAACAGCAGCAGTAAAAGATTGTTTTTTAGTCACTGTACTCAGTGGTTTTCAGCGAATGCTTGCACTAATGCATAATTTTTTCCTGTCCTTTTAATCAGGCCTGTTAGTTTGCTGCGTACCATTCCGTTCTCTTTTTATAGCATTTTATAGTATCACTATTAAGTAGTGCTGCACGATTAATTATATCGCAATCGCGATGTCAAGCCTATGCGATTATATGACGCAAAATACTGCGTTTTTATATGAAATAAACAAATTAGGGCTGTTATATCGCAGCATCTGTTATTTTTTGTCATCCTTTGGCTAGTGTTACATGATCCCGCTCTTATTCATGCGAATGCTTTAAACCATTCAACGAGACAAGTCAAAAGAGAGCGCGCTGCCTGTGAATGTCCTGACTGAAAGACGGACGCGCGCCAGTATCATGAGCATGCACAGACCGCGCGCCAGAATACAGTCTCTTTCCCCTTGAAGTGAACGAACAATAACACACACAATTATGCCAAAATATCATTTGTCGAGTGTCTTCATAACATAAGAGCAGTTTTATGATGGTCGTAAAGAGTTGTGAGAGAATAAGGCGCGTGTGAGATCCGCGTCTCAGCAACTCTTAAAGGGCCAGCATCCAATAATGCTTTCTGTCAGTAAAGTTAATCAAAGAACAAAGGGAACAGAGAAAAACACTCACTGTTCTTGGCCAAAGAACTTGTGTATCTTTAAATAGGATTTTAGTCCATATAATTTATAATTTATGCAGCGCAGACTGTTTGATAACTTAATTCAATTTCTGTATATGTCCTACCTGTAGACAGGAAGAGCACAGGTAAATATGACATTTATTATGGGTTTATGTGAGGATTGTTTGAAGTTCACTTAAATTAAAATTAAAAGAATTTTTATCCAGACATCAATGGCTTATTGATCAGGTGTTATCAATCATTTAGTTGTTGTTGCTAGTTTGAGTTGAGAAATAGACATTTCAGAATTATCACTAGTCTGTGTGTGCATTTTGCTTAACCAAGCAAGTTGACTCATGAAACCATTTGTTTATTATATCGCATATCGCAATATTGACCTCAATAATCACAATATGACATTTTGCCCAAATCATGCAGCCCTACTATTAAGTTTTAATTGTTTTTCAAACGCGATCTACTGCGGCTCTACGTTCACACGCTTGTTTACAGTCTTTCTATATTTATTTTATCAACTATTCTTATAATTCAATTAATCTTAAATAAAAATTAAATGAATTATATATTTGAGATGTTTTTAGTTTATATCTTCACATCTGAACAACATGTCTGTGTAAATTTGTAAATTTTACATTAATCATGGTTGTCAACTTGCCATCAGCAATTATCATTAAAAACAAACAAATATTGATATTAGTAAAACTCAATGTGTGGCTTTTGCACTTTTTAAAGTACACTTGACTTTTACACATAAACACCCTTGTGGCGAGCAGGACGAGGCCTGTGAGACGCACTGGTCTCGCATCTCTCACGGCCTTCGGCCTCGTCCTGCTCGCCACAACCCTGATTTAGGGTTTTATTTAGTTATAATAAACAAAAAATCGAATTGAAACTTTTTATCCGATTAATCGATTAATCGAAAAAATAATCGTCCGATTAATCGATTATCAAAATAATCGTTAGTTGCAGCCCTAGTATGAATAGAGCAGGTTCAGAAAGCATGAACTACAGTTAAAAAGCTCCATTATAATTGCAAAACAAATTAAACATCTAGTTCTTTTGGTTCAGCAGACCAATGGCAAGCTGGTTCCAGTCTAGGGATGTACAAAAATCTTACAAAACCATGTATTCGCTGTGTTAACTGAACGACTAGCTGAATAGGCAGTCCTAAATAAGTCCTATAATCAGGTCACACTGGTTTAGGGTCACACTGACCGGCACATTGTAAGCGATATATGGATACCTCATAATATTAAAACGTTTTCTAGCTTAAATAGATGTTCAAAAACAATGCGATCATGATGCAATGGCCAAAATGCCTGTCCTAATGTGTATGTTTGTAGCATTGGTGCTTTAAAAGGTTTTACAACGCAACTTAAAAATATAAAATTGCAGACGAAACTGAAACATTCAACCCTACTGTATAATATATCCAATATATTTCCCCATAACACAGACACCATTTAAAATATTCGCTCATCACATTCACTCTATCTTTAAAGATTACATCTACTCGGCCTACCACAGTAACGGATGCTACATTTCCAAATAGACGTATTGATTTTAAAACATGCCCTGTCCATAACTATCCACCTAAAAAGCTGATGTGCATTATTCTGCGTTTCCCTGATGTAAGGGACTGATTAACAATGTGTTAAAGTGTGTATGTGTGTTTGTGCTGATCTGTGCAGAGTTGTGTAGCCCCTTGAGGTCCAAGGTGTAAGTAGAGGGAGTTTCAGCAGTAATTGTGAGGTGGCAAAGGGAACAAGCAGGTGACTGCTCCCTCATTAAGCTTCAATGCACAGGTGCGTCCTCCTGCTGTGTACCTGCCCGGGCCGAAAGACCTCCCCTGTGGTGTACGAGTGTGCCTGCACTAAGGTCTCGAGATCTGACGAGCGTTCGCCTAATTGAATAGCAACGGCGGTAATGACGCCTTTCGACAGCACGCATGTTGACGCCCTACCGCCGTTACAAAACACTGAAGCGTTGGTAAACACAGCCATCTGTTTACTTGTTGACTCTTTAATATTTATTTACAGAGTACAGTCTAATTTAGCATGCATAAGTTGTAGAATTAGCCTTTCTAAAACTATGCTATTGATGGCATCAATATCTGAGGCAATAAATAAACAGCCTTAGGCAACTAATGCAATTAAGCTATGACTGTCAATAAATGTAATAATTATCAATACTTTTTTGCAGGCCATTCCTTTTTTTAAAGGAAAAAATAAAACTATGTATTTCTAAGTGGTCGACCGATCTTACCAATAACAAATTCATCAACCGATATTTTCCTAAATGGATACTGAATAAGAAAACATAACACATGGAATAGTACCATGAAAATGTACTGTACTTTTTAAATGTACTAGCTTTAAATATGCAACTTTGCGGCAAAACAAATGCATTAAAGCGACCAGCTGTATGTAAACGAATGAAAACAGATCGTAATTGTGCTATTAAATATTTTAAATTAAACATTTGGGTCGGGCTTGCTCATGTTTTTATCAAATTGTTTTAACCGCTTGAGGTACTGCTAATGTTAGCATTAGGGTTGCCAACTTCCGAAAAGAAAAATGCGGGACAATTAGGGTCATTATTACTATATTTTGGCGATCGGTGGGGGGGGGTTGTTATCTCGCAGGCAAGGTCTCTCGCTCTCTGCCGTGGGCGCGATACACGGTTTGGCGCTGGCGCACATGTTCCATCTCGCATGCGCAGCTCTAGATTCCAGAAGATTTGAACTCATTTACGGGCATCAGTATGCGGGATATTTCTAATTAATTTATATCTAGATAGATTAGATAATTCATTCTCAATTTATAGTTTATATGTATGGTCGGATGTAGGGGTCGACCTATTATCGGCGCCGATATTAAGCATTTTTATGGTTATCGGTATTGGCCATTTTCAAAACCGATTTGCCGATAAAATTATTTTAATTTGAAATGTGCTATATTTGGCTCTAACGCAGCCACCTCTGTTGCTCGGAACTCAACACTCTGTAGGCTAGACTAATGTCCCCGCACATCTGATTTGTTGGGAGTCACGAGTCCGGCCAATCACCGCGGGAAGCTGAAGGCACTGAAAGTTTTGCACTCTCACACCGAGAGCACTCGCTGACTGTCTGGAGCTGCTTCACTGATCACGCATCAGTTGTCTCTCAAAGTTAAGGCAGCAGCAGACTTTGCTGAAGAAGCAATAGATTACTACACTGAAGTTGCAAAATACCTCAATATAATAGAGCCCTGTGATTTCCGCGATGCAGAAAACAGACGGAATCGCGGAATCCAGTCATAAAAACTTAATTATTTACTGTATAAAGCAAAATATCACGGAATTTGTCAACTTTTGATGAATTAATAAAAAGCAGATCAGTACAAATCAAACCGCAAAAAGACTATTTAAATATGAATCCTGCGTGTCTCTAAATGAATGGTGCAGATAAGTAATTTCATTTACCTCACACACACACACACACACACACTGGAGCACGCCTGACGCTTGCGCTGTTTTCAGCCTCAGCCGCATCATTATATGAGGACTTGATTGGATAAACATAATCTCCAGAGTCGCTTAGTCACTTCATGAGCTTTTTAATGCTTCAATTGAGAAAAGTTATCGTCATATCATAAACACACAGAAACTCAAAGATCTCCACGGCAACCCGTCAAAATAAAAGTTCGGTGTAAACCTAAAAAAACCTAAAAATGTCATTTTTGTTCAACTGTAAATAAATTGCGTAAGTTTGATGATTTTAATTAATTAGAAATGCTTTTTGATTACTAAAATTGTATTTAAACATTAAAATAGAGTCTTTAAGTTTTACAAAATGTTTACAGAATGTTGCTGGGTGCTCCCTGCACTTTTTATAAGTTATTATTATTAATAACAGTTCTCAGATTCAAAGATATGTTTAAATCATTTAAAAGAAAGTAAATTATATAAGTATAATTATATATATATATATATCGGTTATCGGTCTATTTGATCTGTAATAATCGGTATCGGCCCTGAAAATCACATATCGGTCGACCCCTAGTCGGATGCGCGTGACTGGATGATGACCGGTGTCGTGGTAATTCTCAAGTGTCGTGTTGCTGTTGTATCAGTCAGATCAGCGTAGCACTCAATAATCGGGACAAGAGAGGTCCCGTATGGGACAAATAAATTAGGCCCAATAATCGGGACGTCCCGGCTAATTCGGGACAGTTGGCAACCCTAGTTAGCATCCCCTCAGCCTCGACGGCAAACATACTGCTGTTCTTTCTCTACTATCAATCAAGTCAAATCAAGTCAACAAATTAATTACTTTATAATGATATGAAAACACGTAGAGTAGTGCTGTATACATACCGTTTCATTGTCTGTTTTAAATCCGAATCTAAAGTGTCCCGCTCTGTGCAGCGCGCAGTCTCGCACGTCAAAACAAACTCCACAGGGTGTCAGTGATAGTTTTTATTTCACCTCTAGGGGCCGCTCTCATGCTGTGTAAAGACAGTGGACACTTCTCAGCCGATTCAGCAATGGACGCAACCCGGGGAAAAACTATCGGTTCTAGAGCTGCACGATTCTGGATAAATTAAGAATCACGATTATTTTGTTTCAAACAGAGAACACGATTCTCCCACGATTCTGAACGCACAACTAAATAAAATAACATGTCATAAAATCCTGCAGTCTATTTAAAATGTTTAATTAATTTGAATGAATAATTTTTTTTTAATCGGTTTGAATCTATGATTCAATGACTCGCACCAAGATTTCACTTGTTTCATTATTGGATGAATTAGCATTTTTGAACAAATCTCTTGAATGAATCATTCAATGACAAATGCACTTTTTAACAGTCCAAGTGGCATAATGATGTAATCGATACAATCGTAATTTGAAGAGCAAAGTTACATTTAAAAGGTGATTTGGTCCATTTTGATCGCTACCGGAGACATCAGTGTTTATATCCGAACCATAAACTTTTATCCCAGTACTCCTGTGATAATCTGAATTGTTGTAACACAGAAATAATGATACTGTGAGGTTGAAAAGACACATGAATACATGAATTCTGGTCTTTCTGGATCAGCGGCAGCTCCAATGCAGATCTGAATGTTTCGAATTGTTGTCATTTAGGAATGAAATCGCCTGGGTGTTTGAATCGAGATCGTGATCTTTTAACGATTAGCTAATCGTCTAGCTCTAATCGGTATGGATTTTTGCCGATAACTGATAATTTTCGGCAAAACCGATCAATCGGTCGACTTCTTTAGGGTTTGACAATTCATTAGGATAATTAGGATAATAGGGTTAGTGGATAATAAGCAGGGACACGTTTGTGTGCATTTTATTTTGTGAGTTCACCGGAGTCTCCACAACGGCGATAGCCTGCGCGAGCCACAGAGAACACTGTATCCATGACACTGATAGCAGCGAGCGGACACGAGCGCTCAGCTTGATTTCAAAAACAACAGATCTCTTATTTAATAGCGAACTAAATGAATGCTCTGCTAGTTAATTGGAGATACCCGCAAATTATGCCTATAAACGACTTCACTGGATCTAAACAAATCACTCTAACCATCTATGTTACCAGTAGCGGTGGCTTTTTAAATCTATTTAAAATAATTTTGCAAGGGTTCTATGACATTAGTATATTTTTAGGAATTTTAAGAAGTGAGTCGAGTTCACATTTCAACAGTCAACCTGGTAGCTGAAGTACTCCTTAAACCACATTTAGCATAATTGTTTGTTTGATCTGACTACAGCACTTTAAAGCTAAATGTAAAAGATTTTTATTTAAGTTTTATTTTAAACTTGAATTAAATGTATTTGAAAGCTGGCCAAAGCTTGGCACTTTGCACTTTTTAGTTGCAAAAGTTTTTATATAAAGTAATATCAAATACATTTAATTTGTTGTGTTTCTTTTCTTTTAAACTGTGTCTACTGCAATCAATCACATAGGAAAAAGTTAACTACATTTATATACTGAGAATCGTTTTTTGAATTGAGAATCGTTTTTGAATCGAAAATCGATTTTGAATCGAATCTTGAGCCTAAAAATCGGTATCGAATCGAATCGTGACATTTTCTGAATCGTGCACCCCTAAAAGCCATTATTAAAGAATCTTACTCGTATTGAGTTGTCCAGGAATTGAAATGTGTAAAAACATGATAATCGCACTGTGGTATGTTTTCAAATATCTGTGTATCATGCCATGCTGGGCTAAAATTCAGAGACAACACCTCACCAGTCTGACCAAAGTCCCAGGAGGTTCTTACATGCACAAGGCCAGAATTTGGCACAGTGCTTCATCTTTGTCAAACTTTGTCTGTGCGAAACATTTAAAAACACTGGGAGCTTTTGGAAGAGCGCTTAATGATACCCACACAAACAAACGCAGCATGTACCAGAGGGCCGCGGCATATGCAATAAGATAGATGATAACATTTGAAAAGTTCACAACCTGTAAAGGTCCTGAAGCACTAAAGAAGAGTGTTAATGTCTTATAATGTCAAACAATTAACATTTACAAATCCTTATTACTGCAAAAACATATCTTGTCAAAAACAGCTTCCATATTCATTCAAATTACCAATTGAAAAGCTGAACAGACATTACCTGCCTCCAACAACTATAAATGCCTTCCAATATAAAGCCCAATAAAACACAGTGTGACAAATTTCAAGACCGCAGGTCAGCAAAATCTTCAAAAATGCTAATAAATTAAGTTCCACACAAACTGCCTTCTTGATTCAATTAAAGGACAGGCTATCAAAGCCCATATAAATTATTCAAGAAATGAGTCAAACCAATAAAAGTCTTTGATTGGCCTTAAAAGAGAGCATTACAGCAGATCGAGAGTGTATTACAAACCAATTGCACCTGTTCCCACAGAGGCCAACATTAAATCAGACTTTTAACATGCAGTCGTGTTTAAGAGCGGTTCTGAACAGAAGTGGTGGCATCACCTCCACTCCAGACATGTAGTGTACTCAAGCTCCATATAATGTTCATATAGTGAGAGAGAACGGCATTGACATCATCTACAGCAGAAGCTCCACCGCTCCATAAAAACCATACCGACAATCCACTTTACTATGCCAGCAGTGGCCGCACGAATGTTAATGCTCTGATCGCGCCCCCTCAGAGGCGCTCAAACTGATATTCAAAAACACAATCGCTGGTGACGTTACGTAATGTCATAGCAACGACACTTCCCTTTATTGATCAAGACCTTTCAATGTTTTAGCAGATAAATGGAGGTCGCTTTGGAGAAAAAAATCCTGCTAAATAAGAAGTTTAAGACGGCCGTTATGTTTTATTAAGAAGCTATGATGTTTATCCAGATAAAATACCTATAAATATCTCTATATACAACCAAAAAGAACAGTTCTAAAGTTAACAGTTCACAGTTGCTGAAACAAAGCAATTGGAAATGATTGATTAATTCATCAATAAGACCGTGTTCATTTCTGGCCTCAAATCCACCCTGAATTTTATTCATATTTCTAGACTACACGATAACAACAAGCTGATTGTGCGATACCACTTACCTCTGACAGGAAGGTCTGTGCCGATTTCTGTGCGCCAACATGCAGCAAGTACTCATACACATATAAAGCTAACCTGCAAGACAAAAGAGGAAATAGGCATTGTAAATCTCAGGAGACTTGAGGGTTTTCCTTAAATCGTCAATTTTGGGTTGGTCCCAAACCAAGTTAGAAAAATGCTGTTCCACTGGCTTTCCCATTCTAGATGGACAAGCAAACACATTACAGCAATTCACTTCGGTGCATGTTGAAACCTCACAGGTGCTCAGTCGCAAAACATTCTTGGAAATGCAGACTGTCAATGACAACACAAGTGAAATTTCATCATTCTTTATACCAATTGGTACCACAGCAACAACAACAAAACATGTATCCCAGCATTGCTATTAAAAAGTTTGGGGTCAGTAAGATTTTTTTTTTTTAAGAAATTAATACTTTTATGGAGCAAGGACTATTAAAGCAAGGCATTAAAGTGATCAAAAGTGACAGTAAAGACATAAATAAATGTTGCAAAGAATGTTATTCAAAGAATCCTGAAGAAAATGTATCAGTTTCCACCAAAATATTATAATAATATAATAATAATAAATGTTTCTTGAGCAGCAAATCAGCATATTAGAATGATTTCTGAAGGATCATGTGACACTGAAGACTGGAGTAATGATGCAAAAAAATTCAACTTTGATCACAGGAATAAATGAATAAATTAAAATATATTAAATGTAAATTCACAATATTACTGTTTTGCTTTATTTTATCAAATAAATGGTAAGCATAAGAGACTTCTTTCAAGAACAGTAAAAAATTCGACCCAAAACTTTTGAACAGTGATAAAAGTATGATGTAAGATGTAAGTTTAATTGGTATGGTATATTATTCATTTAAGATGTTAAATATGAACAAAAATAATACAAATGTAGTCTTCAATTATATTTCAGAATAAAACAAATTGCTTCAACTATTCCAAGAAATTATTAAAGTAAACACCAATAAGAACATGAATTAATTCAGAGCATGAGCTCCTTAAATTAAAAGTAGCCTTCATTAAACAAATAATAAGGGGTTTCAATTAAGATTAAATGCAGTACATTTTTTTTAAAAGTTATTTATTAATTACATTAAAATCATGCAATTACTGTGACCCATAAATGAATTACGTTTTCTCAGCATCAGAGCAATTCAACTGTTTTTGAGAGCCACTTTGCAATGTATATTAAACTAATCTAAATGTAATGAAATGTTGAATTATCTTCATTTGGGGTTTTTTTTTTTTTAGCAAATGTGTATGTGATTGATTCAATAAATTACATGTAACTAATGTGATTTGAAATTGTAAAAATTGACAGGCCTAATAAAAATGCATTATCTGTCCACAAAATACGCTCCCCATTACTATTTAAAGAGCATCTCCTGAAGAACAGCTTCAAGGATCAAATACCAAGGACTCATTTTCCCCTCAAACGTCTGAATTATTTCTTGGTGTTTCATCAGACGTACTCATTTTAGGAGCTACCCTCAAGTATATATACAGCTGTCAACAAAGTTGTACTTATGTGCAATGCGAGGAAAAGATTTCAGAGTTTTCCTTCTAATTTAATTACAGTCATTTTTAACATTTAGAAAAATGGAAATTCATTTCACGGAACTCATGTCACACTTCATTTTCAAAAAAAAAAACCAGCACATCTGCGCAGGTTTTTCCAGCAGTGTGAAGGAGGAACACAATGATGTGACGAGTTCACGAACGCCCACGTCAATCAACTGACTGACACACTGACCTCAGAAGAGCATTAATGTCCACACTTTAATGTCATTCCCAAAAAGATGGACTTCCACAACTTGATTCGTTCATCTAGATTTTTTCTTCCATCTTCATTAGTTTTGAGATTTTTAACAACAGTGCCTACTGTAACATTTAGACAAACATGTTAGACTTCCATCCACATGGAGATGCCATTTTTGTCCTGTGAAAACAGCTTTTTGAAGACACTCTCCCAAGTGGATACATCTGAAAATGCCATTTTTGTAAGTGTAAAAACAGGTATTTGAAAATGATGGTGATTGTCTAGTCGTGACACATATTGTACCGATAGATATATGGTTATTATACCGGTGTGTGCCTGCTACACTGTAAAAAGTGATATGTTGACTTCATTTTGAAAAAAGTGAGGAAACCCGTTCCCTTAAAATTATTAAAAGGTACAATATGTAAGAATTTTTTATCAAAATATCCAAAAACCACTTGCACAGTGTTATACATTTCTTTTGTGTGCTTACATTATCCTAAATGTTTCCAAGGATTTGTAAATTCAGAGAAATTCACAATTTTATACAGTGGCGTAGCCACCATTTCGAAAAGTGAGGGGGACAGAATGTCAAGTGTAATACCAGTTTTTTTTCTTCAGACTTGTTGAGGTTTTTGCTTAATATGCTATTTATATTTAAAGCAATAAAACAGAAAGAAAGTTGTCCAGTTTTTTTATTGTACATGAAGGGTTTTTCCTGGCTTAAAATGAGGCGGAGGTGTTAAAATCGTGATCATGTATTTTAATAAGATAATCAAATGTGTATTTTTCGTAGACCATCATATAGTCTGCTGTGGCACAGTATTTTTGTAGGTGGATCTCGGTACCTCTAGGGGGGGTCCGGCGGCATGCTTTTTATAAATTTTAAAGATAAATTCATTAATCTGGTGTACTTTGAGTCCCCCGAATCCACTGTTAAAAATAAATAATCCAACTGCCCAAACATATGAAATTCTCTGATTTAGATATCTGATCATCGCATTACAATTATTCAAATTATCAGTGTTAAGCATGATAATATGGTTAAATATCACACTGAAGCGGATTTAAAAATAACATTTACTTAAAATTAAAGTTCTTTTTTTGGCAAAATTACATTTTCTTACTAGCCTAAACAAAGTCTGTCTTACTAAACTAAAACTTTCCAATTGAAAACCTTCAAACTTTAAGCTTTTAAAACTACTTCAACTTTCTAGTTAGGCTTTTTCAAGAGAACTTAGTTTGTCTACAAACTTTATCTAATTGTAAAGTGTGACCAAATTATGATAAACATCATGTACACGTTCCCACACTGCCTGATTCAAGCAGATCGTGGCTGTTAAAGGGTTAGTTCACCCAAAAATGAAAATTAAGTCATTAATTACTCACCCCCATGCTGTACCAACCCCGTAAGACCTTCGTTCGTCTTCGGAACACAAATGAAGATATTTTTGATTAAATGTGACAGCTGGATCACTCCTCCATAGGCTCCCTAAGGGAATGAATCCTGACGGCCCAGAAAGCCAATGAAGAAAATGTTTAAATATTCCATGTCACAACAGTGGCTCAACTATAAGTTTATCAAGCGACGAGAATACTTTTTGTGCGAAAAAACAAACAAAAATAACGACTTTATTCAACTATTCCTTTTCTTCCTTGTAGGCCTGAAACGAGACTTCAAGAGATTTCCACGACGCATGCGCGAGAATTGCGATCTCCTTCAACTACTTCAGTTATGTTCTCGCGCGTGCGCGTCGTGGAAATCTCTTGAAGTCTCGTAAACATTATTAGATCCATCGGCATGACGACAAGTTCCATGATTCCGCTTATTCACTGAACTTGACAATTCCATATAACTTAATTTTTCAATTACGCATGAAGTTTATTTACTTAATAATTTTAAGGCAACAGGTTTCCTCACTTTTGTCAACTGATCACTTTTTTCAGTGTATGTGCTATTGACTTTCACAGTTTTGCTCAAGATAAATGTTTTTTTTTGTACAATTACATTCCTGCAAAGATGACAGAACATTTAACAGCAATTGCTGTCCTGCGGCAAAACATGAGGGCAATTGCGTTTTAGACCAGACATGGAACAGTGACTGAGTGGACAGTGGACACAACAGTAAGTGGTGAGATATTTGGCTAAAATGATCAAGCCAGAAGAATAGCTAATAACTTTATTATAACTGGTCTCTCTGTCTTATTTCAGTGAAATTTAATGACATTTTACGCAGCCCAGTAAGCTGATTTTAGCGTTTTCCCACGTTTCAGTGTGGATGAGAAACTTGAAAATACTAGTATGGACAGAGTGTTTTGAAACAAAAACGGCATTTTTGAATGTATCCGGATTAAAGGGATAGTTCACCCAAAAATGAAAATGTTTCTATTACTTACATTCAAGTTGTTCCAAACCTGTATGAGTTTCTCTCTTCTGTTAAACACAAAAGATTTTTTTAAAGAATGTTAGTAACCAGAAAGTTGACAGTAGGCGCCGTTGACTTCCATAGTAAGAAAAAATACTAAAAATATATACTAAGGAAGTCAATGGGTGTCTGGTTACCAACATTCTTCAAAATATCTTCTTTTGGAACATGAGGGTGAGTAATGTTGACTTTCCCTTTAATGTAGACATAGCCTTAGAATACAACACTGGTTAAAACTAGTCAACTAGTCGTCATTCAGGCATCCCACTGGACCTTTAGTCAGTCGTGTACCGGACAGCACAAGTCTGCTCAATTGAACTCAGCTGGCATTGAGATGGATCAAACGGAGATTCCCACAAGTGGCTGGATGAAATTTTCATTGTAAGCTGTAGATAATCTGAGGATCTTCTGGAGGTTGAAGATGAGTTCCTGCTCTTGGCCTGAGGCATTATTGTGAAGGACTTCATCTACAGTGAGCTTTAGGGAGCGCTTTTTGTCATACTGTCAGAGGAACATATCGTTATTTCGACTAATAGCGAGACCGCAGGTGGAGGATCAACAGGCTGAGATGCTCAGTGTGCGTTCGACTAATCCTCATGCAATACAACAGCTCGGGGTGCAATAGGAAGGCGGACCTATTGACTTAATATTTAGATTAATGACTCCATAAGACCGGTCGAAAGCTATCGTTTTCACACGCCTGCTTCTGAGAGGCACGCAGCAGGGATAATTTAGACCTTGACAGCGGCGTACGGACGTCTGCATGGATGCCGATACGGCGATGATGGACGGGAATATCTGACGAGGTTCTGCTTTTGCTCTGCCATTCAGGCGTGGCGGCTCGCTGTGTGTCCAGTCTCATCATGATGAGCTCTCCTGACTTAACCTGAGAACACATCTTGACATCTCGCCCGAGGCTCCCAGTCAAGACTCCGTTTATACATAAAAGAGGCAGAGCCAAGTATAGCTAGCTTAAGCGCAGACAGTTAACAAATGAACTTTGCTGTCTCCATTTCAATAATTCAGCAGCAGGGTCTGGCGTGAAGGCGAAGTGCATGTGAGGAGAGCTAGAAAGTTGGCTGAAGTTTTTTAAGTGAAGTTAAGGGATATCATGCACCAGGGGGTCTCTAGTTTTGTTTCAGAACCCAAATTTGACAAAAGCAAACCAGTACCTGGTGTAGTTTTTTGAGAAAAAAGATTATGAGACTTTGTTTTACTAGAAAATGTTTTCGTACTTCAAAATTTCATGTTTAATTTAATGTGTTACTTGCTGTCTCTGTCATTAATTCTGAAATTTATTAGAAATTTATTCTTACATTTCATCAGAATTATTGCGCTTTCCTTTATAAGCAGAAATCAAGAGAATGTCAACTAGGGATGTCAATTTTCACAAATTCCCATGATCGATCGTCGTTTAAATTAACGATCAATTAATCGATTAATCATTAGCATTAATGGCAAACAGCACAGGGTCTGCAAATGCTGCTCAAAAAGCTATGTTACTCACCAAATTAATAAGAATGTTTTTTAATCTAAATAAAGGCTTAGTAGGATTGTAAAATGTTTTGATGTGATTGATAAATTAAATTAACTATTTAATATATAAATATAACGACAAATACAATGTGTCACCAACGCCGCCTCATATGCGTGCTTGTCAGAATGCGTGACTGTTAGAACAACGCACTGAAAACGGCAACTAAACCCAATGAATTCACAACCATTTAATAAAATAGTGTTCTCATGTTATGTAACATGAAAGTCCAAAATTAACCATCGTTATTATTAGTTGTGCATTCTGCTTGAGCGGCGCGCGCTGAATGAATAGTTGAGCACTTTGTTAGCGTTTATTTAACTCAAAGAAACGCATCCTATTTGATATTAATCAGATATATACAAAATAAGTAGAATATTACAAAATTATATCTGCACAAAATGACGTGAATGCACAAGTGAACTTAAACTGAGTTACGTGCCATTCAGAATGACTCATAAGTTGTGGTGGACGAGCTCAAAGTCTCTGACGAGCTCTTCCTGGAACAACGCGACATGGCATCTAAACCCAAATAATTCACAATGTTTTATTACAATAGTGTTCTCTTTATAATCTTGTGTAATATGACAGTCCCAATAGTCATTATTAGTCGTGCATTGTCGTTTGAGCTGAGCGCGCTAAAGATCACGTCGATTCTTAACCAAATGCATCCAATATGAGACCAATCAGATATAGATAAGCGTACACAAAATAAACTATTACAACTTACATTTGCACAAAACAAAAGGCTGCGAATGCACACGCAAACTTATAGTCATGATACAGGTGTAAATCTGGTCCCAAACAACTCCTCATTCAGTGGGAGTCAACACTTCACCACACCGGCGCGCTCGCTTACATGTTTCGCGGTTGAGCAGCACGCACGCGCATGATCCTGCTTAATCGATGATCGATAAGTTTTATCGATTAAATGTATTATCGACAATTAATCGATCGTCGATTATAGTGCTGCCACTAACGACTAATTTTCTAACGACTAATCTTTCGACTAATTTTTTCGATTAGTCGACTAATCTAAACGACTAATTAAAAAAAATCAAGTGTTTATTTCGTTGTGTCCATTTTATTTTGAACTCAACTGAAGGGCCAAAACATAAAATGTCACCTGTTCAAAAACATTATGTATTAACAATCTAAGCATTAAGTATCTGCATTTCCATTAGGCTATACCATATTAGTCAGAGTCCTAATCTAATCCTCTAATAACAAACATGTATGTATTACTTAAATTAGCTCTTTGTTCTGCCTTAAAAAATGTACAGTAAGCTAATAATGATTAATTTATGTACATTTCTGAAAAGCATAACTGATAACATCACTCTGAATAGTAAAGTAGATGCAATGCATTTTCTGTGAAAAGCGCTATACGAATAAATTGGAATTGAATTGAAAGGGTCTGGACTAGCCCACTATGAGTCGCGCTGAAAGCAACCAGGCACGCAGTTATGTAGCTCGCGTTTACACTTGCGTGCATGGCGGGCCCGTGCCGCGGTTCGCGTGAATGTGAAAGCAACACGGACTCGGGAGCGCTTGTTCAGGAAGTTAAGTAACCTGCCCATGCGTTTTAGCTGATTATGATGCATTTAGTTAAATAAAACACATGTAAGGGATGATAGTGTTGATGATTTACCTTGGATACCCGAGAGTTGAGTCTGCAGTGTATTCGCGCATTGCGCGTGCAATCAGGGCAACACATTTGGAAATCCACTGTCTCCTCAAAAGAGTCTACTACAAATATACTATTGACCCGCGTTCTGTTTTCTATCATGCGCCGTGCACGTTTGCGATGGCATAAGATGCACGCAAACTCAACAGGGTTCGAAAGAATTGAGTGTGAAACCAGACCAATGCTGCGGAGGGCGCCGGGAACAATCGCGCTCGCGCTCGGACCGCAGCAAACGAGCCCACTGTGAAAGCTCCGTCACCTGCCTCCGCAATTTTTCATATCAAAGCAGTGAAGGTGGGCAGGAACGTGAAGGAAAATGATAGCAGATAAACCAGCAGGGCGCGTACGGCACACAGACTGGTGTGTGGAGGTGAATTACAGTGAGCTGTTTGTGACGGGAGACCAAAAATAAATAGCGGTCAATAGTAAAACGACACGTCGACTAAAAAAATTGCCGTCGACTAATTTGCATGGTCGATTACGTCGACTAAGTCGACTAATCGCGGCAGCACTAGTCGATTAATCGTTGACATCCCTAATGTCAACCCATACATAGTTTATTTTACCTCAGTCTACTGATTCATTATAGGCTAATTATCCTACAAATTAACAGTTTTACACAGAAAAAAGACACTTATTTAAGAAGAATATTTCAGTTTATTGGTTTGTCTGTGTTTTCAGATCATCAGTGTTTCTTCCACAGTGTAGAGAGCGCATGGTTGCCAGATTGCAAAGTAAAGCACCAGGCAGAAAATGTATCCTTTTAATGCACCCACACAGTACAAGATAATCGGGCTGTTTTTGGGCACAATTCTCCCCTTCTGACAATCCTAGGTAAAGTCACGATTATCTTGATGGTTCTACAGATTATCTTATCAGATTTTCCTTATCAGATTTTGTGGTGTGTGTTAAGAGTGACTGAATCTGCTCGGAAGAACGTCGGAGCACCGATCTCAAACCATAAATATCCAGAAATCCTGATATGTGGGGGGAAGCCCGAGGACAAACGCACTCTGTAGTTTGTCAATTGGAACAAAATGATACCTAATCAGAAAGCAAGCTGACGGAAGCATAACACTACTAGTGGTCGACCGATATATCGGCCGATATTTAGATTTCGGCATCAGCCGATAAATATTTCCGTTTGGCCGATATATTTCAAAACAGTTTGTGACAGTGCATTAGCGTTTTTTTCCACTGCGGCGAGCAGAGCGAGTATGAATGAACTGAATGCGCTCGCTCTGCTCCGCCCAGCACCATAAGACAAGCCACTCAGAAGTGAAGCAGACATCTGACAGACACAGTAAATGACCAATCAGCATTCGCTTTCTAACCTGACGCTACATTGTGTTACACACAAAAACACTCCGGCGTGCAGTGAAGTCTATTCAAACAGTACCGTGATGTGTCAGATCTGCAGCCCAGCGACAGCTCCAGTGGGGGGTCACAGATGTGATATAAACAAATTCAAACAAAACTGAAAACATTTTACCTCACAAACCGTCAAAAAACCTCTGACTGGCTGTTGCCTATACGCGCGCTGTTCTCGGTTACGTTTAAACTAGACGCTGTTTCCTCACGGACTGAAAAGCTGGGTCGCGTGCACTACAGATCAGTGATCGCGTGAGGTGGATGAGAAGAAAACACTGTATGGTATAATACTAGTAATAATACGTTTGGGGGAAAAATCCTTGAAAACGTTATTCACTATCTCTATCTGCTGTATTTCATTATCCACGATTGGCGTAATATTGTGTGTAGTATACCTTTTCATATGTTCCCGTCGGATTTGATGTTAATCGAGCATGCAAGTGAGTGACGGCTTGCAAAGTTTCAAAGAAACTAACAAGCAAAACTAAACAGACATAAATCATTATTATTTAAATATACTTACAGTAAAACAACCTGTTTAAACTAAATAGTGTAAATAAACTATGTGAGATTTTAATTTAACTATGTATATTGTACATAAAATGTATGGAATTGCACATACTATTTTGTCATTAATTTAGGAATATTGTTTAGAGATACATGTTATTTGTAACCTGAAGTAAGCAGCAGTAATTATTAAAACTTTATTTATTGAAGTGTTACAGTACCTCATTTGTTTACATTTTAATTACTTAATTAGTAAATATGTTTAATTGCAAAATAAATGTTCATTTAGTTTCACCAATATTCTTTGTCTCTCATTTACTGTATTCACATGTACTGTATCGGCCTCATATCGGCCAATCGGCCAGATTGCTTTCTCAATATCGGCATCAGCAATTAAAAATCCCATATCGGTCGACCACTAAACACGACATCATCATCCAAACCAAATTCTTTTTTTTTTCTGTAAAAAGCAGTCCAAACACCATTATCACCATTTCTTTTAGCCCATCATCCACCATGTTTGTTTACTCTAAAGTCAAGTTTGACTACGAGAAATTTTGCGAGATTTCCCAGCTTTAAGTTTGTGACATCTGGCAACTGCAAACATGAACCCTTGTAGTAGAGGCTTGTACAGCAGTCTGTAATATGTTGTCTCCTTTTTTCATCAAATATAAAGAGAGATTTTGGTCATTTTAGTCTTTCAGTCTAGTCTTTTTTCGTCAAGGACATAGCATGTTAATATAATCACAGTTATTGTTTAATGACCTTGGTGTCGTCTCGTCATCTACTTGTATGGAAAAAAGGTTGTTGACAACCATTTTTCGTCAGTTTACTTTAACGAAATTAACACTAACTAAACAATGATTTTAAATTCTACAACTTACTTTAGGCATCACAACATTATGATGTACATTATGAAAATTAGAAAGTCATTTTGAGATTAGCATTGGTATTAAATTATTGTTTTTAAAGATAAACTTTAAGTGAAAGTTAGCCTAGATGATGGCAAAAGGTAATGTAATGTTAAATGAACATGTACAACTAAATATGCAATCTGCAGATACCAATAAATAATACGGTTTTGATTCTGACTATACTAAGTGCAGGTCACAAGACAACATGCTAGCTTAGATGCAATTTATAGGCAAACCGAAAACTCGATTTTATCACATAAATGGTTAGCAAACCAATTACAAGTGGCCTGATTGTTCCATTGACATCATGAAAAGTGCTGTCATAATATTGTTGGCGTGGCCTGGTTCCACATCCTTGTACTTTGTGACCCAACTTGTCTGATCCTTCATTCATAGCCAAAGATTGACAGAAAAATTAATTAAAGCAATAGCGCTAAATAAAAAATGTTGATAAACTTTCATGAGCCAATCCATCTTGATTATTCTGATGAAAGCGGACCGAGCGCTCTTTTAGAAAAGATTTCCCAAACACGCACGCACAAAACAGACATTTCCGCGTTACAACTGAGAGCGATCATTAAATATGCCCCGAAATAATTACAGAGAACATCTCTCTCCAAAGTAAACTTGAAAAGCCATACATCCAGCTATCCAAGATGGAAAATTAATTGATTCTCATCTATGTCTGAGAGCAACGTTTATCCAAAACAGAGCAAATCAGACGCTCTTCATAAGAACAACGTCCTGTTTCTGTGAGCATGCCTGATTCCCTTTATATGTAGCTGAAAACACCTCTATGAAGGGGGCTGAACCATCTGGATGAAATCAAAACCATGCATTCAGACCTACTCGCTGCCTCTTAGACACACCAATAAACTCAGGGAACCCAGAGAAGTGCTCAAGATGTTGGGGGAAAATAAGAGATGGAGACCCAGAGAAGAATCGTTTTTCATTAATTTCCACTCCAAAAAACACAATGCGCAATTTCTTGTGGCATTCCGGCTAATTTGTGAAATCTGATCGAATCTTCGAATCCTGTGGACCTGAGCCGTGCACACTAAACTTTGATGAACCAGAGCATAGATATCGGTTTAAAACTAATTAAAGTCAAGAATGACGCAATAAACTTGACATTACTGATTTGTAGAGTCCTCATAGTTCACTTTTTCATCCGGTTTCTCCATGCAAACTTGCCATGGATGCCAGTGGATGATGTTTAAACTTCATTACTCCATCCTAAAAACCTAAGCTGACTATGAAACCAGTTCCTTGAGGTTAATAGCACCTTTGCTTGACTAGTGCCGACAAATTTGACGAAACAAAGCCTGTGTGGTCACAACACCACATTTTTTAATACAACACGATAAAAAGTGACCTGCAGTGTTAATGCAGCGCCCGTGGCACTAACACTTGAGGACCCATCCACATCCTTGCACTAAATGTGAATGATGGACCCATACAACTTCACATTAATTATTATAAGAGACGAAATTAAAATGTCAGGATAAGTGAAAGTTTCTTGGAAAGATAACACATTGTAAGGGACTCTGTAAGGGACAACTTAAACTTTTGGGAAGCTTTTCACGCAAAAACTACATCATAACATTGAAATGAGTATTCTTAAAGTGAAAAGCAACATCTGAATGACGAAATGACTCAAGCCAGGTTTGAAAAACCTCACCAATTACACTTTCCTTCAGAATCTCCATACAAAGATGGTATTGTTGTTAGCAACTTCTCTTGCCTTGACAAAAGGATGCTGATCTCCTATACATCATATTCACAGTCTGTTCATGCGGTTTAACCTTATAATATTCCCTTAAGTGTGTTATGTGTCCACAACAGCTGAAAATCATCTCAGACTCCTCACATACTATTGCAGTCTCCAAGTCTGACACAGTAACCTATGACCCTCATATGACAGATTTATGAATATTATAGGACACTTTGACAAGACTTTATTACATTTAAGGTTTGTAAGATTGTTTCTATGGCAACAGATTGTACACAACAGTGGAAAGATCACATGGTGATGTAGTGCCATAAAATATTACACTATGCAGTGTGGAAAAGTCACCAAAACTTGAAGCAACACGAGTTTTCATAAACAGCCGGTGCTTTAACGTTACCCTTCAACAAAACACTAAATATTAAAACATAATCAGGCGATATGCACGCATCGGTGTTACTTGTAGCAAAGCAAATGTTAGAATTGCTCAAATATCTTATCAGTCAGCTTTAAAACGCAAAGGAAAACGTGATGAGATAAAAAATAACATTGAGTTCAAACCAAACACGATCGCGTACTAAACATCTCCAAAACTTTGTCTGAAATTCACGAGAAAAAGACTCGGATGTATTTATCCACCAATTTAACTCATAAACAACAGATGCACGGCAACTAATGTTGATGCAAAAGATGCACAAGCCACATAATGAGAGATGGAAGCATGCAACATCACTCAGATTGGATGCATTGGACAGTTCAAGCGTTCACGTGCGCACCCAAACTTAAATAAAATCGAAATGCATGGACACCTAAAACCATTAAAGTGCCACAACCAGCTATAAAGTTAGAAAGATCCAGTGAATATAACTCCAGAGAACAAATTCACACTAAATACCCCTTCAAACAATAGTACGCACAGTTTTAGAAAGTTCCGAGTCCGCAATAAGCAAAGCGAGACTCTTTAAAGCGCGCGCAATTCACTTACTTTTCTCTCGCTTGACTATCAGAAGGGACGACAGCTCCTTTACCTTTGGCGTACATGCTGGATTCTGTTTTAAGACTTTTACCCCACTCAACACCTGTCAAAGAAAGCAGCCAGGAAAACGTTCTATCTCCATAGCTACCCCCTTTAGTGTTTTCCCTCTCCCCCACCTCCTCCTCCTCCTCCTCCTCCTCCTCTTCTCTCCCTTTTTTTTTTTTACATCTCCAACATTGGCCACAAATCAGGCACAGTTTCTATTGGGGGGACTTGAAACAGGTCGCTGGTGATTTTTTTCTCTCTCGCGCGCTGTTCCAGGAATGTGTTCTGCCTCCCGCTGCGCCAGGAGAGGTGGGGGCCTCTTAAAGGGGAATGCACACTCTTCCCGTGTTTACTTGGCACAGGGGCTGAAATGGAAAAGACGCTAACATTGCTTCGGGCCTTCGTGTATGACTTTGAGGTTTTGAAAGTAAGAATTTAAGCTTGTGTTCCAAGATTGGGAATCCGAGGCATTGTTATGTCCATTATTTTAACTTAAGGTTTGTTTGTTTGACAATTTGAGATATAATGCTGTTTGAAATATTAAAGATGACTAACATTCCTCGCTATCTGATATCCATTTTGTGGTTGATTTTGCATTGTGTTTGTAGGTGTGATCTGAAACGACACACATAATATTTAAAGTCACCATGAAATAGGCTACAAACTGATCACTCTGAAGTATTTATTATAGAATATTTATCTGTGTACATTATTTTGTTTAATGCATTTGCCTTCCTAATCTTTAATTAAATTAACTTCCTTTTGCCTCAACATCTCTGATGATGTTTTTTGGAACGTGGGGGGACAACTTGGCGGGACCGCCTTAAAAGAATAGTTCACCCTAAAATGAAAATTATCCCATAATTTACTCACCCTCAAGCCATCCTAAGTTAGGGTGACCAGATGAGATTGACTAAAATTCGGGACGGATTTCGGATGACGGGGGTTGGGGGGGAGGGGGGGGCTACTATGGATACATGGATACTTCCCCCGTACCTGCAGAGATGTGTTTGCTTTTTAGCGGTGTGTTGGGGTTCCGGTACACCAGCCATGTCAACGAAACGAATAAATGATCTTATCTATGCATATCTAAATTCGCGCCTACGGTATCTTTGTAGAACTTTGTTGAACAAAAAAGATGCTGCAGCCAATGAGCAGCCGGCGGGGGCTGGCTGCAGGACGACTCAACCTCCATGGACAGTTTTTAATGTTTTATTAGACAAAACCTACTCAAGATTTTGCTTTAGTATAATTTTCGGGACAATTAGGGCCGTATTCGGGATTCGGGACAACAGCTTAGATTTCGGGACGTCTGGTCACCCTATCCTAGGTGTATATGACTTTCTTCTTTCAGCCGAACACAATCGGAGTTAAATAATATCCTGGCTCTTCCAAGCTTTAAAATGGCATTGAATAGTGCCTGAGTTTTTGAAGCCCCCAAAAGTGCATCCATCCATCATTAAAGTAATCCATACTCCAGTGGGTAAATAAATGCCTTCTGAAAAATATCCACATTATAATCACTGGTTTCTAGCAACGGCTGCATGCACGTTCATGAGAGAGTCGAGTTCCGGCAGAAGAGTGACCTCTGACCCGACGTAGCTTCTCTTCTCTTATATCGAATTCGGCCAAAATTTTCTTTAAACTTTTTGTTTTAGACTTCTGATTCGTGACCGGCATTTTGTTCTGCGTTCGTCATTTATCACCTAAACTTACGCTACGCCTACGTCATATGAATATGAAATGTACTTCACATCACATGCACTGTATACATAACCTAGTGTACACAAAAAAACTGTGTATTTTTTGGGCTATAGGGGGAAAATATATGGATTCGAGGAGCAAGACTGTATCATCCTAAGAATTAGCTCTGGGACTCATAATAAAGCTTAATGGTTACAAACATATGGAAAGAGTCAAAATGCAGGTGTGTTTGAATGCTCGCACATCCTGCATATTGTACATTTTAGGAGCATACATAGGATATTGTGGCCAACTCAACTGGTGAATCATTTTCAATAAAAAGCAAATAAGCAAATAAGAATGAAATGCATCATCTGAAAGTTATGCCTCTCTGTTTTATCATCTTCATAAAGTCTCATTTGCTGAAGGAGCATGCTTAATGACATCAACGGGTGAACCAAGGCATAAAGTATGATTATATTCTGCCGCTATCATTTGGTGTCCGTCCGTGATAGCTGAGGTTCCGCCATTTTTGAAATTTAACTGTAAATATTGAAATTATGACACTAAATGAGAACCGACACATCCAAAGACTTGATTTCCATGAGGCTATGGAACATCTCACGGCAGAGACTACTTTAGTGTCTCGTCATGACAGCTGGATCTCTATCAGACGTGCTTTAGAGACATCCAGCTTTCCCTGAGCAACTCAAATCTCCGTAGAGTTGTTTTTGTTGATTTGTGCACCTAAATTTGGCCTCAATTCTTACACGTCAACAAAAATAAAAATAATTCCAGTTTAAACAGATCGTTTACGTCTCTGTACAGTCTTCAGAAGGATCCCAGCATTGGAAACAAGTGAATGGTATATTTTAATGGCGTCCCGGATCATGTCGGAGGATTATATGTTTGTTCGGAGCATTTTGTTTTGCAAACGAGGCACAGTGTAATAGAGAGTTTTGCAAAGAAATTTTGTTGAAAGATGAAGCAGCAATGAAGCAAGCCTTAAAGGAGCCGCGCCTTAAAAACTGATCATTTCACACAGAGGGTTGAAAATAATCGTTTTTCCGCATATAAGTGAACCTCAAGGAACATATTAAAACAAAATGAAAAAAATATATGTATATATAGTGGCCATGAATTAAGAATTTGTTTCCACGACTTATTAAATCATTCTTATTTGTTCCATCATTTTAGTTCAATTGACCGTTTGCAAAGACCCGCCACCTTTAGTTACTGTTGCTATGTCCGACAAGCCACGCCGCTCTCACGCCACACCATTCTCACACCGTGAAAAATAGGCTACATTGCGGAGCAGAGAGGACTTTGACAACACGCTGACAGACAGGACAGACCAGGTTACTTTTGATATGAAACAAAGTCTCAACTTTCAAATTTGGTCATTTTTAAAGATATTTAATGTGCTCTTTAATGTGTCTGACAGATCGCTGTAGAGCCTCTTAAAGCTGCTCGTGAACCGATCATCTCTTCCTTCTAGTTAATTTGTAGCATCAAATAAACATGAATGAACATAAGAAGGAATGTTGTTTTAACCGTGGAAAGACGTCAGTACACTCCGTTTTTCAAGTTCAAATCCTCCAACGTTAATCTACTAACTCTCCTGACTGCTTTGTCGGACAAAAATGGCGGATGGCGGATTATGATTGGTCAGATCGCTTGTCAATCAAACTCCCTGCGAAGGGTCAATTGTGATTTAACACCCGCAAAAGATTTACATGCATCAAAGGACAAAAAACACTTTACTTTTATCATAATATACATTGAACATCACCTCATTCCTCAAAGAGTCTGAAAACTGTTCGTTCAGTAATTTAGTCTCTCTAAACCCCGCCTTTCCACGAGCCTACCCTGCTCTGATTGGT
Organism: Tiaroga cobitis; assembly: GCA_030578255.1. NCBI lineage: Eukaryota > Metazoa > Chordata > Actinopteri > Cypriniformes > Leuciscidae > Tiaroga > Tiaroga cobitis. The sequence goes on from CM060612.1 coordinate 15,340,330, forward strand.
CAGATGCCTAGTCTGTTGTGATTGGTCTACTTTGCTCTGATTGGTCATATGGCGCGGTCTGTAGTGATTGGTCTACTTTGCTCTGATTGGTCATATGGCGCGGTCTGTAGTGATTGGTCTACTTTGCTCTGATTGGTCAGATGGCCCCCTCTGTTGTGATTGGTCTACTTTGCTCTGATTGGTCATATGGCGCCGTCTGTAGTGATTGGTCTACTTTGCTCTGATTGGTCAGATGGCCCAGTCTGTGATTGGTCTACTTTGGTCTGATTGGTCAGATGGCCCACTCTGTAGTGATTGGTCTACTTTGCTCTGATTGGTCAGATGGCCCACTCTGTCGTGATTGGTCTACTTTGCTCTGATTGGTCAGATGGCCCAGTCTGTTGTGATTGGTCTACTCTGTTCTGATTGGTCAGATGGCCCAGTCTGTTGTGATTGGTCTACTTTGCTCTGATTGGTCATATGGCGCCGTCTGTAGTGATTGGTCTACTTTGCTCTGATTGGTCAGATAGCCCAGTCTGTTGTGATTGGTCTACTTTGCTCTGATTGGTCATATGGCGCCGTCTGTAGTGATTGGTCTACCCTGCTCTGATTGGTCAGATAGCCCAGTCTGTTGTGATTGGTCTACTCTGCTCTGATTGGTCAGATGGCCCAGTCTGTTGTGATTGGTCTACTTTGCTCTGATTGGTCATATGGCGCCGTCTGTAGTGATTGGTCTACTTTGGTCTGATTGGTCAGATGGCCCAGTCTGTTGTGATTGGTCTACTTTGCTCTCATTGGTCAGATGGCCCACTCTGTTGTGATTGGTCTACTTTGCTCTGATTGGTCAGATGGCCCACTCTGTCGTGATTGGTCTACTTTGCTCTGATTGGTCAGATGGCCCAGTCTGTTGTGATTGGTCTACTCTGTTCTGATTGGTCAGATGGCCCAGTCTGTTGTGATTGGTCTACTTTGGTCTGATTGGTCAGATGGCCCACTCTGTAGTGATTGGTCTACTTTGCTCTGATTGGTCAGATGGCCCACTCTGTTGTGATTGGTCTACTTTGCTCTGATTGGTCAGATGGCCCAGTCTGTTGTGATTGGTCTACTCTGCTCTGATTGGTCAGATGGCCCACTCTGTTGTGATTGGTCTACTTTGCTCTGATTGGTCAGATGGCCCACTCTGTAGTGATTGGTCTACTTTGCTCTGATTGGTCAGATGGCCCACTCTGTTGTGATTGGTCTACTTTGCTCTGATTGGTCAGATGGCCCAGTCTGTTGTGATTGGTCTACTCTGTTCTGATTGGTCAGATGGCCCAGTCTGTTGTGATTGGTCTACTCTGTTCTGATTGGTCAGATGGCCCAGTCTGACCATTACCATATCTGAATTTCAGCTCCAGAGGCTTTCTCTGTGGTTGTTTACACAGTGATATGAACAGTAATGATGGAGTCGTTTTTTCCCGTATCAATCCAGCGTTAATCCTCATCCTTTGGAAGTGTGTGCAAAGTAAATTGGCAGGGCTGAAAACAGCGTCTTCTCGACATGTCCACAACACGAACCAAACTCTTCCAGTCTCAGCTACAACTACATCGTTTGAGGGTCAAAGTAGACGTTGATTGCGGGCAGCCAGTAAAGAGCATACGCTGGCATTAGGCAAAATTGTTACATTGTTACGTAGGTTTGTAACAGGAAGTGAGACTGGAATTGCTGACGATTATAATTTCTGCATTTCAGAATCGATTATTTCTTTTAGGAGACTATAACTTTATTTGTTGTGCACTTTGATCTCTAAAACTTTGCAGACCTGTTACCTTCAAAAACAGCTGCATTGCAGGAAAGGTAATATTCGAAAAAGCATAATGGGGCACTTTAATATACAGTAGCATCCCTTGGGAGCAAATCAAAACACGGATTTGTCAAAACATTTGATTTTTGATCACATTTTGAATGTAATTTAACTAAGAAATCAAGCTGTGGAAATAATAGGCAAATCTAATAATATTCCACCACTTTTTCTGTAGATCAAAACCAAAATAGTCAAAACTATAGCTGATCTTAGACCCAGGAGAATGTCAAGACTGGCATAGCGCTGCAGTCTGTGTGAGGCCCGTGGAGAGGAAAGACAACCCAAAACACCCACAGAACTGACCACTCCTGTGACTCAACCCTGACTCACGCAAACCCTCTGATCTTTCACACTTCTTCACTCAGGCCCTTAGAAGTCTGACAGACCATATTTATTGCTGTGGAATAAGACGCGTTTAAAAAGGGATCTTTAAGAGAGACCATCCGACTAAACACAGGGATTCAGCCAATAGCACGGGGTGACAGAGTTACTGTTGTTTGTTACTGTGGCAAGGCAAGAAACGACTTTACTTTATGTAACACACAGATTTCACAAAGCAATTTTACAGTTATTTTTATCATTTTTAAATAATTGTAAATAAATAACTTACAAATTATTTTGTAAATAAAGTTTTATACTACGTTTTATATATGTAATTTTATAATGTTATTTTTAATACACTATCTTTTAAAAGTTTGAGTTCAGTAGGATTTTTTTTTAAAGAAATTACTTATATTCAGCACTGAAAATTGAAAAACACAGATGCTGAAAATTCAGCTTTACCATCACAGGAATAAATTACATTTTAAAACATAGGCCTATATAAATAGAACAGTTGTTTTGAATTGTAATAATATTTCACAATTTTCACATTTTTGATCAAATAAATGCAGCCTCTGTGAGCATAAGAGACTTCTTTCAAAAACATCACAAAACCTTACCGACCCCAAACTTTTGATGGTATATTACATTAGTGTCAAATTGAAATGCTTAATATAATTTTATGTGCTTAATTGTCATGAAATAGTAAAAAAAAACTCTTATACTGAAAATTGAAATATTCTACACGTCTTGGTAAACAAGTATTTGTATGCATTAATATTGCTAAGGATCTTAGTTAGATTCAGTGCAGGTTACTTTTCTCAGCCAGATTTAGCAGTGGAAGCCACAGTCTTGTTGTTTGCCGGTTGTGTTCTTGCGGTTCTGATGGAGTGCCTCCGTCACCATGCTAACAAGCCGCATCTGCACGGGCCTTTCCCTTTAAGAGCCAAGCTCGAACGCAGCAGACTCACATGTGTGTGTGTGTGTGTGTGTGTGAGAGTGTGAGCTGATGTACGGTCCCATCACAGCACACTGGATGTGTGGGTGAGCATGTGTGTGAAAGAAATAAAAAATTAAAAGAGAAATGGATGGGTTTCACTTGTCTCCTGAAAAGTGAGTAAGTGAGTGAGTGAATCTCACAAAAAAAAAACATACTCACATTTCTCCCAGAAATCAAAAGAAAAAACATGAGGGCGTTATTTTTGTGAGAATTAAGCACATTTCCTGCCCCAATTCCTCATTACCATAATGTGTTCAGGTTTACTTCTTTTCTTTTCTTTTTTTTTTGTTATTCACAATTTTATCGTTACATTCACACTACTGTAATTTATTATACTGTGTATTAAATTAAAATAAAAAAAATTGCATTACCGTAGTGACACTAATGTTTCTTTGACATTTATAGCGGGAAATTGTTTAATTGTCAATTTGTCACCATACAAAAATTGTAATGGTCCTAAAAATAGGCATCTTGAAGCTAAATTAATAAAGCACTGTTAGTCAATTTTGAAAAATGTATTTCTATTTAATTAAATTACTTATAAAATATGCATAATAATTAACTAGATAAGTGTACATAATCAACATTTGCTCAGAAAATCCAACAAAGATCATTTAAGACATTTAATATATATTTTTAATAATACCCTAACTAATAATTTCCTCTAAATAATTAATCACACTAATTTAACATGTTAAATTGACAGGCCTAATATTTAATTGATCTATTTGCATTACGGTAATGAGAATTTGGGAGTGGAAATGTTAATCAAATTAATTGCAAGATATGCAGATCAATTAATTGGATTAGTGCATTTAATCAATATTTGCTCAGAAAAGCCAATAAAGATCATTCAAGACATACATTTTTTATATATAATAGCTAGCTTTTTAATGCATGTTAAATTAACATTACAGTAATGAGAATAACATATTTTTGCATTTCTGTGTTACAGTAGAGAATTTGGGTGAGGAAATGTCAATCAAATAACAAGATATGCATTTTTATTAATTTAGAGTTTGAGGCGAAATATGACCTGGACGTGTTTGTGACAGATTTCGTGAGTTTCAACCCAAGCAGTGGCAAAAACACTGTTGGACACAGTGGAGAAGAACTGAATGAAAGCTAACTGACATGTTATTGATTTAAGGCCAAGTATTATGACATCACAAAACACAACAGAGTGATGTACATCATCTCCGGTATGAGACCTCCCAGTATTCACTGTTCACTGGTGCAAACAAATCTGAATGGTTCCCATTATTTCTCTCTCTCCTTTCTTCTCCAGCTCCCTCTTTCTGTCTAGCACAAAACCACCCACGTGTGCGTGCTTGCCAATCCTGCTTGCCCACACAGACGTGTGTTAAGTCTGAACCCCCCTAACAATCCCATGATCCTGTGTGCTTACAACCCTCTAGCGATGCTGCTGCCTGACCTCACTACCTCACTGTGCCTGGGGGGGGGGGGGGGGTAAGCAGACGGGTAATGGAGGCTGTCACATCAGGGATCAGACAGTCTGGTCTGATAGAGCTACAACCTAAAGTATAACGGAGCCCATCCGTTTCAGACCTCTGTGGCGCATTTCATCTAGTGTGACCACATATACATATATATCATTTAGCCTAATGGTAAACTAGTAAACATATACTATAATATAATGATATATAAGCAATGTTGTTTTCAACAACTTTTATTTTGTCGGAATACACAACTATTTTGAATGGCTGCCAATGGAGAAAGATGCTCTTTAGAGCCAAATGGTGTAGTTATCTACTAATGCTAGCTAATTGCTAGCTAATTGCTAGCTAATTGGGCTACACTAACCAGCCCTGCATCCAAATGTGTATCCTATCCATTCTAAATAGTATGTGAGATTAGATTTAGGGGCTGTTTACACAACACCGTTTTTCAACTAAAAACGTAAAACTTTTTATGCATTTTGGCCGTTCATTTACACGACAACGGCGTTTTGGGTGCCTGAAAACGCAAACTTTTGAAAACGTGTTTCATTCGTATAAACCACAAAAATGTGAATTTTTGAAAACGATGACGTCATGCACCTGCCTATTACGTGTTCAATCTATAGTGTTTCATCGCCATCTAATGGTCTGGCAGCAGAATACAGCGATTTTAGTCATTTCACAGATCCGTGTGAATGGGGATCATTTTGACAATGGTGTCGTCTGTATGCGGAAATTTCAAAGGAAAAACTTTTTAAGCATATCCCTAAGTGTGTCCCAAAGCATAGTATGATGAAAAGTGTATGCCAAAAGTCCCGAGATGGCCTACTATTTCCGGGAGCATTTCGAGGTGTCGATCCGTGCACACTCTAAAGGCTAATATTGCCCACAACCCATTGCGCTTTGGAGGAGGATTCTGTTCAGAACTACAAACACAAATAAAAAGTGTTTAAAAACTACAAACATGGCGGGTGTGTGCGACCGAAAGTAAAAGCTGCAGTCCGTAGTTTCTCCTCTTTGTCGCCATCTCTGTTTGAAATCTGCAATTGCAGTTATTCGCGGAATTATCAACTTTACGCGAGTTGTGCCTCGGCACGGCACAGCGCGGATGATTGCAATGTTTGAGGAGACTGTGAGGCTGTCAGTCACCGCGCCGGTGTCGATACTGGCATTCGCAATCACAGATTTTACTTTTTGAAAGTTTGACCAACATAAGAATTTTCACCAGAAAATATCATCTGAACAAGTAAGTAACATCCACTTTTGTTCTGACCAACTAAGGGGGAAAAAATTATTGCAGTAAATCGCGCTGATTAAATCTAACGATCGCTTATCATATCACGTCAAACCATGCAAATTATACTTTGTTCTCAAATGTTTAATGTTAACAACGTCAGCATTGCGTGTCTACATTTAAAGCCCTTCCGATATTATCCATGTTTTCGCATTGGCCGGTTGTTGCAGTCCCTTTTTTTCTCTAGCCACTCCGAAGTCCGAACGAAGTCTTTTGCATTTTACAGCGGGTGAATCAGTTGTCACTGGTGATTGTCGTTTGAACCTTTCTGGATCCGCCATCAAATTGTTTAATTATATCAAGTGCTGTGAGAAAAGGCTATAAATCTCCACGTCCAGCATCCTCACACACAATATAGCCTACTAGCCGAGACTCCTTCTTTATGTGTACAGATGTGACGTAATGACGCAAAGACATGCTCGAATCTCCCGCGGAAATCCACCAGTACCACTGGAATTAAAAACATTATTACAAGCTTACCACTTTAAATTGAGCTAAGGCAAGCAGATAGTTTTGAACACTGATGTACTTGCTCAACAATTTATTTTGGATAATTTGTAACCCCAAAAAGTTACAGAATGCAGCTTTAAGTAGAGAGGTTTAGATAAAGGGGTTTGAGTGACTAACATTTAACCTTGCTAAAAAAATGATTTAATGTTATCCGTGTTATATTTAATCTGCAACAACAATTTTATAAAGATATAAAGATATGTTTAGCCATACATTTTTTAATGCATCATTAAGCAAAAATATGAGGAGAGTTTTCCGCATGAAAGACCCACGACTGGCAGATTAATGTGCTACTTCTTTTCTCTCCAATACTTTAGGAAATCAAATTAATTTAAATGTGGAGGATGTTAACTGTGACAAGATAATTGATATGCAATTTTACGGTGACAGGATGCATGTAACTATGCGACAGAGCCTCCGCTCAAGACGCAATTTTATGACGTGAAACTATGTCCCAAAGCTTGCTCTTCTGCTACATACTCAAAAGTACTTTTTCTTCACAAAACTTTTAGGGCATAGTACAAGTAGGCGAATAGGGACGCAGCTCAGCAGTTGAGACAGCCAACCGTAAACAGGAAATGATGTCACAGAGAGGACACCCATAATTAAAGTGTTAAGATCAGTAAATCTCATAAAACATCAGATATTTTGACTTTTTATGACATGAAAAAGATCAGGATGTGAAATGATGAAACTGAATGCTAAATCATTCAAATATATGACATTCATGTAACATTTTTAAAGGTACTGTTTAGCCTGAAATGTTTGAAGATGTTTTTGATAATAATTGAGATGAATGAGATTAAGTTGTGTACTCTAAAAAGTCAGTGAAAAATATGGTCCAATATACTGTGTTATTAAGAAGGAGTTTTCAATAAAATGTGGATATTTTATAAATTACGCATTGCATTGTTGTGTTTTAGGTATTATAAGAAAATTCCAAAACTTAAAGGAAAATGTCGTGGCAGGAAATGATCAGTACTTTTCCTGTTTTTCTACAGATGTTCAAAGTGTAAGGAAAATACATAACTTTTTTATTTGATGGTTTACACTTTTTAATCACTAAATCTTTTTTTTTTTTTTATGGTATCAAAGTTTGATAGAAACATATGAAACCAACATTAATGAAAAGATTGTTTCTCGTAGAACTTAGCAAATAAAATGTTAACTTTTTTTTTGTTTGTTTGTGTATTTAGCCCGATTTGGACGGTAATTGTTTTAGTCTTGATGTAATTTCAGTATTTACAGGTGCTACCAGTGATTTTATCGTTATCCCAATCGGAAATGCATGTTTTGCATGTATACATTTCAAAAAAAGAAAATTCTTCGCGGAATTCCATACTGTTTTTTGACAAACAACATCTTCATATTGTACTAATTCTCTACCAAATCATACAAGTTTACATGAAGCAACTGGCAAAAATACCTATTTTGACCACTGCCAGTTTGATGCAACAAATGTCATTCATTTGCAATTAAAATGAATGCTAACGGATTGCTTTCTTCAGATATTATAGACCTACCTAAACTGCAGTGTGTGTGTTGTTTCCCATAAAATTTAAGTTACATCACAACTGAATTAATTGACGCCGAAATGTATGAGTTTTTTTTTTATGGAGAAGACATGCAAATGTTCTTTTGCAGACGTCACCCTGAGAAACAAATCACATCCAAATAATGCTTTTGTCAGCTGTATGCTTGTGGAAAGAGCTCAACTTAGCAAAGGACTATGCAGTGTTTCTGCAAAACACCGGGGTCAACAAAGGGACAGAGTGAGGGAGAGAAAGAGAAAAACAGTGCTGGGCGGTAGATGGGCAGCTTTATGTTCCGCCCCCTGGCTCTCTGAAAATGACTAATGCTCCAGAAAGCAAACAGTAGTTCTTCTCCAACACCTACGCCAGCAGATGACAGATGACAATACTCAAGAAAATGAAAAATGTGTATAAATATAGTTCATGGGCACGACTAGCGCAGTTTCGACATGGCATGCCTGGTGTGCACTGCTCAGAATGGAAAAATTAAGTGGTTGGGCAGATTATCCCTTGTGCTCTGATAGGGATGGAGATGAGTGGTAAACGTGAGTTCAACAAATTAACGACATTTTAAAATTTTCTGAAGAAAATGTGAGTGGTGCTTACTTGTGCAAAACAAGTCATGATGCCAGATTTTTTGAGTGTTTTAGTGCACTGCCATGTAGTTTCTATAGGGTGATTTTGGCATTTGCTAGGAGGTTGCTAAAGGCCCCGATATTGTCACGAACTGTGTGTTTAGTTTCACTTTCATGGACTTTTAGTTTGTATTCGTCAGTTACCCGTTTCACTTCAGTTGTCCGGTATTGTCGTTGTTACACGCTGTATGTTGCCTGCTTCTTACATTTGGATTACTTGAGTTTGTTTTATTTAATAAATACTTTTGTTTTGGAACCTTTCTCATCGTTCTCTTCGTCATCTGGATCTAAAAGTTACAGAACAACCAAACAAGTTAATGATGGAGATTGCCTCCATCAACACATCTCTGATGGGGAACTTTAACAGTCCCAACAGGGTAATGATTTGTATTTTCCAAGCAGGAAGGACCTTAGAGGAGAATGTGGAGGTATTCATTGTCGTCAGCCACCTCGCCGTGTGCAATGAAGCTCATGGAGAGGTTTTGGATCAGACTCGACGACGAGATCCTGGGGAAAATCCTGCTGGAGGCTGGCTGAGTACAACAGCTTCGCCCTGTGGGTTGAGAAGAAGAGGATCCCTCCGCCAGCATCTGGTCACCGCCCCAGAGCCAGACCCAGCGCCCATGCCCACCGCGGATTAGGAGCCAGAGCCCATCGCAGACCAAGAGACCCAGCCATTACCTGCCACAGACATCGAACCTGAGTCAAAGCCCACAACAGAGCCAGCTGCCAAGTCCATCCCAGAAGCTAAGTCGAGGTCCTGGCTGACCAGGTGTGTGAGCCTGTCGCAACATCCGTGCCAGTGGGCATATTGGTGTTGATATATGAGGAGGAAAGCCTAGGAGTCAGATGTAGTGCTTCCCACCCTGCCCACCCACAAACCTTCTCTGCCGCTGGTGCCTTCCTGCACTATGGTATGTTCAACACCTCATCATCGCCCCTGGTCCGGCCCAGCCCTAGTTCATCGTCAACACCAGTCCTGTCCATCACAGAGAGTTATTTGTCTCCACAAGTCCTGTCCTTCGGAGAGCCTGCTTCCTCACCCAGTTTTCCTCTCCTGCACGCTCCACTGAAGCCAGCCATTCCCTCGTCTCCCCCTCAAACCGGCTACCTTCAACCCCTCAGCTTCTATATCAGCCCTGCCATGCAGCCCTAATCCGCCTTGGGGGTTCCAGCACTACCCTGGTGTAGGGAGTCCCGAGCTCTGCCTTGTCCCTCGGAGCCCTCAGCTCCGCCCGGGTCAGTCACCATCACCACAGACTTCTGAACTGTCTGTTGAGCTCCATCCCTCCACCCCTATGGCTCCGTCGGACATCTCAGTCCCTCGGGCTTCACTGGGGTCCCCACTCACACCGGTGTTGCTTTAGCCCTTCGGCCCTTGGCTCCATCTCGGCAACTCGTCGCCGGGACTCCACCTTGGTCTCCCAGTCGCTGGGCGTCAGCTGGGCCTCACCATCTCACTGCAACATCTCAGTTGGTCAGGCTCAAAGGACCACCCTGGCTCCTCTCTCCATCACTGCCGCGGTGGGTCGCCTCCATCATGGCCGTCTCCTGGGTCGCTCTGGGATCTCATCGGCTGTAGGTTCCTCCCTGGATCCTACCACCATAAACTCATCCATGGCTCCTCCCATCATCAACTCCTCCTTGGTTCCTCCCATTAGCTCCTCCATGGCTTCTTCCACCGTCTGCTCCGTCCTGGTTCCTCCTATCTGCCACCCTATGGGTTTCCAGCAACTCGCTGGTCCCTCGTCCACCTCCTGAACCTCCACCCTTCTTTCTTTGAACCATCCATCATGGAGCAAGGAGGGGTCGTTCTGTCACAAACTGTGTGTTTAGTTTCAGTTTCATGGACTTTTAGTTTGTATTGGTCAGTTACCGGTTTCCTGTGTTTCTTTGTTTTCCTAGTCTTTAGTTGTTACCTTTGTATTACTTGAGTTTGTTTTATTTAAAGAGGTCCTATTATGCCCTTTTACGAAGTCTTGATTTTGTTTCAGGGTGTATTAGAATATGCTTTCATGCTTGATTATTCAAAAAATGCATTATTTTTCACATATTTTACATTATTACTGCTCCTCTGTCCCGAACGCGTCGTTTTCGATGAAGCCACTCCTTCCGAAATATGCTGTGATTGGTTAGCTGGCCCAGTGTGTTGTGATTGGCAGCGCTTAGTACATGTTCGGAAAATGTCAATAGTGTAAATATAAAGGACGATGGTGGCAATATCATATCAATTTAAGCCCGATTCAGACCGACCCTGACAATGTTAACGAACAAGAGGATCGCAGCCTAATGGATTTCATGCATGGACTTTGCAAGCAAGGATTTCACAGAACGTTTCAGAGTGGTATGTTTTTCTTATACATTATAGATACAGTGTTATCCACCATTTAATCATGATATTTGTCTGAAAACTATGGTAATACAAACAGTAATCGATCACAAAAACATGGTTCATTTCCTAAGCTGTGCTGAACAGCCTTATACAAGCGAGAGCTTAAAAAAGCTATAGTAAACAACACTAAATCAACACAAATTTTGGGGGACAGGAACACATTTACTTACTGGAGTAGGATTTCTCTCCATCTCTGGTAAGATAGCAATCATGATGATAAGTGTGTTCATTAATTATTATTGGTGCAAAGGATCGCAGTTGATCCGTGATCCGTTCGGACCAGGCCCCACAGTTCAGTATGCATGTGATTTGCGGATTAACTGCTCAGTTTAACCATCATGTTTTGGCTTGCCAATTTACACATTCAAACGATTAAACGATTTTAAACGCGGAAGAAGAGGCGAAAATCGCACACACAGAGAGAGAGAGAGGTGCGTTTCAGACAGCAGCGAATGGATTCCTCTTTCGCGTTTACTTGCGCTTGAGCGGACATATACGCACAAAATTATGTCAAAATACCCGTTTCAGTATTCTCTAAGTTATGTCATAAGTGAACAGTTGCGAAAGAAACCGGATGTGTGGTAGTATATTCGGTCCATGCATTTGGTCTTAAATTGACGGCAGCATAATATTCCTGCTGTTGTCTGTGTCATTAATGTTAATGAAATAAAAAATACAGCTTTAACAAAGATGAACCAATATTTAATTTCTACAGTGAACAAATAGTGTTATTTTACATTTAGGCAGCTTGTAGGATAAGTGTGCCGTGTAAAGTGTGAGTAGCAAGCAGCATCTCCAGGTGCTCCCTTGAGAACGAGACCAAAAAAGTTATGTGCACCCCTGTGTATAATGACTCTATGAGTCAATTCTTTTTAGTTAATTAAAAAATATACAGCTCGACCAGTGAAGTCCGATTCCCAAATGAAAGACTCTTATGTGCTGGTTCTTTTTACTGAATCACAAGCAAGCACTTATGAATCAGTTGTATCACTTTTCCTATTAATTTGACCATTATTAAGTTGAACCATAAGTCATTAGTTTTGTCTTATTTTGTGTTGAATTGTACTTAGGGCAGGTGAGACCTAAATAAGATATACAGATATAAAAAAGATATAAAAAAACAGTGCCTTTACAAACATAACCAATTATTAGTTTAGAGTTCATCATTTGATGTCTATGTGTGAATGTGACTGTCATCATTAATCCAATGATTGGCTTGTCAAAATGTCTTTCTGTCTGTGTTTGGAAGGGTGTTAGTGGGTGGGTGATGTGACCTACATATATGCACATGACTACTCATTAGCATAGCCCCCATAATCCTCAATCACATAATAAATAGTGACTTGAGTCCCACAGACAGGTCAGTGAGAGAAGGCCATTTACATTATTTACATTGGCTCTTTTGTTTGTCGTCAACTGCCTTACTTACGTCCTTACCAGATGTCTGTCTGTTGGTCTGTCTCTTGCTTTATCTTTCCTTTGTCTTAATGAATCTCTGTCAGATGAAAGCATATTGTCTGGTTTATTCTTCTTACAGTCCAAAATGCTTATTTTACAGTCCAAAATGCTTAAATACAGTATAGTCATAAGCTCATGTTTTAAAATTATTGGATAAGGTTTTTGGAGTTAAATGTAAATTACCAGTGAAAACATTAAGTCAGTATACTAAACAAGTCCTTAATTGCCATCTATTTAAATAATGGAAACAAATGCATATATTTCAGAAAAATTCAATAATTTATTACCCAAACATTAAAGATAAGTGTGTGAAAACACCCCTCCTTGAACTGCCACCTTAACGTGGTGGAGGGGTTTGAGTACCCGAATGACCCTAGGAGCTATGTTGTCTAGGGCTATATGCCCCTGGTAGGGTCTCCCAAGGCAAACAGGTCCCCAGGCGATGGGTCAGACTAAGAGTGGTTCAAAATCCCTTATGGACCATGACGTCCCCCGGTATGGCGCAGCCGGGGCCCCACCCTGGAGCCAGGCCCGGGGTTGGGGCTCGTATGCGAGCGCCTGGTGGCCGGGCCTCTCCCCACGGGGTCCGGCCGGGCTCAGCCCGAAGGAGCGACGTGGGACCGCCTTCCCGTGGGCTCACCACCTGCAGGAAGAGCCGTAAGGGGCCGGTGCAGAGAGGATCGGGCGGCAGTCGAAGGTGGGGACCTCGACGACCTGATCCCTGGTGAGAGGCGACGGGCTGGTGTGGGTTTGCTTATAGCCCCCCAGCTCAGCCGCCATGTGTTGGAGTTTGCCCCGGTGAACGAGAGGGTCGCTTCCCTGCGCCTACGGGTCGGGGATAGGTCTCTTACTGTCGTGTGTGCCTACGGGCCAAACGGCAGTGCAGAGTACCCGGCCTTCTTGGGGTCTCTGGGAGGAGTGCTGGAAAGTGCTCCGACTGGGGACTCCGTCGTTCTACTGGGGGACTTCAACGCTCACGTGGGCAACGACAGTAAGGGTTTGCTGGGAACGTTTGGCTGAGTCTCCTGTCAGGGAGATCTTCAACTCCCACCTCCGGCGGAGCCATGACCGGATCCCGAGGGAGGCTGGAGATATTGAGTCTGAGTGGACCATGTTCTCCACCTCCATTGTCGAAGCGGCTGCTCGAAGCTGTGGCCGTAAGGTCTCCGGTGCCTGTCGAGGCGGCAATCCCCGAACCCGGTGGTGGACACCGGAAGTAAAGGATGCCGTCAAGCTGAAGAAGGAGTCCTATCGGGCCAGGTTGGCTTGTGGGACTCCTGAGGCAGCAGACAGGTACCGGCAGGCCAAGCGGACTGCAGCCCGGGTGGTTGTGGAGGCAAAAACTCGGGCCTGGGAGGAGTTCGGTGAGGCCATGGAAAAGGACTATCGGCTGGCCTCGAAGAGATTCTGGCAAACTGTCCGGTGCCTCAGGAGAGGGAAACAGTGCCCTACCAACGCTGTTTACAGTGGAGGTGGGCGGCTGTTGACCTCAACTGGGGATGTCGTCGGGCGGTGGAAGGAATACTTCGAGGATCTCCTCAATCCCGCCGTCACGTCTTCTATAGAGGAAGCAGAGGCTGAGAGCTCAGAGGTGGACTCGTCCATCACCCTAGCTGAGGTCACCGAGGTAGTCAAGAAACTCCTCGGTGGCAAGGCACCGGGGGTGGATGAGATCCGCCCTGAGTACCTCAAGTCTCTGGATGTTGTGGGGCTGTCTTGGCTGACACGCCTCTGCAGCATCGCGTGGCGGTCGGGGACAGTGCCTCTGGGATGGCAGACCGGGGTGGTGGTCCCTCTTTTTAAGAAGGGGGACCGGAGGGTGTGTTCCAACTACAGGGGGATCACACTTCTCAGCCTCCCTGGGAAAGTCTATGCCAGGGTACTGGAGAGGAGAATATGGCCGATAGTGGAACCTCGGATTCAGGAGGAACAGTGCGGTTTTCGTCCGGGCCGTGGAACACTGGACCAGCTCTATACTCTCTACAGGGTGCTGGGGGGTTCATGGGAGTTTGCCCAACCAGTCCACATGTGCTTTGTGGATTTGGAGAAGGCATTCGACTGTGCCCCTCACGGCGGCCTGTGGAGGGTGCTCCGGGAGTATGGGGTCCGGGGTCCTTTGCTAAGGGCTGTCCGGTCCCTGTACGACCGAAGCAGGAGATTGGTTCGCATTGCCGGTAGTAAGTCAGATTTCTTCCCGGTGCATGTTGGACTCCGGCAGGGCTGCCCTTTGTCGCCGGTTCTGTTCATAGTTTTTATGGACAGAATTTCTAGGCGCAGCCAGGGGCCGGAGGGTGTCAGGTTTGGGGACCACGCGATTTCGTCTCTGCTTTTTGCGGATGATGTTGTCGTGTTGGCCCCTTCACACCAGGACCTTCAGCATGCACTGGGACGGTTTGCAGCCGAGTGTGAAGCGGCTGGGATGAAAATCAGCACCTCCAAATCCGAGGGCATGGTCCTCAGTCGGAAAAGGGTGGCTTGCTCACTTCAGGTTGGTGGAGAGATCCTTTCTCAAGTGGAGGAGTTTAAGTATCTTGCGGTTTTGTTCATGAGTGAGGGAAGGATGGAACGGGAGATTGACAGACGGATCGGTGCAGCTTCTGCAGTAATGCGGTCGATGTACCGGTCTGTTGTGGTGAAGAAGGAGCTGAGCCGTAAGGCAAAGCTCTCGATTTACCGGTCAATCTACGTTCCTACTCTCACCTATGGTCATGAGCTTTGGGTCATGACCGAAAGGACAAGATCCCGGATACAGGCGGCCGAAATCAGCTTTCTCCGCAGGGTGGCTGGGCGATCCCTTAGAGATAGGGTGAGAAGCTCGGTCACTCGGGAGGAGCTCAGAGTAGAGCCGCTGCTCCTCCACACCGAGAGGGGTCAGCTGAGGTGGCTCGGGCATCTGTTCCGGATGCCTCCTGGACGCCTTCCCGGGAAGGTGTTCCGGGCACGTCCCACTGGGAGGAGACCCCGGGGAAGACCCAGGACACGCTGGAGAGACTATGTCTCCCGGCTGGCCTGGTAACGCCTCGGTGTCCACCCGGAGGAGCTGGAGGAAGTGTCTAGGGAGAGGGAAGTCTGGGCATCTCTGCTTAGACTGCTGCCCCCGCGACCCGGCCCCGGATAAGCGGAAGAAGATGGATGGATGGATGGATGGTGTGAAAACATGGATGGGTGGATGGATGGATAGACAGATAGACAGACAGACAGACCGATAATTAGAGATAGATAGATAGATAGATAGATAGATAGATAGATAGATAGATAGATAGATAGATAGATAGATAGATAGATAGATAGATAGATAGACAGACAGACAGACAGACAGACAGACAGACAGACAGACAGACAGACAGACAGACCGATAATTAGAGATAGATAGATAGATAGATAGATAGATAAATAGATAGATAGATAGATAGATAGATAGATAGATAGATAGATAGATAGATAGACAGACAGACAGACAAACCGATAATTAGAGATAGATAGATAGATAGATAGATAGATAGATAGATAGATAGATTTGTTAGATTTTTGAGGACGATTCGTTTTTTACGTTGTTATGTATTTTAAAATTAAGTATTATTATGTATTTAGAGGTTCTTGATTAACAACATCGTGCTGATGCCACTACTCATAGCGGGCCCCGTGTAAAAGTTCGCAAAGGGCCCCCCAAATTTTCAGTATGCACTGCTGGGAGGTCTTTAGTGTTTTTAGGTCACTTGACCGAGATTGCGCCAGTGTTAATCTATTTCCTCCTTTTTTCCCTCTGCAGTCCTTCGCTGTACACTCATTAATCACAGGCAGAAATGATAGATGTTGTGCACACCAGCAATAGCATCTATTACTATGCATATCTCCCTCTCTCTCTCTCTCTCTCTCTCTCTCTCTCCCTCACACACACAAACACACACATACACAAACGCACACGCACACACACACACACACACACACACACACACACACAATACTTTACAATGATGCACCACCAGAAAGATGCTGTGCTTGACATTAAACGCAAGAATGACTGTCCTAGCATAATGGTGCATTGCTGATTCCTCACAGCTGCTTCTCCAAACACGGATAAGAAATCCTTGTCACTGGCACGGAATGTCATTTTCACACAGATCTCAGCATTTAAAGAACCGCTGAAATCAAAATGGGAGTTTTGTGGCTTTTAGTTCATGTCTATTAGCTTTGAAGGCCATTTGTATGCTAGCGCACTACTACAAATTGACAGAATTATCTCTTGAATCTAAAATGTACCATCTTTCTTGCACAGGAAAATGAACCAAGAATATTGTATTTAGATAATATTATATACCATGTCCATATTTGGAATGTCCCTTCCCGCTAACACTCCTTATTTCTGATTAGCAAAAAGCAAGCAGCCAAGTCTTAAAACTGCATCCTAAATAAAGAATTTGAATGGTAGCATAGTCTCAAATGGAACATTAATAATGTTTTGTTTTTTTGCTACAAGTTAAACTGTTTTTTAGTTGAGTGATACAGCATTTAGCTTTAGCATGTTTGCTAACCAAGTCCAATTATGTTACAAACACCCCAAAAATGGCTTTTTAAAAACGGTATTTGTATAAATAAATAAAACCATGTATTTTGTCTACTTTTCTAATTGAAGTATCAAAAAAATGTACAGTGTTGAAATAATGTGTAAGCATAAGTTAAGAACAAGTAAAAAAGTAGTAAGACAAAACATTCATATTCAAGATAAAATCTATGAAAAAGTCTTAATAGCTTACACAGTGTTGCTGTCAATTCTGTCAAGTCAATTTATCTTGTTTTACGAATTTTTTTAGGTTTTTACGGGAAAATATGTAAAAAAAAAAAGAAAAGAAAAAAGAATAATTAAAAGCCATTTTAAGTCAGTTTTGCTGTATACAAATTTTGAAATATAAATCGTACAACATTGGGCCGATGATGGTGGTCCACAAGTAATTGTATGAGGTTTTTAACAATAAGATTGGTTTAAAGTTTATTTTCTACCAATGATCTTTCCTTTTCCTTCAGAGAACAACTGAATTTGAACACCTGGATGCTTATACGGGGAGTTTGCTTGGTTGGCTAACACAGTTTGAATCGATACACACTGACTGATGGGTAATGTGGAGAGTCTCCTCTCAGGGTGTGATTGCGTGTTGTGTTCACTTAATGGCTTAATAGCTCCAGGGTAACTGAGCTGCCTTGTTGGCAGCATAGATGTGTGGAAATAACCTTAATAAAATACAGAAGGGTGTGTGTGTGTGTGTGTGTGTTAGATGGGAACTAGAACCAGAGACATTATAAGGAGGAGAGGATGGACCATTCATAGATAAATTAATAGGAATTGTGATTCTCAAATCAGCAGTAGAACTACATTTAGTTTACGTGGTTCTATGATTATGCAAATTATCCCCGCCTCCACTCACTCACACCAGCTCAGAGATCCACTTGTTGAAGTGATTGGTTACAAGGTAGTTTGTGATGTCAGAAACACCAGTGATTTCAAAACACGTTTTTGAGACTATTGGTTCACTGCAGTTTTAAGGAATAAATACTCAGCAATGGTGTTGACTTGTGAATTTACACATGTCTTAAAGCACATTAAAAACACCCCATAGACATATAAACAACATTAAAAACACCCCATAGACATATAAACAACATTAAAAACTTGATTTTCACCACATGGGGGACTTTAAAGATTTATTTTTGGTGATTTTTGCCTTTATTGTGATAGCGTAGTATAGAGTGGACATGCAGGAAGGTGGTGGGAGAGAGAGAGAGGGGGGCGGGATTGGGAAAGGTCCACGAGACTAAATTCGAACTTGGGTCGCCCAAAGCGCAACAGCGTTATATGACTGCTCGCCGCCCACGAGGCTATCGGCACCGACAGAAAACACATTTTTAATGGTCGCAAAGTAAGTCCTTCATCAAATACCTATCACCTACTTTGACAGTATGCGATTTTGAGCTATAATTTGAGCTATGTTGTCAGATTATGTTGTTAATTTAATCTTGACAAACCATTTAGTTGATTATGATCTTTCCCCATTTAAGACTACAAAGGAGTGTGCATTTGTGCCTACCTAGTAGAAAATAGCTGTGCAAGGGCATTTCCAAGATGGCCACCAAGTGAACTGATTTGCTAAGAGTTAAATTATTGGGGCGTCTTCAGACATTGCACCAGCAACAAGAATAAAATCAATCCTAACACAACACCTCTCTTTCTCTGCCTCCCTCCCTTTCTGCTCTTTCTTATTCTCTAGAGAGAGCCTCTCTTTTAATTCAGTGAGCTTGCCTAAAACAAAAAAAAAAAAGACATGCTCCCTGTGCTGAAGCTGTGTCCAATTACTGTGGTGGGGGGATGGGCACTGCAGGAGTGGAGAAGGATTGTGACCTGCAGAGATCCTACGCTCCGGAGAAGCCAGAGATAGGAAATCATGTGTGGAAGCAGTCTGTGAGAATCACTTATCATTGGCCCATTTCATCCAGCCATAGAGCCACTCTCTGGATTCTCGAGACAAGTAAATGTTAGGGAAGTTAGGAGGAGTCAAACGTTGTCTGTAAGTCCTTCCCCATCACTGTCTACACTTTGTTTTACGTGCAAGCCTGAAGCAATACCCCAACAGTAGCTATCTCGCTTTCTACAGTATAGGTCCATTTCACAACATACGTCTTTCCCAATGCTACACCATCATATCTCTACAACGATTGATGTGACAATAATACAGAATGGATCACAAATTAGAAATGGCTGTTATTTAATAACAAACAATGCTCAAATAGAGGACGTCCAAGGGAATTCTTCAGATTAAAGCATGTCAATAACGAGGCCGCAACTTGCATCAGAATCTGAAGCGTGCATAACAATAATCATCTCAATATGTTGGGTTATGTCCAAAGAGATAAATCAGAAATAATTGTGCACCCTCTTCCTATTTTCTAAAACTGAAGCTGGTTATTTAGGCCAACAATGCAAGGCAAGAGAATGCAACATTCCCATTAGGATGTGAAGATTTACTGCATCATGTTCCACATAAAATGATGGGTAAAGGGCCCAGAGACTGCATGAAGATGGAATTTGCATGGTAAGGACATATCAACATACTTACAGTCAACATTGGATCCAAGGATAAGCTAAGAACTAGCTCCCATCTAACCCACAATAGTCACATGCTAACCTCTTAATGTTTTAGTTTGATTATAGATGATCCCAAGTCAGTGATGTGCGGGTTGATCCAATATGAGCGGGTGCCTGCGGTCACCCGCGGTCACCCGCGGTTACGAGTCATCCAAAAATATTTTTTATGATATTCGGGTCGCGGTCGGTCGGGTCGTGTGAAATAAAGATGTCAATTAAACCTTTGTAATTTATATAGTAGCTACTAGACACAATTTTCTATGAAATACATAGGCCTACACTTTATTGGCTGAATAACTGGCACGAAGATGACGCACGAGCTCAGTCTGCAGGTAGAGATGGAGGCGGAGAGAGGAAAGATATGTAGCTGTAACCATATGCGATATGAAACCGAAATCACGACTCTCAGATCCACGAACCTAAAGAATCGCGACACACCCCTTCCAACTCCAAGAGTTATCCTTCCTGTCCAGATCCAATGCTACCACATCTTTAAATTATATTAGTATTATTTGAATTTTGAAGTTAACATTATAAAATACGTAGACCAACACAACAAAACTAGTTGAGGATATTTAAAATTGGGGAATTCCAGCGTTATGGACGTGACATTTGCAGTCAATACTGAAAATAGGACTATAAATTCTCAGAAAATGCATTTAATAGGCTACCAATATATTGAAACGTCTGTTTATCCATACCCCCTTAAAGGAGACCAGACATTAGAAACATATCAGTCTACACATGCGTTTTATATTTATATGAGGGAAATAGGCTACACACGCATTTATGCGTGACAAAACAAATAGCTAACTTTTAGGAGGCAAAATATTTTTTTTGTAATTCTGTGAATTACACTGCGTAAATCAAAAGTAATACTACCCACCGGATGAAGAAGGGTTGGCTCTCCACAGAACATAAAATATTCATTTTATTTTATTTTTCGTGTTCGCATTTCTATGAGGAAAAAACAATGTAAGGACGTGACCGCTCTGAAGTGGCACTAAAAGACTGTTTTAAAACTTTTTAAAAAGACCTCAAAAAGAAGACACAACGCCTTTCTTTAAAGAGAATTTCGATTTGTACTAATTGTATCTTATTTTTAATCAATGTTTCATCAACCAAATGCCTGGATTTAATAAATAAGAAGTAAATATAGCAGACAAGATAATCACGACACGGAGAAACTGGAAGCGTCTCATAAATGAACCGAAACTCGGCGTATAAGGTAGCCTACTTCACAGACCTGAAAAATATATCTATATTGAAATGTCTACTTGTAAACAGAACAATTCAAAACGAAAGAAATCGGACTGCTCTCTGCTTATCTGTAGCCTATGAAATGTGCATTTCTGAGTATTTACTACTTTTAAAAAAATGCGGGTCAGGAAGCGGGTCGGGTACAATATTTTCTTTCTTTTTTTTGCGGTCCGAGTTGCGGGCGGGTTAGTTGAAAACGTCGGTCAGGTGCGGGTTGTTTATACATTGACCCGCGCATCACTGTCCCAAGTAAAAGTTTAACTTAGCCATTACTTTGTTAGAAAACTAGTTCTGTTAGAAACGTTGTACGTGTTGTTCTTGGCCGAGTTTTGGGGCTAGATCTGCCTTCTCCACCACTGAAATACTTGCCAAAATGGCATCCTCAAATCAATTTCTGCACAATTTTGGGTTTCAAGTTTCACAGGTTTTTATCAGCACTCCTGGAAATCCATGTTTACAAGTCACCAGCTACTGCAGCACTTAAAAACTTGTCTTTAGTTTCTGAGGTTCGTGGCGCTGAATCTTTCAAAGAAATTCAATAGTTTTATTTAAGACACTTGGTACCAAGTAAATAAGAGATAGCTTGTTGATTCAAGTCCGGATTCTGATAAATGTAAAAAGCAAATCGTGATTATTCATTTTACATGTCAGTCAGAGAGCTGTTTCCTGTATAAGCGGGCGGTTCTTGGCCAGAACAAGATGTTATACTGATACTCAAGAATCTGGCTACATATGGCTTTGAGGAACATGCTTCTGCGATTACTGGTCAAATTCATCAAACACTAAAGTTGTGGTTAGCTTTGCATGTACATAAGACAGATTCCGAAATAACTAGTTGCATGTCCCTGTGGATTCATACATTCATGTTTGACAATGTGATTTCTATATATTTTAGGCAGTTGTGGCCTAATAGTTAGAGAGTCAGATTTGTATCCAGAAGGTCACAGGTTCAATTCTCAATAAATTAACATGTAGGTGGGGGAAGTGAAAGACTATTCACTGGGGCGCTCTCAATACCCATAGCTGAGGTGCCTTTTCAGCAAGGCATCTAACCCCTGATCGCTCCCCGGGTATTGCAGCATATGGCTGCCCACTGCTCTGGGTGTGTGTGTGTTCACTACTCCTAGTATGTGCACTAACTTGGATGGGTTACATGCAGAGGACAAATTCCGAGTATGGGTTACCGTAATTAGCCTTCACGTCATGTCACTTTTTAACTTCATTGCACTGCCTGGAGTACCTTTATTGTAGGTCCTGTGCTAAATTCTCAGAGGAGTCTACAATTTAGTTGCCTAATTTCAAAATCCCCTTGTCGGGTTGAAGTGTTTATCAGGGCAGGCTCAGCAAAAAGTTATATTGAAGGCATGTAACGGCTGCAAATGACAATTGGCACTCCCTGCATTTCTTGTGATCAGGCATGATTTTCATCTTAATTAATTCCTTGCCTTAATTACACAATGTTATAACTTGTTTATTTTAGCAGGTTTGGTGATGTGTGTATGCAGAGCACTTGACGTCCCAAATAGACACAGAGTTCCCAATCCTAATACATGTAGTACTTT
This sequence comes from Tiaroga cobitis, assembly GCA_030578255.1. NCBI lineage: Eukaryota > Metazoa > Chordata > Actinopteri > Cypriniformes > Leuciscidae > Tiaroga > Tiaroga cobitis. The sequence continues at coordinate 15,362,712 of CM060612.1, forward strand.
TCAGTAGTGGAAATGGTCGAGGTTCTTCAGGGGGACCCTAGTTTGGGGCATATGTTAAATTTTTAAACCATAGATGCAGAAAGTCCCACTATATTTATGAATGAAATCTGCATAGTTTTTAGAGGCTATTATCTGGATAAAATTTAGAAATCTTCCACATTTTGAACTGGACCCCCAACCCTAAAAACTCAGTCCCTGGACTCAGTCCTGAGTCCCCTCCCCATTCCCAGCCCTGAAATCCCAGACATCCTGCATCAATAATTGTAACTCAGATGTTGGTATATTATGAAAATCCCATTCGACAAGTGCTATAGGCAATTCAGAAAGAGTCAGTGTCGCTTCAGTTCTCTCATCAATATTTGCAGAGGAATTGCAGAGATCATGTTGTACCTGTTGAAAGACACATATATCAATATCTGTGTGTAAAGCTTTGCCACTGTTGAAATGAGGCACTTGACTTTGACACTAGGATTCAAGGATGGACCTTGTGTTTGATGAATGTTCTTCTTCCAGTTTAACCTGTTCAGGAGTATTTGCTCAGAAAGTTGAGTTCTGAATGCTCTATTTGCCCTTGTCTCAACATGCAAGTCAAACATCAAGAAAGTTACTTGTCTTGCATGCGATTTAGACCCAAAATATAGAGACATCTGTTTAGTCAAATGAAAGATTCAAAACCATCCTACATACAATAATATTAAACTAGTTATTTATTATTTGTAATTTTTATAATATAATGTGTAGCCCATTATTTATTTATTTATTCTGAATTTTAAAAAAAGAGTGTTGTTTGCCAATGGAAAACTTGACTCTATAGTGTCAGGGTGTTTCCAGGTTTTCTATGTGTTTGCTAGGGCATCGCTATGTGGTGACTAGGGTGTTCTGGGTAGTTATTAATGTATTCTGGATGATTGCTAGGTGTTGTTGCTAGATCATTTCTAGATGATTACTAGGATGTTCTGGGTAGCAGCAAAGTCCCTTTAAGGTGGCCATCTTTGAAACGCCTCTTGGGCATCTATTTCAGTCATGCAACTGCAGCTCTTACTGTATCTCTTTAAATGGGGAAACTTCCAATTCTCCAAAGCTGTTCACCAAGCTTACGAATAAATTTTATATTTGAAATCACCAATGAAATCAACTGTCTCATAAATTTTGTTTCTCAAAATCATGACAAAAAACCCCCAAAACAAATCATGACCAAAAAAAACCCTATTTTTGTCAGGCTGGACCAGCCAAAGTCCTAAGCACTTTTCTCAGAACATTGACTGTTTCTATAGCAGCTGGCCCTTCTATCGGCAGCTACAGTGATGAGATGACTTTACCAATCAGTGATTCGCTCTTTTATTTAGAAGGCGGGACTTATTCCACCATATTGTGCGTTGCACTTTCTCCCATTATAGTAACATGAATGCACCGTCTTTCTATATATAAAGTCTTTGGTAGTAGCCAGCATGTTCTGGGTGGTTGCAAAGGTGTTGCTATGTAGTTGCTCGGGTGTTCTGAGTGGTTGCTAAGGCATTACCAGGTAGTTGTTAGGGTACTCGGGGTTGTTGCTTGGGTATTTTTGGTGGTTACTAGGACAATGTAACTACTAAAGTGCTCTGGGTGGTTGCTAAGTCATTGCTAGATTGTTGTTGGGGAACTCTGGGTCAGTACCAGATGAGTTGCATGCAAAATTTTTATACTTAAAAGTTATAATTTACATATTGCATACTGAACTAATTGTTTTAATTCACCAAAATCTTTCCCTTTAGTTGACACTGTCATGGTACATTTTAGAAATTGTGAAAAACGCTTAATTATTCTCACCCTCCAGCTAAGACAAGAAGATCAATGGGTTGTGAACTTGTCCAAAAACCAGTCTTCCTTGAGAGAGGAATAGAAAAGAGTATATTTCTACTGCTTACTTTCACAGCATAAGGAGACAAGGACAGAGGTGGTTACACATTAGCAGGCTCCTAATTAATGCAAAATTTGAAGGTGGGGGAGGGGCTAGGGTAATTAGGGATTAAACAGGGGTTGTTATGTTGTTCCTATTTGATGGGATTATTTACACACCAGGTTTTAATCACCGCCGTCCAGATGTCATTGAAGACACAACCTTTAGCCATAGCCGAGTGGTTGTTGGAAGCAGACCTCTCAACCAAACCCTTTCTAATTACCTCATTTGGCCTTTCCTCTCTGGAGCTGTTCTCAGGTTTTAGTGTGTATGTGGTTCAGTGAGTTGGCTTCATTTCCCCAATGCTTGTTTGTTTTTAACACCTGCACGTTTTCTCAAAGGAGTGCTGATTGCGGTTGGATTGGTCTTGTACTTGTAAGCTGGACTACACTACAATGACTTTTCTATTTATAAAAGCTTGAGAAACATTGCAATGAAGTTGGTTGGCACGCTGACAAATGCATAAATGTCAGCTCTGCCTCGTAATTGATCAAAAATGACAATCATCTACTACTGTATTTAAGACATCTCACTTGAAAATACCATTCATACATAACAGGGATGCCAAAAGTGCTGATACGTCGGTAAATTGATAATAATCTACAAAAAAAATCAACATTACCAGTCTTGTTGTTCAGTATCTAATTGATATTTGACTTTTTTTGAATACTCAACTGTATGTTGCAGTTTTGTGAGCGGTATGAACAAACAGTGGGTGGTCCGTATCATCTACAGGCGGGACACCCAACCTATCCAATGTACTGAGTGGTTCTCTAGAAGTCCATTGTACTTCAATACCATGCTGTCGAACCTGTCTGTAGCTGCTTCTGTTTGTCAATATTTGCATGTAGGATGATGTTGCCCCCCCCCCCCCCCCCCCCCCCACCCCCACATCCCATCTCCCGCCCTTCTCCTTTCTCTCCACTGTATCGCATGTGTCAGTGAGGAGCTAATCCGCACAGTCTATTTGCCCCCTTGTTTTGTTTGGTTTCTAATTTCGCCGCTGTTGGAAAATTACACATAATTGCAGCCTACAAATGCTAATGCCCCCCCCCCCCCCCCCCCCTTTCTTATTCACCCTACATCTTCACTGCTAACAGCACCCCACCCCCTACTGCCTGTCTCTTCTCCTCTGCACCCAGTAATTGTTAGTGTTGAAGAAATTCTTCATCCTATCCAAACACACTCGAAAACAGAACACCATAATACACTGATTGACAGTGAGTGGACATTATAGGTTCATTTAGTTGTTGACGCAGCAAAACCACAATGTATTCACTGTAAGAGACAGAATAAAGGGAGATGCATATGTCGTCTAGGTGGAATCTCATGCACCTCACCGCACACTGGTGAGAAATGGCAATTTGAAATGGATAGTTCACCTAAAATTGACTAAAAAAACCTGGATGACTTTAGTTCTTCTGTGGATTACAAAAGGAGATATTTTGTACAGTGTTCACACTGCTGTTTTACATGCATGTAAAAAAAAGAACAACAAAAGAATCCCATAAAAGTAGTCCATTATTTTTATATTATTTACTATTATAGTATAAATTAATATTTTGAACCACCTTTGTTTATTTGTAATTTCATTTTAGTTTTAGTTTAATTTTGTTTTGCTTTTGTCATTTAAAAACAAAAAAATTGGTGGGTATTTAAAAACAAATATTTCTGTTTTTAGCAATTTTAGTACTTAAACTATTTTAGGGAGTTGCCAAGACAATTTATTTCCATGTAAGTTTTTTTAAGATTAAGCTAAGCTCATCTAATATTTATATTTTATTTAATTAAAAGTTTTAATAGTTATTTAGTCAACAATAACAATCCTGGCCTGTATGACCTGTGTACTATATACAAGTTCTCTGAAGCCATATGATTTCTTTAGAAAGTAACATCGCCAACTGTTGGCTGGCAGTATAATACAGCGTTGTTAATCGCTTTCGCGGATCTGTGTGAACGGGGATCGTTTTGACAACGTTGTCGCCTAAACGCGAAAAACGCAAAGTAAAAACTTTTTAGGTCATTATTCTAACTCAATAAAAAGTGTCTCACCTCAGAAAAATGAACTTCCCTGTCCTCTCAGACATTATCTGTGCTCGTAGCGTGCGTGTACGCGCAAATGTGGAGGCGTGCGCTGTATATCACTTCACTATAGTAGATAAATAAATTACGAGCATGAAACATCGTAGTTATGTTGTCAATGAATTAGTCATGAAATTACCAAAAAGTGCCAATAAATTAGGTAACTTGTACTTCATGTGATAGCTAGGAAGGATTTGCATGCAGGTATGTTTATTCTATTCATCAGGAGCAGTCCATATGTTTTATTAACAGTTCATGTTAGCATTGTGTATTTCCTAAATTGTGAATTTAGGATAAAATTTCCTTAATTTGTTATTCGTTGGAATTTTTTTTGTAATTATCAAATCTCACTAGTGCTTGCACATATTCAAAACTTTTCATTTTACTTTTAATACATTTTAATGTGGGCCAATGGAACATTTAGCTTGTTAAACTTAGCTTATATTAATGCATTTTCTTCTCTCACAAAAATTAGTTTGAGAGATCACAGAGTATTTGGTGCACCCCCTGCAATATCACAGCAGACCCCCTATGGGTTGCAGACCCCCTGTTGAAGACCCTTGGTCTATGATATTTTGGGCCCTAGATATCTCACTGACACATGCATATTTTTCAACTTGGCATCACTATGGCTTTGATGTCAAGAATAATAAATTATGACCCATTAAGTTTGAATATACTGAACTAGTACTAATACTCTTTGAGAGCTACAGCAGAGCCATTAACATTATATCAAAAAAGAGCAGTGTAAACGTTCTTCGAAACTTGTCCTTTTTTGTTTTCCAAAAGAAAGTCAGATTATAGAAGGGAGACTTAATGATGACATCATTTTCATTTTTGTGTGAACTATCCCTTTAATTCACATAGATCCACAGGTCTAGATTCACATTAATAGGTTTTATAAATGAGAATACTGCAATTAAGCGCAAGACACATGGAAACATGACCTTGGAAAAGAGCGGTTTTTAAAAGTGAGGTGTTGTGGGAGTTGAGTGAGGCCGAGAGATAGAGCGAGACAGTGAGGGAGGGCATAAAGAGGTCATGAAAGTGGTTATGAAAGCTGTTGTGACCTAATCTTCAGTGTTTATGGCTTTTTCAGTTGCAGAGATGCAGGCTGAAATTAGAGTGGGTGATGCCACAGAAGCACAGCAGAGACGACGGCAGACAAGAAGTAACTGCAGTTCACCGTCCCTCTTACTCCTACTGAATTAAATCACAAAACTTATTTTGAACAACGGCTGCATAACATTTCATTGCCTGCCTATTTAAACACTGTAATTTATGCAAAATGACCTTAGCAAAAGCCTAAATTTCAGATTGACACCAGGGTAGACCTCATGATATCAGGTATGGTGCGTTATGACAACATATGGTTTACATTGCTTTAACTCATCAAATTAAGTAAAGTAATTTTCAAGTTATACAAGATTCAACTAATTTTTAAAGTCAGTTTAATGCATTTTAAGTTGAAATGGCTTAAACATCCAAGTTGATTGTACTTAAAAGTTTAAGGCAGCAACTTTTCTTTTTATACAGTGTTGGCGATGTACCTTTTCTATAACAAATACAGCAATGTTTTTTAACTGTACTTCTACAGAATGATGAATAAAGAATGTGCTTCAGGTGTGTTTTTGCTTTTTTATGTTTTTAATCAATTTATGAAGGTGCTGTAACCTGAGTCGTTATATTCTATCGCAATTATACAATATTATCGTACTTTGTACATGAAACTCATCTAGTTTTATTGTAAATAGAAAAAAATAATCAATGTTGCATCCATTGCGTCTTCCATGTTTTCTCACGGATGCCCCCAACTCAGAAACTCGGGCCTCAAACAAAATCAAAAGTTTCCCTCTTGTAGATACTACATTGTGGTGCTGTTCATATGCGTTAACGATACAATCTTTCCGACATGACTTGAACACAGCCATGAACTGATTTGTTACTTGCTAATCAGTTGCAGCTGGTATTATGGGAGGAGCATTCTCATTCTTTGAGAGCCTCTGATTGGACAAAATCGTTTTAGTGCAACATGTGTCAATGTTTTTCGTCCATTTCCAGGAAGAGAAAAAATGTGTATTTTTACTACATTTATTTTGTCGTACTGACTTGTACACTAGCATATGGATATTGCAAAAAATGCTTCTTAAGGTTTTAATTGTTTTTTTTGTTTTTTTTTAAAACTTATTTTCCAATAAAATATAAAAAAATTCTTGCTCGATCTGTCTGCTGCTTTTGACACAGTTAACCACAGATCCTCCTGTCAATCCTCAAGACGAAGGTCATCTCAGGAGCCGCACTCCAATGGTTCAAGGCTTACCTCTCAGGTAGGTCCAGGGTGTCGTGGAGGGGTGAGGTGAGGTGTCTAAGTCGCAACATCTAGCTACTGGAGTGCCTCAGGGCTCAGTGCTTGGACCCCTTCTCTTCTCATTTACATGTCATCACTAGGATCTGACATTCAGAAACATGTTTTTTCTTATCACTGCTATGCTGATGACATACAACTCATACCTCTCATTCCAGCCAGATGATCCGATGGTAGCTGCTCGCATCTCAGCCTGCCTGACAGACATTTCTTGCTGGATGAAGAGCCATCACCTTCAACTCATTCTTACAAAGACAGAACTGCTTGTGGTCTCGGCCAACTAAACACATCATCACCACTTCTCCATTCAGCTAGTCTTGTCAACCATAACTCCATCCAGGACAGCCAGGAACCTTGGAGTTGAGATTGATGATCAGTTGAACTTCACAGACCACATTGCAAAAACCGGTCCTGCCGATTTGCCTTATACAACATTAGGAGGATCAGACCTTTTCCATCAGAGCATGCTACACAACTCCTTGTCCAAGCTCTTGTTCTATCCAGACTGAACTATTGTAATGCTCTCTTGGCAGGTCTTCTAGCATCCAATGTCAAACCTCGGCAACTGATCCAGAATGCTGCAGCTAGAGGGGTCTTTAACAAGCCAAAGAGAGCGCAAGTCACACCTCTCTTTATAAACTTGCACTGGTTGCCAATTGCCGCTCGAATCGAATTCAAGGCACTGATGTTTGCCTTCAGAACAACCACTGGCTCTGCACCCCTATACTTCAGAACTACATGCCATCCAGAAGCTTGCGTACTGCAAGTGAACGGCACCTTGTGGTGGCATCCCAAAGAGGCACAAAATCACTTTCACGGACCTTCACCTTGACTGTTCCAGGCTGGTGGAATGACCTGCCCATCTCAACCCGAGCTCCTGAGTCTCTAGACATTTTCAAGAAACTGCTGAAGACACATCTTTTTCAACAACACTTGACCCATTAATACTAACACTTACTATTTAAAAAACAACAACCTTACATGTACTGTGCTGGACAAACTGGGAATGGTCACGGCACTATATTGTTGCCTACTGTCGGTTTGATTGCTTCTATTGCTCTCCTCATTTGTAAGTCGCTTTGGATAAAAGCAACTAAATGATTAAATGTAAATGTAAAATCTTTTAAACAAGATAAATTTACTTGAGAAGCATAAGATATAACATTAGCTTTGTCTAGGGGTTGGTAAGATTTTTTTTAAAGAAGTCTCTCATACTCACCAAGGCTGCTTTTATTAGATTAAAAATGCAGTAAAACATTTATATTGTGAAATATTGTTACAAATTAAAAGAACTGTTTTCTATTTGAATATATTTTAAAATGAAATTTATTTCTCTAATGGCAAATTTTCAGCATCATTACTCCAGTCTTCAGTGTCACATGATCCTTCAGAAATCATTCTCTTACATGCTGATTTGCTGCTCAAGAAACATTTCTGATTACTTTCAATGTTGAAAACCATTGTGCTGCAAAAAATTTTGTGGAAACGACGAAATGACGAATCATAAAAAACAGCATTTATTTGAAATCAAAATCTTTTGTTATTAATGTCTTAACTGTCACTTTTGATGCAGCCTTACTGAATGAAATTCGTTTCTTTAAATATTTATTCAGATATTGTTACTAGTAAATTCGGCAAATATTTACTATTTATCTATTGGTTAATATTATTCAATATACTCCACATGGCTAAGGTAGTTGAGATCAGCAGAAAAGGAAAGTTGTTTTAAAGGTGGAGCGCAATAAGATCAAGAATATGTTATAAGTTAAACAGTGTCATATAGATGTAGGCCTACCTACTGAAACAAGGTGAATGAAATTACCATCCATTCTTTTAAATCAAGTCATACATATACTAAGATTATGAATAAGAGTAGCAGAATCGCATCTGCCTGGGGTTTCACTCAGCACTCGAACGCACCGTCGTTACGAACTAATCAAAAGCAGGTATTGCTAAGAGCAACAAGAAAAAGCCTATTCGTGCATGAAAAAAGTCCCACCATATTGTGGCGGACCATGCATGCCATTTCGGTGATGTAGATAGATGGAACAGGGCCTCTCCGACTTTGGAGCTGTCTGGGGAAGCAGAAAAAGAAACAATATTCTGTGACGAGTACAAGCTCATCTGGTTTTCTCGCATCAAAAAGTTGATTTTTGAGCATTTCGGATGGGGACAAACAAACTAGACTGCGCAGCTTTATGGCGAATATATGGTAGATGACATTTGCGGCTTGATTGCATGGTGAGAAATGCCAGTGCAGGAATTTTCCTGTCTCTTTCTGTGGCGTATTGTCATCACATCTCGTCTTAGCGTGTTGTATTGTTGACTGTGTTTTCGTGGGTCAGGCCAGCTAACAAGATCTGCCTGTTCCCTTCCAAGGGCCTCAACACCCCTAAAACTGCGCATACAAACACACACACACACACACACACACACACACACACACACACACACACACACACACACACAGACACACACACACACACACACACACACACGCACGCACGCACGCACGCACGCACACACGCGCACACACACACACACACACACACAACCCTCCCCCACTGCGAGCAGAGGAGGCATGTGGACAAACCGCAGGCAGGGAGAGGTACACAGGGCCAGGGCTATACTCTCCCTGATTACTGCAGGAAAAACACCATTGCCAAGCCGTTTCTCTCGCTTGCTCTCTCTCAAACTGCTGTCTTGCACAGATACGTGCACATTCAGCCTGTTGTTTTCACGCAAAACACACAATAACACTGACAGACACGTAATTGGGCACATACATATGCTTACCCAACAGGCTACCGGCATACACACACACAGACGCACCCACACAGAGATGTTCATTATTTCTCCAGAAACACACACACACAAACATTCGCTTGCACATAGTTCTTCAGTGACGTCCGCCACACACACCCTCCTCTCTGACATACTACTGCGGCTCTCTCACACATACACACACACACCTTCACACACTCTTAAACCCATAATACACTCAGACTCCTGTGAGATTCCCCCACACACGGAAACAAGCTTCTTTTGTCAAATACTCACTCTTGCACGTTCACACTCAAACACATACACACGACACCTTTTTTCCCCTTTTTTCTAAGATTATCATTCTTAGTATTTTTGTCTTGTTTGCCAGTACAAATATCTACTCATTCTTAAAAAAAAATATATATATATTTACTTGAGAAGCAAAATGATTCAAATTGTAATTCTTGTTAATGTATATATACTGTCAGAATTAAGATCAGAATTAAGTGAGTTTATGCTTAAAACACACACAAAAATATCAATGGGAAAACTATATTATTTTCTAAAACAAACGGCACATATTTTTTCTTGTTTAAAGGGTTCAAATAATGGTACATGTACTTTTACAAGTTGATTGTACTGAAATGTGTGTTGGCAGTGTCTGTACACAACCATCATATAATACTAAAAATCCATCCAGTGTTTTTGTTTTAATTTCCTTATGTTTTCCCCTGTCTCAAATCGAGCCGTTCGACTGTGTGACGTCACACAGTCGGACGCCCCTCCCACAATTGTTGATTGACAGCACCGCCATCGTTTCAACACAGACCAGCCCTGAGCGAGCTGTCATAGTCCGTCATTGTTGATACGGTGGAGCAGAATGGCGTCTAAGCGATTGTTCGTTATCACCAAGGGGGAAATCCATCCGCCGGAAACTGAAGCTTCCTCTGGGGGTCGCCATTGTAGCTGGCTATCACCTACTGTTAGCATCCCATTGACTCCCATTCATTTTGGCGTCACTTTGACAGCGAATAACTTTACATCTGAGGCGTCCAAAGACTCAATTTGTCCATTATTTATTTCTTAAGAAACGGGACAATGGATAAAAGGCTCCATTACTTTGTATCTTACATTATGGTCCCGTAGAAGCCGTTTTTGTAAAAACAGGCTAACGATTGCGTCATAACCACGGGAAGCTCTGTCGCACAGTAGAGAAATTACCGTATAGACAGAAGTAGAAGCTCGTAGGCAATCGTTTACTGTCTATGAGGCAATCGGGTGGACATGGAGGCATAAAGTCAAGGGAGAAGCCCATAGATAGAGAGTTCATAAAAGCAACGGGACAAAATATTTCAACAACAGATTTGTTTCAGATTTCAATTCAAATTTGTCTCGGCACAGCTACTAGAAGGTCAGAACGGTTGCTCATGTGACATCTACGTCGTCAAGCTCAGTTTGAGCCTGCACAGTGCGCTTGGCTATCAGGAAGTGAGTGCTTTTATGGGCTTCAACTTTCTCCGTTGAAATCTATGGGGTCGCTGTGTCCATTTCTTTTACTGTCTATAGAACACCACACAGCAGCTATTTTGATGTTTCTAAATCCGAACCGCTGAAGACGCAGTGGCTGAGTTTTGTTTTCGAAGGGAATATTCCCCACGATCAACGTCAATGCGTTCATGTTTGCGCAAATCATTTCTCACCAAACTGCTTTATAAACGAGGATCGGTGTAAAGCTGGTTTTGCTAAGAAGCTGCTCCTGAAAAAAGAATCGTTACCAACTATTTATGTTCCCTCTGCACCTCCAGAAGAAGTAAGTTGAAAGTTTTATTAACCTTTATATTAATCTTTGCAAATCGCGGAAAAAAGTTTTTCATGACCATTAGTTGTAACGTCAATTTGTCAATGAACTAACGTATACATCAGTAAACACATAGCGTTCGTATCTCACTACTCTACCCTACCAGTACATACAAAAATAGATCAAAGTGACATTACATTAACCAACCATTCAGAAACGTCCTGTTCAAGCCTTAATTGTCGAACTACTTCGCGGGCGTCATCTTGTTCCGGGTCCGACTCCGGTTCAAATTGATACGGTTGCACAGATGTGTCCTCAGAGACTCCCGCTGCCGTTCTTTCTCCAAAATATACCCTCAACTGTTGTCAAGGCAGCACTCCACATGCGTTGTGTCGAAACGCCCGCAGAACAGAGGGGCGGAGTGAGCGAAGCTCATTATCATTTAAAGGCATATGCACTGAAACGGCGTGCTGAAAACAGAGCTGTTTTTGACCAGGTAAGATTAGTGTTTTCTTAAAATACTAATGAGTTTTAAAAAAAAATGTATATTACAAAGTTTTAATTTAGACCCTAAGCATTCATCTTAACTTGATGGCAACAAAAATGGCATTATATGACCCCTTTAAAACAAGGCTTAATATCTTTTGTCATTTTGCTTCTCCAGTAAATGTATCTTGATTTAAAGTCGGCATGAAATGGAAGTTGCGATACTAGTATTTTGTACTCTATTGTGATGTATATCCAATTGAAACGACTTCACGAACAAGAAAAAATATAGGGCGGGTCTTTATTTGATTGGATGGTTGGATTGTTGTGGTTTGCTATTGGTCGATCTCATGTGATTGACAGGTTGTCCAACCCGATCTCACGGCAATTTGAACGTATATTATGAGGTGGCTAATTTGTATGAATTGTACGACATCACTCGTACGAATTCGTACGATTTTTCAGAAGCGTCATCAGGAAGGACCACCCCAAACCCCGCCCCTAAACCTACCGATCACTGGGGTGTAGACAAATCGTACGAATTCGTATTTATTTGCCATTTCGTAAAATACATACGAATTACTGTGAGATTGCATTGGGTTGTCCCGCACCCGTGCCAGTAAACATGTCATCGGAGAAGAGAAGAGAAGAGAAGAGAAGAGAAGAGAAGAGAAGAGAAGAGAAGAGAAGAGAAGAGAAGTTATTGATACAAAAGGGAGGGGAAGTTATTTTGATTAAAGATTATGAGGCACATGAATTTTAAAAAATGATGTGCATGGATAAATCATTTATAATAAATACTGCAATATCCCATAAAAAACAAGAACTGTCAATTTTGATTTCATGTGACTTGAAGTGACATGAAGTGTAAATTGTAGCAGCTATATGCACTCTGATGTAGCTATGTATTTACTTTTGTCTTGATTTTGGAAGGAAATCTGTGGAATTGATTAAAACATGGTAAATAGCATTTTCAAATTAGGCTAAATATATTAATATGTCAGCAGCAGTTGCTCATTAACACAATTCATCTTCATAAAGCGTTATGTCCTCCTTAGCATGCTTCCCACGTACATATCCATGCCTGTTTACATATGCATGTAAATATCATATGTAAATCAGGAAATGCGTATATATATATATATATATATATGCACAAGGTGTGTTACACTGGGAATTACTGTCTGCTGAGTTTTCAGCCCTTAATAGCCTTAATCGTTTTCTTCCCCAGGACTTTTTTAGATATTCAGTCTTTTTTGGCATAAAAGAAGATGATGAGCCTCCTTTTACATGTTTGAATTCCCCAAATTTCGTGTCCTCCTGAAAGCTGCATGAAGACTTTCAGGAGGCTTGTTTGTCAGCTGAACTGTGTTGAAACTAAGTTGTCTGTCTGAAATAAACCAAATAAAGGCTTGTTCTTCATCGCCATCTCAGAAGGATACCACACTTTTACGGACTTCATTTATTTTCAGAGGAAGGAAAGTCCTGAATTCATGGTCTTAAATTTTGTTTTTGCTTTTTTTATACTTTCAAAGACGTCAAAGTTTAACTGCTTGAGTTGTGAATTGGGAAGTGTGGCTCAAAGCATTAATTGCTAAAAAACTCATTTAACACATAAACATGTGTAAATTATATTCACTTCAAAAGTGATAGAGCACTCATAAAGACTATTAAAGAATAGAGTACATTTTTAACATTTCTTAAAACATTAGAGACACAAATCCCACGATTTTGTTGAGAGTATTTTTGATAAACTATTATCTAATATACAAATAACTCAGCATGGAAATTAGCCAGATTAAAACACATTGAATGTATATTTGTTTCCTCAACCCCTTTTACCAATTCTGGTGTAATGTTTTTTTATTTAAATTATTATTATTATCATTATTAAATTGACATTTTATTTAGATTTAAAAATAATACAGCTTAATTTTGACAATAAAAAACATTTTTAAGCCTTGCAGGCTCTTGTTATTTGCACTCTAATCACAGAAAGTGCCATTAATTGCTCATTTAACTCATAAACATTATAAATTATATTGACTTCAAAAGTGACAACCACAATGAACAACAAATCCGTTTTCCTCCTCCTCCCATCCATTTTGTGCAATCAACACATCAGAGCAAGCTGTGGCTATATGACAAGGATGATCCATTTAAAGACAACCGGGGCCCAATTGATTATCGTCTCATTGTCCAGGTCCCAAATAATAAGATTTGGCTCAATTAGGGTCCTTTCAAGGTGCGAAAGCAGAGTGAAGAGGCTAGTAGCGCCGGAGGCAGCTAATCCACACGGCTCTCGGACTGAGCGCAGTGGATTATACCCACTGCTGCTGTTTATCCTGCTCATACAGCAGCCATCCGCACCACAGACACCTCCTCAAGAGATAACATCTGATCTGGGGAGAGCCAATGTGTGTGTGTGTGTGTGTGTGTGTGAGGAGAGTCTGACAAACAGCAGGACTCAGGTTTCTTAGGACTCATCGCAGCCTCTGTCTGGATCTTTGAATGTTTTTGTTTTAGTGTTCATGTAGTACAACTGGTAGAGTTATAGCACTAGTGAAACCAAGGCCGTACACTGATAGAAAGGATTTTGTGGTGAAGTAAATACTACAGAAAAAAAACAGTGTAATTTACATGAAAAAGTTAGTTCAGGCAAGAATTTTAAAAAACCAAGTAAATTGTATAGTACTCAATTGAAGCGTGTAGAAATTAAAGCGTAAATTATAAAATGAAGTAAAATTACTCAACTTTTCTGACAATGGTGTTCCCATTATGCACTGGGGCTTGAATAATTAATGAGGTTGATTTTTCACTGTTTTCCAGCTGTATTTACACTGTTTTTTCATTGCTTTTGTTGTTAGGTTTAGTCATTTTGTGACATTTTGAGTTCATTTTCTACTCAAAATGACACATTCAAACACAAAAACGATCCATCAAATGTTACCGTCATTGATATATTATCTACCAGGTATTGAGGTCTCTGCGTTCACACAACACAAATAATTAGATGTGGACTCTCAAATAATATTTATTGTATTTATTGAATGGATCCTTATAAGTAAAACATACGCTTTAATAGTGTGGTTTAATTCAATGTTATATTATTTGAAGTGAAATGTATTGCAAAAGAAACTTCAAGTAAATAGATATTACTAAACCTTATAATAGCCAAGTTAAATTGACTTATTTTCTTTGTTAAAATTACTTATTTTCACTAAACTTAGTTAAGTAGAGTTGACTTAATTCCAAGTGTGAAATTTACTTAAAAAATATGCGTGCAAAAACTTGCCAAAGAAAAATTAAGTACAGTTTACTTCATGTTTTTTTTTTTTAAGTGTGGGATTCCCAGAAAAAACAAATACTGACTGAATGTGAGGGATTTCCAAGTGATTTTTGCTTGGATTTTGCCGTCATAGATGAACTTCTGGTTCAAGGTGTGCAACAAAAAAACAGAGTATAGCCAAATCGGAGCTAGCTCGCTTTAAGCTTTCTGTGAAGTTTTTTTGTTATGAACAATTCAGCGGCACAATCTCACAAATTTGAGTTCATGAACAATGAATTGCTCCTTTTTTTATTCATAAAATTACATTTTCATTACTGTATTCTATGCAATAGAGTATATTTATTTATTAACAAATGAAACCATTTTGCAAAGTGTTAACAATGTAGAAATGTAGAAAAAGAAAGAATTGACGATTGACATGTTTTATATAACATTTAAAGTTGTCTTGAAGTTTTCTGGATTTTATGTGAGTTGTTATGCTCAAGATATGTCTTCAGAGATCTTGGTATTTGTTCACCTCGCATGTGCTCTTTTTTGTAGTATGTGTTCTGCTACGACAACAACATGACAGAAGACAGGAAAGATTGTGTAACGTGAGCTGTACAGCAATTTTGGTAGTCTGTCAGTCGTGTAGTGAGGGCACGGCCTTAGTTGCATTGGATAAAAGCGTCTGCCAAATAAATAAATGTAAATGGATGTTACATGAGCCGCAAGGACTGTGCTGGGGCTGATGGGATTAGATGCTCTTGATTGAGTCTTATACCTCTACTTGAACTCTTTTCAGTTGGTTCTACTAAGAAAATTACACCTACATCAAGGTTCATGCGGACACATACAGCGTGTGTGTTTGTCCCAGAACAAAGCCTACAAATATACACAACTGACTTCCCTGTAGGGATTTTTGTCCAGTTAATTGTGGTTGAACTAGCCTGGCTGGCTAAACATGTTTAAGGGCATTAATTTCCACAAACATAATGGCACATTTAAACCAGGTGATAAAATATTTTTGGCTAATATGTTAATCATACAATACTTACATTTGTACTGTCAGCAAAATTAAGACATATTTAACACCAATCTCATTCTTGTCGTTGAAACTGACAAAAACATTGACATTTCACTATCCAGCATATTTAAATTATCAGCTGGAAAACTGCAATGTTGGATGTTCAGTTATTCCAATATACAACGACACATAGGGTATATGAAAAAAAAAATACAGTTAACCGTTTTTTGCTAATTCTACTGGGGGTGCCTCAGGGCTCAATGCTTGGACCACTTCTCTTCTCCAACATGCCATCACGAGGATCTGACATTCAGAAACATGGCTTTTCCTACCACTACCAGTACCAGCTCGACTCGGCTCGCCTCAGCTCGGCTCGACTCAGCTCGCTTTTCGCTCCGTTTTCCATTGCAGACAGTACCGCCACAAATAGTACCCGGTCGTCATAGCGACGCCTTTCGTTCCTCGTTGCCCTATCAAGCTCTGGGTGGATGCTCTCTTCGGCAACCAAACAAAGGAAAGTCTGCACCTCCTCGTTTGACCACGGCGTATTCTTCCGAGTTGCCATAATAATAGTAGTAAGTTTAGTAACTATCTCTGGCCAAACTATTTAAAAATGGCGGGGTTATTCTGGATACTCCATCTAGCGCGTGTAATGATGACGCAGTGAATGGTGACGATTCACTCTGACCAATCAGCAGTCAGCATTGTTTTCACGTGACATTTTAGTATCACCTTAGCTCGCCTTAGCTCGCTCAGAACCTCGCCGGAGGTGATACAAAAAAAAGTACCCGAAAGCAAGTACAGGTACAACTTTTACACAGTGGAAAACCAAACAAAGGCGAGCCAAGCCGAGCCGAGTCGAGTCGAGTCGAGTTGGTACTGTGTAGTGGAAAAGCACCATTAGCCTGCCTGACAGACACATCTTGCTGGAGGAAGAACCATCACCTTCAACTCGACCTTGCCAAGACAGAACTGATTGTGGTTTCGTCCAACCCAACACTTAATCACAACGTCTCAATTCAGCTAGGCTTATCAACCATAACTCCTTCCAGCCACATTGCTTGAACTGCCCAGTCCTGCAGATTTGACTAAGATTTATAAATGAATGACTCTTATGAGCTGGCTCTATTTAGTAAATCAAACACACACAGCGCAACCAGTTTAGTCAGACTCCAGTATGACTCCTCAAAAGCCTCTTTGTATGTCGGAATGTCATAGTTTGATAAGTCTGTCAACCTCTACTCTTGACACACCAGAAGTGAACTCATCCCAGCCTGGTTGGGTTGGGTTTTTCAGGGGAATGGAGGCCCTCTTTACTTTTACGGCCTGTGTTGCAGGCCTATGGAGATATGGTTTCATTTTCCCTGGAGCGGGACAGATCCTGCAGGCCCCAATGCTGGCAGCAGCTTTTATTTGATGTGGACGTCTCGTGTTGGGTTTCAGCACCAGCTAAACATATGATCTTCATTACAAGCTGGAGCAAGAACGGATGGTGGTTGCTGACTGGTGATGCTGGACACATAGATTTGGAGTGAGGCGTTAATACAGACCACACTGACATCCGCTGCCAGGCTGGGGGTAAAAGTCAGCAGCTAAATCTGACATCAAACATGTATAATCTCTTCTGCGAAATTTGAGAAGCAGTTTAGGAGCTGAAATCTACCGTGAGATATCTGACAGGGTTTTGTAAAGACGAGGCGTGTGGCGTATAGATCATTGAAATCTCACCATTTATCACCACTGTACACTGGGATTGTACAGTTCTTGCTAAAAAAAATACATCACAGAAATGTGATAAATAACAAAACTAAACAAAAACGCATTTTCCATGCGAAAAGTCTAACTGAATTATCCATGGATCTTTGTCTGGGAGCAGTACAGATCGCACAGGATATCCAAGATTCAGGTATCGGCAGATTTATCCAGATTAACCTTGGTATATAAGAGATGCCTGGCGCAGAGATTACCGATGCTACTTATGTAACAAGTGCAACCGATCAACTTGTGTGAACTGATGTAGAGTTCACTTGTGCCAGTTGTAAAGTCTCCTCTTTGTGTTATTTTTCCAATATGAATTCATGTTCGAGATCAGGGGTGTCCAATCATGTTCCTGGAGATACCGTCTGTAATTATCAAGCGCTCCTGGAGATGTTTATTAGCTGGTTAAGTAGTGTTTGATCAGGGTTGGAGCTGAACTTTAGGAACAGGATTGGGCACCCCTGTTCAAAATCTATTTGATGTTCTTGGTTTCAGGTAAAAGGCAAATGCATTGGGATTTATCTTACATTACCAACAACAAAACATACCATAATATTTAGTGTGTATGTGTGTGAATTAGGGATGCGCGATATATTAGCCTCCATATCGGTATCGGCCGATATATGTACATTTTTTATGTTATCGTTATCGGCCCGATAACATTTGTCTGATATCTTAAAGGACAAGTTTGGTATTTTACACTTAAAGCCCTGTTTTAAGATCGTTTCTGATGAAATAGAACGGTTAAGATTAAAATTTGGACACATGCTGCTGGCCCGAGAATTTTCGGTTTCTGTGGTTGCACCCCCAACCCCCCACCTCCACAATGGTTGCATAGGTGCACTGGAACAATCCTTCCTAAAACGCATTAAACTTTAGTTTACAAAGACGTGAAACTCACCGACTGGTCTGGGGTGTTCACTGATATGCTCACACAAAAATCGCTGCAAAAGATGCTTTCCAACAGGTTTTATCGTAGTTTTTGTCCCAAGTCGAGGCAATGGAGTTGGACAAAAACTACGATAAAACCTATTGGAAAGCTTTTGGAGCGATTTTTGTGTGAGCATATCAGTGAACACCCCAGACCACTGACCAACGTGACCAACGTGAGTTTCACGTCTTTGTAAACTAAAGTTTAATGCGTTAATGAGTGGATGCGAAACTTCATCCACTTGTGTCGCTGTTGGACAGTGTTACTTTATAAAAATGAGGTATTCATACATTATTCGATCTCATATGTAGCTTTGTTTATTTTTTTTGCACTGTCAATTATTTTATAAATTGATTTCTTCTTATTTTTGAGCCTCCTCTGAGAAAACAGCCCAGGTTAAATGAAAGTCATTTGGGCTAAGAATGACGGAATTCACAAAGATATGGTGCCTCAAATGTTATTATATTCAAAAGAACACAATAACATTCGAAAGGTCATCAATTCTGTAAATTATGGGAATTCTTAAGATTAACCACATTTAAAATCTGTCATACCCAGAAGGTTTGTTTTATTGAGCCTATAATAGTGTGACTCTCTGTTTTATTGTCTAGGCCTTAGCATCTATTGTTCCCCCTCCGTTTGAGATTCAAAATATTTAGATCTCACATTTCCATAATATGATGGGACAGGAACATTCACATTTATTGCGTCTTTATCCTAAGTCCATTCTCTCCGTAAAATCATAACGGCACAGTATTTTATAACGCTCCCTTATCAGCTTCGGGGTTTAGTTATTTACTTTAAAATGGACTAATTTCTTATTCTAGCGGAGGGGGGAACGGCTGCTGACTTGAACAGCTGCTTCATGACCCAAAAAACTGTCAGTCTTTCCCTGGAATAAATTGTGGACTGTTCCATTTTCGACGGAGGGGGAGCGACTATGTGGAGAAAAACATGCGGAGGGGAAAACAGCGTTAATTACGTCAGGATTTGTGTTCTGAAACAAAATATGCATAACATTCGTTTTTAAATACATATCTGATTGATTAGAGGAACTATAAGGATGATGTTTGAACGATTAAAAGTTTATATTTGTGTGTGTTTACCTTAGCCTTTTCTCGCTCCGATTCGGGTAGGCTCATAGTAGAATCAATTCACAGAAAGGGGAGCTTGAAACCGTCCGCTCGTGCCCGCGCGCTGAGTTTGGTGAGCGGCGTGTTGGGTATCTCGGAGCTGAACTCTTGGTGTAAGATGTATGATAAGCTGTCCATCTCCAGGAGACATATTCATTTGTTTAAATGTTTCTAACATGAACGTACGCTTGAGAGTGAAAGAAACAGGCGTTGCGCGCGCATTTGTTTTGTCTCTTTATTCTTCGCGTTCTTTAAGTTACATCTTAAAGTTTCTGTTCAAGTCTGTCTGCTCTCAGGGCTTTAAAACGTGTATTTGTCTTTACCGCACCGTTGTCAGGTGTATAAAAGCAAACATTACGGTTAATTTTCTTCCTCAGGGTCCGATTCACTTGGTTAATTTGATTGACAGGCGTCAAGTATTACTCATGCAACTCCTTTGTGACGTCACGCGCCGTTAAACTCATGAATTATGTATATTATACATATTTATGACATTGAAAGGGTGATATTGGATGTGTACTTTGTTTTAGTTTATTTTAAAATCACCAGATTTGTGCAGCCATTAACTGTCAAATTCATACAATAAACATTTTATATATTTCAAATAGCCTATTTATATTGTAATATTTATTGATTCAATTAAATATAGCATACTTCAGCTTGAAAATATTTGCTCCTTGCTGAAGGGAGCCAATTTCATTACAGAAAATGTTAATGTTTTAATTCATAGAAGTGGAGTGACTATTACACACAAAATGTCCATCCAGACATTTTGATGTAAAAATTCCCATGTGTTTTGACATGGGTATTTTTCCTTATTTTTGCTGTCTGCTAACAGATATACATTAAATAGTGTGAAATAAGGGCTGGCAATTCTCACATATAGATGTTATTTTTTTTATTATTGAATCTTGTTGTTTATTATTGCTATGTACATAACCTAAAAGCGAGACCAAACAAATACACAAATATTTCAACGTCATACCTTATGCATATTTGGTTGCCCATAAATGACCACATTTGTAAAACATCCAGAAAGCACCTACTTATGCATACATGAGATGATTATGGAAAATAGGCGATATCACATTCATACCACTTAGTTTCTCTCACTGTTTTTCTCTCTTTCATTATTCTGTTCATTTCTACAGGCATGGCTATTTTCACAGGGCCCCGTGTGTGTGTGTGTGTGCAGCGGCTTTGGCTCTTCAATGCACTGCAGGCTGACTTTACCAGCAGGCTGGGACTGATAAGAAAGTCGTATATGGTTGAAGCGGAGTTCTAGCCCAAAGACAGTCTCTCGGTCTCTCTCCACACCTCAGAACTTCAGCTCGGCTCCACTGCGCCCCCTGTGACCACACATCTGAAGTGCAGGCACAGCTTTGAACTGTGACACACGACTTGATTGACTTGTTAGTCACACTATACTTATTTTGAGGTATTACGGGTAAGCACGTCATACCGGCGTCACTTACAGGTTAGTGATAAGAATCAATGACATGGAATGAAAGTAATAAAATGATATCCGTATGAACAAACAACTGTGCTCCTACAAAAAAAATTGGTGTGTTTCTTCATACAGGTTTGGAACAACATGAGGCCGAGACACCGAGTAAATGCCAGTATTTTCATTTTGGCTGAACCATACTTTTATTTCTGCCACACTGGGATTACGGACCCCCATATTACCTCCCACTGTAAAAATTCTCATCTAGATTCATTCTCATCGGATACCCAGGTGTGGCGAGCCACTGTTATTCAGAACCCAGCGCAAGTCTTCATCAAGCGCAATGCACTGTGGGATAGGGCTCGGTCTGTGCGTAGGGGGGACAAACAGAGCAGAACAGGGTTCATGTAGGGTTGTTATAAGCTTTCTGCGTTAGCATTGAGTCAGATGCTTCGGGAACTGACCGTGTGAGTCATACACAAACAAATCTATCTTTAGTTGGGTTTCTGTAGTCCCCTAGCAAGCCTATTGTGTGGCATTGCAGTCCCGTCGACTATGTTAATGTTTGCACAGCCGCACAATGGTCTCTATCTGATAACATCATCTGCTACCTATCAGGTTAATACTAAACTGAGGTGACTAGATGGACCAGATCATGAGTAAAAGAGCAAGACTGAGGGAAGAATAGAGTCGTAAGATTAATATGTGAATAAAAGGAATGGTTCACCTAAAAATAATATAATAATTATGATCTAATAAATAATTTTGTCATCTTTAAAGGCCTGTTCACACCACAGACGATAACGATAGTTTTCAAAATCTTTCTAAATTTAAAAGAAAAGCACCACACTACAAAGATAATGGCACAGAGGAACGATAAAGAGTGCAACAGTGCCTGCTTTCAGTGGCGTTGGTTCCGGAAGTATTTTTTCCATTAATTTTTCCTATAGGGATTATAAGAAAGTCTTTGTTAAACCATTATAAGCCATGAACCAAGCCAACCAGCTACGAGATGAATCATAAAATTACAAACTTTGATTTGATGCAAAAAAATATTAAGTACTGTGTACTTAACGACTTTAGTGAGGGAAAGAACGGCAATCCCATGAAGCATTGCGAACTGCATAATCGAATTAAAAACGATGGAGAAATATACACACACAAATATATGCTAATATGTAGGTAGGCTTTATACAGATATTTAAGTATTTTGAGACCGTAGGGAGATCGACTCGATTACATCATTTGCAGTGTTTCATGTGAGTGGGCGGAGCTAAAGAGCTCTTTTGGGCATTTAACTTTTTACGACTCTCTGATTGGTGGAATTTTCTGTACAGCATCATGGGTAATGTAGTTTCTCACCACACAATCCGCTGTTCAACACGATTACTTAAAAAAAAAAAGTTGAAATAATGCGGGCTGACAGAATAACGAATTAATTTGGAAAGCAGCTACACTTAATTTATATTCCAATGAATAAATTGAGTCTACAAGTTTGGAACGACATTAGGGTGACTACATGGTGACGACACAAGTTTCATTTTTTGGGTGAACTTTCCCTTTATATGTACTCAACAGAAAGGAAAAGACCATGCATTGACTTATTTAGGTATTCAATTTTTTCCACCAGCTCATTTCCATGTTCTAAACAAAAAATACAATTCTTGATTCTGATTGGGCACTCCAAATATTCGCTGTCGTCCATGACAACGTATATAAGCGCAAAGTCGGCGCCATCACGTGGACTCAACTCGCACGATTATCGTGTAGCCTACATCGTAATTGTTTTTTATTCTTTGTGGAGGTAAGATTATAATATGTAAATTCAATTCAACATTTAATTATAATGTCAATAGCCGTGGAATAAATGGGATAAAGTGCAGTCAGCTGGTGATTAACGCAAAATAAACATCGACAGTAATCTCTACGCGGTATACCTCACTTACCATATAATACACTTTTTCATATCTGTTGTATTTCATCATCAATATACAGACGACTTGTATTAAGTGGATGAGGATCAATAACACCAGGTGGGAAACGTTCTATCACAGCTGATGGGCACATGAAGTGTGTGTGTGTGACAGGGTGTTAAATCTGAAGGAAGTTATTTTTGAAGAACAGTCTGCTGGACATCTCGCTGACCTTCACAGGTTTGCACCTGCTTCACAGCACAGGTGGTTTGCTTTTGAAAAATACCTGCAAAAGGTAAGAGATGCAGTAGCTTTTTGTGCTGTAAAAGAAGTCGTAATGTGTCATAAATGGGGTCTGACGCTATATACATTATGCCGGGGTGAAATTAAGGGTATACAACCAGTGATTAATTTAAAATACATGTGTGTACTTGTAATAAAGGAACCCCCAGGCGTCTACACTAATCTCTATGTGAATGTGCGCTATCTAGTGAGCGTAGTGGGAGTGTACACTTTTGCTCCATGTAATGCCAGTTATAATCCACAGCCATTCGTTTTGAAGTAGCCTACAGCTCTCTAGCGCCCCCGTGTGGTGTGTGATGTATAATTACAATTACAATGTATCTGGTTGCAGTGGATTGGGAAAGTCGAACACTTTTTCTTGCTATATGTAGTCACTAAAATTGTTTTAATTACGTTATCTAATATTACCTGGCCTATTATGACATGCATATAGTACTATATTTCCACAATGAAATCCATAAAAATAACAGTTACTATAGCGTTATATACATTACTACATTTTCGTCTAATACGCATGATGAAACATTTAGTTAAACTTTAGCTTTGGTTGAAGTTATTTTAATATTGCAATTTATTTGAGATCAATTTGAACAGGACCTTGACCCACACCAGATTAATTACAACAAGAAAACACTTTATTTGTTCAATATTATGGCGTATCGTATGGGAAACGGTTCAAAAGAGAGAAAAAGATATGACTGACTTGTATTTCATACAGTAACGACGAACCAGTAGATATTAAATGGCTTATTATGGTATCGCACCTCTTGACTTAGTAATCTATGGTCATAATTACAATGCCTACTGAACATTAAGCAAAAACACAAAGATCACAAGCATACAGCAGTTTGTTTCCAAAATAGATGGGACGATATATTCAATGTCTCATAGCGTACTAGCATGCACTGTGGCTGGGCTTAAATGGGGAAAAATAGCAGCACAAGACAAATAGTGCCATGAAAACTCCTCAATTCTACAGCCTAGTTTACAAAAGATATTTGTCAAAGCCTGGTGTTATTCATTCAAAACCCCGCCCCCAACTCCACCCCTCACCGGTTTTCCCAATAGGCCAGGAACAGATGGAGAATATAAGGGGAAAGGCATTGGAATAATACAACAATTCACATTCGGTCTGAACAGCAAGCGTTTTCCTCTCTACAACAGTTTACATTGGGAATGAATTTACAATTACGCATCATAAAATCCATGAGCTAAATGAGAGATGAAAGACTACAGGCGTTATATGCTGTTGCTTTAAGCTTTGAATAAATACATAAATAAATAAATACACATGCTTCAATGACGTGAATGTGAGTAGTTTAGTCAGGCTTAGTATGGATGCATAACTATGCAAATGAAAATCGCCCTCAAAATACCTGCCTGCGTACAAAATATCCTGCTTTTTTATTTACCTGTACAATTGAACAAAATCCTAATTTAACTCTTCAAATTACAGGCATTCACAATCTGTAAAGTAATTAAGAGTCCTTGTCAGTTTGATTACATATTAGTTCAAAGGACGCATTCATGTTTTGTAAACATCGTTACGAAACCAGATCATTCGCTAATTGGCTGCATTGGATTTTTCTTTTGCTCGTTTCACATGAAAGTGAGAATAAACGAGTGCGACTCTCCAACGGATCATCTTCAAAGCTCCTCTTCCAGTTTAAATGCTGCGCTAATTAATAACAGGGACTGCCGCTTTGAAAGTATTCATCGCTAAACTAAAATGTTCATCGGAGTATCTAAACGCTGGCCAAAGCTTGACAAATAACCCTGCTCTTCTTTTGAGGTTGTGGCACAATCTAGCATCTGATCCCCCTGTGTTTATACAGTGCGTTTTTCAAGAATTCCATAAGAACGCATCACAACAGCAATACGAAACTTGCTGCGAAGTTGTTCGTGAGCTCAAACGTTACTAGTGTATGTATATATTAGTCAACAATGCGTTAGTACATTATGTGAACAAGCACCTATACTACGATTCCATGAGGTTTCGAGAATTCAGTGGAGACTAGTATTCAGACAGGACGTACGTCGTAAACGATATAATAAATGGCGTCATGCATTTTTTTATTTATTTAGAAAAACAATGCAACTTTCCCTTAAATTGCGAGAAATAGCTCTGGAGATGAGTTAAACCCTAGTCTTCAAAGTATCGACCTCTTCTGTGCTTTTAAAGAGATGTTTTGCTGAGGTCGACCTTGACCGGGAGCGGCCCCGCCTCGATCTCCTCCGATTGGCCGATTGTCATTGCGATCACTGGCGTCAAGTGGTAGGGGTTCACCTTCTGGGTGTCATCCATGAACTCTTTATCTCCATTGATGCTAAGCTGGAAGTATAACATAGATTATTGACATTTCATTTTCTATTCAAAACATATATTAAAGTACTTTATAGTAGCCACACTCTTGAAGGAGTTCCCATGTGTGCTGGATACTTGTTGGCTGCTTTTCTTTCACTATTTGCTCCAACTTTTCTATTTAAAGAAATGCTCTCACACCGGCTGCCTTATATTTTACTGGTAGTGTGTGTTTGATGAATGAACAGGTACCTGAGTCTTGATGTGCTGCTCGGGTGCCGTGACAAGACTGGCACAGCTCAGCCACAGCATCACCATGATGGACAGGAAGAGGCACGCGGCTAAAATCCAACGCGGCAGTCCTGAGCGCCTAGGGCACAGAAAGGGTAAGAAGTTACACACTGATGTATACATCCATTAAGACATTACAACACTTAAAAAAGCTCAGATCATGTTAAAAAATCTATTTAAAAGTGTATCAAGGCTTTTTTATATACTACAAAGTGTGTATATATAAAAACATTAAAAATGTAAAATATACAAAATTAAAAGTATATTATTTAAATATATTTATATAAATATATCAATTTAAATATGTAAATAAATGCATTTACATATTTATTTTTAACTTATATACACACACACGTGTGTATATAAAATGTAATTATTAATGATTAAATTATATAAATTGCATTTATAAAAGTAGGTACATAAATGAAAAATATACATACACAAAGTATATATTAAGTAGTTTATAATATATATTTTGTACAAATGAATTATATATGTATACAATATAAATAATGAATCTGTGTAAAATACATTAAAATATATAAATTAAATGTAAAAATTAATGTACATTTAAAATATACATTGACAACAACTTTTATTTGATACATACAATAATAATGAGAATATACGTATATATACATATATACACACACACACACACATATACATATATATATATATATATGCATACATGCATGCATACACACACATACAGACATACACACACATACAACATATTAACATTATTAAAACATTTTACTGTGACATAACCAAACTATTACCAAAATGCAACTGCTGGATTGATAAAAGCCCCTCTGACACCCACCTTGACATGCAGCCCAGGAAGTCGTGCTCAGCAGCTGGATCCTCGACATGTTGGCTGACATGCTTTCCTTTCACCCCAGGTTTTGCCGCATTCCTCTCCCCATGTGACCTCCCACCTGGAAGGATGCAGAGGCAGCACTTTCAGCATGCGGACATTGATTTTATGACCCTCAAGCTCCGGACAAACTAGAGCCAGCGCTGCACAGGATGTGTCGCAAATGAAAGTCAAAGCTCAAGCTCTGGTCCTTGAATGAGCTTTCAGAGGAAAAAGGAAAGCTGTCAGCAGCCATCTGGGGTGAAAGCGGTCACTCTTACCAGTATGTGGCCGCTGTGTGTGGGAGTTGACTTGGGGCCAGGGTTTGTCAACCACGTTGGAGCGCGGGGCTTGTAACTCAGGCAAGGAGTACTCGATCTCTGGCTGGCTCTGGGAGAATCAACAAACACACTGTCAAGGGCAGGAAACGGTATTAAGGGATTTACTCCGCAGAAAGGCTTCTGAATGAAACTGTTGGGTTTGTGACCATTTTGTTGTGGTGAGGTTTTCAACACAATCATGCACAGGCTGGCAAAGCAGAATTTTTTTTTGCAGAGTGACATACAAAAGCTGTGATTCTTACAAACATACAGATGATGAATAGCACGGTTAAATATGATGATGTAGAGGGCACGTTTCAAAAACTGCTAGTGCAGCTCGTGCATGCGCCTGTATCATGTGGACAGCTAGAATTGGCAAAAATAGATTCCCAAAAGGCAAACTTTGAAAAAAGAAAGGCCTGACACCAGGCTGATTTGATTACGTAAATCGCAACATATGGTAACTGCAACCAGTTAAATAAAATATATTAATTATATCTATTTAATATATTAATTATAAATAAAATATATTAAATGCATTTTAAATATTATAATCTACAACGGTGTTCTCACCAGCATTGACAAGTAGCACACAGGAATATATACATTTACTTGGTTTCTATTTTTGTTTGCGTTGCACTTGGTAGCCCCGTCCACAGTGGAATCTGATTGGTCCAATCCTGCTCAACATATAATGCCTCTGAATATGGTTGTGTCATTTGCACATAATTTGTACTTTCACAGACAATTTACTTCCCACTTGACTGTTTTCACGTTGCACCTGGTAAGAACTTGGTGTAAGAAGGTCAAGTTAACATTTCGGGTTTGTTTGATGCCATCAAGATTCTTTAAAAGCTATTGTCAGCTGCTTCCAGTTCGAGAAACCACGCTGGAACACCACGTCAACGAAGTCTCTCTTTCCACCGTCAACTACATGTCTGCCTGGCGGCGCTAAGGCATGCTGGTCAAACCGAGCACTAGACGGCAACTCTGACGAGAGCAAAGGGACAACTTGTCTTGAATAAGACCTTTTAAGAGGCCACTTTCAAACATAATCCAAAGGATGTGGATTTGAAATCTGTCTCAGTCTACGACTGGACGTGTTCCTTTCTGCCCCTCCATCTCACCCTGTATGTGTAAATTAGCACATTTTTTTTAGACTATGTTTCTTTAGTAGCCCCCTGAGATCTTATTAAAGTGAGATTTTTGCTCTCTTCCACTGAATTCTTCTAAAACGGGCTTAGCAGAGCAGACCTCTGAGATAACCTCTCCAGGGAGGCTCATATGAACCTCCAAAATGACCACAGAGAGGGAAACACATGATTTTTCATGTCAGAGTCACGGTAGACGTGAACGTGAGGAACTGTTTGGAGTGTCATGTTATTTCTATAGTCTGATAGTCTTTAACTGGAGGCAGAAGGGGTACATTGGAATTGTACTTTTTACATATGTATAAATGACTGGTGTGTCCAATCCTAATTTCTAAAGATTAAAGGAATAGTTCAAACAAAATGGAAATCTTGTCATTTACTCACCCTCATGCTGTTCTAAAGCCATATGACTTTCTTTTGTGGGGAGAAAATCTGAAGTCTGTTTTCTGTATTCTTTTTTATGCAATTACAGTGAATTATAGGAATTATAGGGAATGAAGCATTCAGGCTTCAAAAGGGCAAAAGCATCATAAAAAAAAAATCCCCATATGACTTGAGCACTCAATTTTTGGAGACGTTGCATTGTTGGAGAAATTAAATAAGCTTTGTAGTAACTTCTGTTCACACACATCTGTTTAAACCATGTTGCATATTTTACTTAAGAGCATGAACCACCTCATTTAATGGTAATGGAAGCACAATATATCTACCACCATATCGGTATCTGCCAATATATGTTCATTTTTAATGTTATTGTTATTGGCTGTATCATAACCAATAAATAAATGGATTATTTCCTTCAGCTGAGACACTTCAGATGTGCTGTTTGTCATGATGGTTTTGAAATATGATTGTAATCACTTCAAAAAAGGAAAATACAGTTAAGTGCAACATGTGCAGCGCAAGTCTATCATATAGGCTACATAAAATTATAATAAGAATATTATAATTGTGTCCATGGCTTTTAATGGTGAGACTTGTTTTTGTAATCAGGCTCTCAGAAATTATATAAAAATTTGGATTTAGATTTATCGGCCAATATATTGGTTATCGGCTTTCAAGTATAAAGAATGATTGGTTATCGATATCGCCCAAAATGTTCATATTGGTGCATCCCACCTCAATTTAACAAGAAACGGCTTCTAACCACAAGTCGAGAGCTTTTCGGTGTTGTTTGCGAATGTTTGTTGGAACTATGTATCAGAATTTGTGACCATAGGTGGCTAACATTGCTTTTGGGAAACGCTCCCAAGATAGGTTTTGTTAACAGGATCAACCAATTCACTGAAAAGATTACGGGCTCCAAAAGAATTGTTTTATACACTCATATGGATTTTTAACAACATGAAGGTGAGTACAGAATTTTTATATTTTGGCGAACTAATTCTTTACATAGACATGAAGTCATGAAATGCAACATAGTATGGGCAAATTAGCTCTGCAAAAAGCTTGAGTCTCACAGTTGCGTTAATTGAAAGGGATGTTGTCAAAACTATTGAATCCAGATGTCCGCAAGGGATGAGAATCAAAGGGGGAAAAATGAACATCTGAGGAAGTTAATGTTGACTGGCCACATACCAATGGAATCTTGCCATTAGTGAAAGCGGTCTGATGTGCATCTGTCACGCATTACCGCAGAACTCGCCAAAGGTGATCAATGCAGCTTACGAGACTGCCAAGAAGACGAGGCAGAGATTGTTGACTTCATAGTAAACAATCCCTTTCCCTTATTAGGAATTTGCTTGCTTTCTCCAAACTTGTCTTTTCGCATGTAGCGGCCGTCCACATTGAACTAGCACCGAATTTAAACAAGATGGCCGACCTCCGTCCAAACATAAATTAATTGCACCAATCAGTGGCTATTCAGCAAACGAGTCGTGTTTACCCTTCAGCTCAGGGGAAATAGTCTGATTCCTGTTGATTACCTCATCAAAACCCTGGACAGAACGGACAAACATAAAGCCCAGACTTCAGTATAACCAATGTCAAATGTCGGCCTGATACTGATGTGAAACTAGGCTGCAGATGATAGTGTAGATCTGAGGAATGGGGGATTTAATACAAATGCTAATATCTGGGTTACAACAAGATAAGGTTGGTGGGACAATCTGTAAATGTTAAAATACGTTTCAATACTAGCCACAAAACGTAAAAAAAACTCTTACTAACCTTTTCTGTATAAAGTGAATTAAGTTTTACATATAAACCCTAAAATGACAAATTCTTCTGTTAAAACCTATTTTTTGAGCTGCATTTTTAAATGTAAGTGCTTTAAAAAAATTATAAGCTTCACATTTCTGCTAGCCCCATTCACTTCCATCGTAAGTGCCTCAATATAACCTCAATTGTTGCTGTTTTAAAGAAAAAGAAAAAGGAAGAGAGAAATTCTGTTGATTGAGCTTAACTTGTACAGAATCCCTTTAATAAAATGTCCAAAAAAATAGCATAGTGCTACTCCAATTCGCAAACACATTGCCTGTTCTTGAATAGTTCAGAATAAATGTGGCTAAAAATACTGGTTATGGTTTTATTTGGCTGTTGATGTATTCCCAGAAATGTTCAAATTAATACTATTCTACCATTACAGTTATTCTGAAAAGTTCCAGAAAAGTCACGGAGCGCTAGAAGAACTTCAGACATCAAATCAAAGAGCCGAATAAGCAGGTTCATGTAGAATTTTACACCAATGCTGCTTACTAGTGATTGGATTTTTTCAAACTTCAGGGAAATTTGTGTAGTGCTGTGGGAAGCACTTGGGGAAGCGCTTTCTGAAGTGCAAGAATTCCCTCCAGACCTCTCTTCGAAGATACGTTTTATTAGTTCCTCACAAAAATCAAACAGATTATAACATAAATCTCAACTTTCAAAATCCAGCACACCCAAAGTTCTGTTTTCATGCCGTGCTATTTATATTCCAGCTGTGCGGTGGTTCACGTAACTGTGAAAACGGCATCATCCGGGCCAAATGCACACCACAGCAGGTCTGTTGAAAAACAATCCGTTTTCATTTCTCTGTTTAGACGCCCGAGGCAAAAAGCCCATCATTAGTGCTCCACTTCCTCCAGAAATTGAGTCTCCCTATTTCTACAAAGGTCTAATTCCTTATGCTTGATTTAATGGATTGGTAGCGAGATGCTACCGCTTAAACCTTGGGTTTTAACCCTCTGTGCAATCTCTGGCCAGCGTCAGTCCTTCACTTGGGCTGGCCATCTTCCAGCTGACCGCTAAACACAGGCCAGGCCTGCCGCAGGACGGCTGTGGAGGCTTTCTCTCGCCTCTTCTCCGGTCACGGCCGTTAAATGCACAATCATCAAGGCTGTGACTAAACTAAAAAAGCTTGTAATGTTTTAAGTGAACCTTAGCGATTTTTTTTTTTTGAAGAACTCTTGAATGTCTAATTATTGTAGTTGGTTTAGAAACAGCAGGGAACTCACAAAAACATGCTAGGGTATGGATAAAGTTGGATGACCTCCAGGGAGAATAAGGTTTCTGATTAAACATCTTTGAAGAACCAGTCCCCTGCGCTCATATGATCCCAATACTGCACTAATGTGACCGCAACCTTTGTAAAACATACCAGATCTTGAAACCAAGAGCATATGAGAGTCACTAGTGGAATCTTCTACACCAGTGATTCTCAACTGGAGGGCTGCAACCCAAAATGGGTCACAGTTTGATCTGATAAAAAAAAAAAAAACCAATGCTAAATGCAAATAATAAAACTCAAAACATTTGAAATGGAGCAGAAAATGCTTCCCAGATATTGTGTCGCAGATATCAGACGTGGAGTGGCTTGTTTATCCTTAATTTATTAGTTTTGTGAACGCCAAGAGCCCGAAACCCTTGAAATTCAAAGACATTTATTTAGAAACCATTTGAAAGAATTGGGTCTATGTCAGGTTAATAATTAAATAGACTAATGAATGTGTTTTAAATATTATTAAATAGTTTAATTAGTAGTAGTATTAATACTTAGTGTATATATATATATATATATATATATATATATATATATATATATATATATATATATATATAGTACATAGTAGTAATACATTGTAGGATTTCGTTTCATTAAGTGACATTCAATATTTTAAGTTTCAATAAATATGCATTATTATTATATTTCTTATTAATCATATTAATACAATTTTTGAATAAAAGCCTGCTTTCATCAAAACAAAAATGATTTATTTATTTTTTATTAATCAAATTAAAACTTTTTTTTTGCAACTTTGTGATTGGTATTTAATTTCTCAAAGTTGCAAATTTATATCATAATTTATCATAAACTCAAAAAAGTATAGGTTATTTTAAGCAATTCCAAAATTACCTTTTTATTTTGAGGTGTAAACTGCAGTGTTGTTATTGTTAAATAAAATGAATACTATTAAAAAGAATTTTTGTTAACTGAAATCAAATCAAATAGAAATATTAGATGAAAAACTCAAACCAAAAAACAAACTTGAAAGAAAATTAGAAATGGTGCATTGGCAACTAACAAACAAGTTTAAGTGCTAATAGTCATTTCTAAGTACTTAATTTCAATAAAAAACAATAACATTTAAGCATGTAGGCTATGTAAAAAATACTAATGTAAATTTTCTATTTTCAGGAAATGTTTGTTGAATTTTGTTAAATAAACAATAGGGTCCAAAGTACAATCTTGGCTCATTAGCAAAACCAGTTGAGAACCACAACATCAAGTCTACTCAGAAGAGCAGAGACGCCGATGGACTAACCTGGAACACAACGACCTTCCCATCATCAGCCTGCAGGTAGAAGGTCCAGGTGGAAGAAATGAAGCTCTGGGCGGAACTGACGATGTCATTGCACCAGCTGGACACGGCATCCATCACAGAGATGGGCTTGGGCCGGTTGGTCAGAGCCTTGAGCTGCAGATCAAGCCGAGAGAGCAATTTGATAGATATGTCAAAACATCAGCGCAATCCCAAAAGGAAACAACCGAGAGACTTACCTTTCTCCGTTTGATCTCCGGCTCAGCGGGTTGGCTGGCACACCCTGTGCTGCACGCCTCCTGCTCCAGCAGTTTACTGTAGGCCTCCTGGCATGCTGCACACACACACACACACACACACACAAACAATACCTGTCAGGCGGCTCCATCTCCATTCAACCCTCCCCACGGTCAAGCCGTCATCAATATCAACAAACATCTGAGCAGCAGCCGCCCGCTCCAGAAAGCGCCGGATTGATTTTCAATAAAACAGCTTCCCTCATGCCTAGCAGCTTCCCACAGACAGCTCTGTTTGCCACTAGCACACAATACCATCTCCAGATAAAAACGAGTGCTATCAGCCTGTCTGCACACTCTATAGTATATGTCCTTGGGCTATGCGGCGCTTCATTCCCAAACATTAGCCGTGTCAAATGTTCATGAACGCATTTAAAACAATAGCTTTTCTTGCTTTCAATTTAGTACTTGCATATAGCAGTCTGATACATCTTACTGGTTCTTAAGCTGAGTTCAATTCCTCCTGTGAGGTTTGAACTTATAAGAACTGGAAACTCAATTATGACATGCGTTCAAGAGATTTCGGTCAGAAAAGTAGACTTAAAGGATTAGTTCACTTTTAAAAAAACTTTTGCTGATAATTTACTCACCCCCATGTCATCCAAGATGTCCATGTCTTTCTTTCTTCAGTCGAAAAGAAATGAAGGTTTTTGATGAAAACATTCCAGGATTTTTCTCCATATAATGCACTTTACTGGGAACCAAACAGTTCAAGGTCCAAAAGACAGTTCAGTGCAAACTGTTCAAAGGGCTTTAAACGATTCCAGAAGATGAATAAGGGTCTTATCAAGCGAAACGATCGGTCATTTAAAAAAAAAATGAACAAAGTTTAAGTTTTATAAGCTCAAATGGTCGCCTTGCTCTGTTCTGTGATGCGCGTTTGTGACTCTCCTGTTCGAACTCGTTTATCAAAATGAACGAATCTTTTTTCGTGTCATTTGGTTCATTCAACGAACGAGTTGACTCGGGAAAAGATTCGTTCATTTTGGACATGGACATGGACATAGACATGGACATCTTGGATGACATGGGGGTGAGTAATTTATCAGCAAAAGTTTTTTTAAAAGTGAAATAATCCTTTAAGGTGCGGTCAAATTTACCATTGTTTGGCAAATTTTTGCCATTTCAAGATGAATCCCCACCAATTGAAAACTGCTTGGTTTGAAAGTGACTTCTGTCACTGTGTGAGTTGTGCTTTACTACTGACAATAGACCTTCAAGTCCTCCAGGGAAGTTTGTACATATAAGCACTGGAATTGTAATTCTTTATTCTTTTATTTCAAGGATTTGAATTACGACTCGAGTTCAAAAGATTTCGGTCATATCCCATAATTTACTTACTCTCAAGACATCCTAGGTGTATATGATTTTCTTCTTACAGCCTAAACACATTTGGAGTTATATAAAAAAATATCCTGACTCTTCCAAGCTTTATAATGGGAGTGAATAGTGACAGATTTTGAAGCCTTAAAAATTACACCCATCCATCATTAAAGTAATCCATACGGCTCCAGGGGGTTAATAAAGGCCTTCTGAAGAGAAGTGATGTGTTTTTGTACTTCATAAACAATGATGACTGGCTTCTGGTAACGGCCGTACACGAGTCGAGTTCCGGCCGAAGAGTGAACTCTGACCCGACGGATAATGTATTGAAAAACAATAACAATAAAAACAATTTAAATCTTTCTTTAAAGAGAAATGTCAGAGGAGCTTGAGTTTGTTGCTCAGCCCTATTTGTTTGAAACGCGAGAGGCGTTAAAGCTTTCGCTACTCCTACATTATCCGCCAGACGTTACCGGAAACTATTGATTACAGTTTATAAAGTTATAATTATGGAAGTTTTTCTTACAACAACGCATCACTTAGCTTCAGAAGCCTTTATTAACCCCCTGGAGTCATATGGATTACTTTTATGATGGATGGATGTGCTTTTTTGGGCTTCAAAATCTCAGTTACTATTCACTTCCATTATAAAGCTTGGAAGACCCAGGATATTTTTTCCAAAACTGTGATTGTGTTTGGCTGAAAGAATAAAATCATATACACCTAGGATGGCTTAAGGGGATACTCCACTTTTTTTGGAAATAGGCTCATTTTACAACTCCCTTAGAGTTAAACTGTTGAGTTTTACCGTTTTTGAATCCATTCAGCCGATCTCCGGTTCTGACGGTACACCTTTTAGCATAGCTTAGCATACATCATTGAAGTGGACAAGACCACTAGCATTTCTCAACAAAAAAAAAGATATACTCTCATTCCTGCGTAATAATCAAGAAACTTTACTGCCGTACCATGAGTGCAGCAGGCGTAATGATATGACGCAGCGCCTGAAAATAGTCCCCAGCTCGGTAACTTCCAACGTGACCGGTACCATGAGTGCAGCAGGCGCAGGCACTTAGTCCCGGTCACGTTGGAAGTTACCGAGCTGGGGACTATTTTCAGGCGCTGCGTCATATCATTACGCCTGCTGCACTCATGGTACGGCAGTAAAGTTTCTTGATTATTACGCAGGAATGAGAGTATAGTTCCTAGCCATATCAGCCTAGAAAATCACAACTTTACATTTTCCGTCGGTCTTAGTGCACGATGTAACTACAGAAGAGTCAAGGTTTAAATAGGAAAAATATCGAAACACTTTGGTCTTTTTTTTTTTTTGAGAAATGCTAATGGTCTTGTCCACTTCAATGATGTATGCTAAGCTATGCTAAAAGTGGTACCGCCAGAACCGGAGATCGGCTGAATGGATTCAAAAACGGTAAAACTCAACAGTTTAACTCTGGGGGAGTTGTAAAATGAGCCTATTTTCAAAAAAAGTGGAGTATCCCTTTAAGGGTGAGTAAATTAGGGGATAATTGTCATTTTTGGGTTAACTAACCCTTTAAGGTGATTCATACATTGCTACACTATTGACAATGGACCTTTTTCTACTGCAAAATTTCGCTAATGTGACTGCATCTTTAAATAGGTCATTTGAAAATGTAGCTTAGAAAGCTACAAAGCTAAAGGTCATTAGAAATAGTTAGCTACCGTACAAGCTGCTAACAAAAAGCTGAAGTTAGGGTACTTATAAATGACATCATTGGATAGTTATTTTATTAATGTATAAGTTAAAGGGTTAGTTCACCCAAAAATGAAAATTAAGTCATTAATTACTCACCCCCATGCTGTACCAACCCCGTAAGACCTTCGTTCGTCTTCGGAACACAAATGAAGATATTTTTGATTCAATGTGACAGCTGGATCACTCCTCCATAGGCTCCCTAAGGGAATGAATCCTGACGGCCCAGAAAGTCATTAAAGAAAATGTTTAAATATTCCATGTCACAACAGTGGCTCAACTATAAGTTTATCAAGCAACGAGAATACTTTTTGTACGAAAAAACAAACAAAAATAACGACTTAATTCGACTATTCCTTTTCTTTCTTGTAGGCCTTTCTTCATTTTCTTCATTGACTTTCTGGGCCGTCAGGATTCATTCCCTTAGGGAGCCTATGGAGGAGTGATCCAGCTGTCACATTGAATCAAAAATATCTTCATTTGTGTTCCGAAGACGAACGAAGGTCTTACGGGGTTGGTACAGCATGGGGGTGAGTAATTAATGACTTAATTTTCATTTTTGGGTGAACTAACCCTTTAATCATTGTCATATTTTTGCTAGCACAAAATGAAC
Organism: Tiaroga cobitis; assembly: GCA_030578255.1. Taxonomy (NCBI): domain Eukaryota; kingdom Metazoa; phylum Chordata; class Actinopteri; order Cypriniformes; family Leuciscidae; genus Tiaroga; species Tiaroga cobitis. Next base: position 15,399,554 of record CM060612.1, read on the forward strand.
GATTGAATGAATGAATCTCAGAGTGACGTCAAACTTGCACAGGTAAATTTATATAAATACAACATCAAAAGTACATAACTGAGTCCAAATCATAGTGCAGGGAGTTGAGTCAGTAAATAATTTGTTTTTAAATCTCTTAGTCAAAACAAACCAATTCACTAGAATGATCTGAACGTTCCAATGCTGTAGTTAAGTTAATATCGTTGCTACATTCAGCTACTTCCCAAAACTGGTCGTACCTCCCTGGCACTCTTCCTTGCTGGTATTGATGCCTGCATTTCCATTCACAAACTGGCAGATGGAGTAGAGCCGACAGCCACGGTGACAGGCATTCATGATGGAGTCCTGTAGGGACAAGGTAAAAGCTTCATTCAGAATGAATCCTTTTGTACGGTAATATCTGTAATTCCAAGAATCGCTTTGATGTTCGGATGTTTTTATCCACAGGGACATTGTAGATATATGGAGATGCTGTCAAAGGACCTTTTATGCAAAATCCATCTTGAGATCCTCAAAATCATTATGCAAGATGTGACATGCCAACGATTTTCTGAACAGTACGCCAGAATGGAGGATTGATTGTGGGTGGCGATAGCAGAGCACTGGTTGAGTTTTGAAGATGATTCAAACCCACGCAAGGTTGACTCATGACTTTTAGAGTTACAGGAGTCACCTGACCCTGCAGTGACCTTCAGTGAGCCACAATATCAATATCAATATCAACATATATATATATCGCACCGTTGATGCTAACTGCTGAGGTGAATGCAAGGTATGGATTTTAATTAATCTTTGTGACTCAAATATTTTAATCCGTTCTCTAAAGGAGGTTGGTTCATTGATTCGTTCAGTGAATCTTTTTACAAGTTGCACTGATTTGTGGCATGAGCGAGTCCTCAAATCATTCAAAGTGATTCGTTAAAAAAACAGCGAGACACTCCTGAAAGAGAGTGATCAATTCACTTCGAAGATTTGGCCGTTCATTTACACGACAACAGCGTTTTGGTGGCCTGAAAATGCAAACTTTTAAAAACGGGATTAAAAGTGCAAGATTTTAAAAACGATACCGTTATCGTCTCTGTGTAAACTACAAAAACACGAATTTGTGAAAACAGTGACGTGATGTGCATTACGTGTTCAATCTATAGCCGTGTAGTGTTTCTTTACAAAGTGACATCGCCAACTACTGGCTTGGAGGCATAATACAGTATTTTTAGTCATTTTTGCATCCGTGTGTAGGGTGATCGCTTTGACAATGTTGTCATCTGTAAGCGAAAGACGCAAAGAAAAAATTCTGTTTTTAGTACATCGTTGTTGTGTAAACGTACCCATTTTTTTAACTAATTATCCTCAAAAGCATTTCTTTTTAGTAAATCAAAAAGACTTCTGAATCTGTCGGAACAGTTATTGAATTATAAGTAATTACTTACGTTATATCCTGCTTGAAATTATGACCTTCAGTGTCATCAGTGGGATTTAATAAAAATGAAAGGTCCACTTTTAAAGTCATTCAAAGTCTATTTGACACACCTTTTCCAATATAATTTGTTATATCTGTTCTTTAGATATCTGAAATTATCTCGTTGTTTTTAAGGCAGTAAAGGCAACTTGAGTTGATAAGAATTAGAATCGTTCACATCCCTACAAACGAACCTCCACTAGTGCAAAGTGATGCAGGCTGCAGGGAAAATAAGGATTCTATCTCTGAAATATTCAGAAACTATCTAAACGATTGTAGGCCTAATTGAATGGCGACGGACACGGATATCGAGCAAATTTCAACCCACGTCTTTACATAAGACTTAACGGGCCATCATCAAACAATGGACTGAATGGAGATGTACTCGCGTGCTTCGGCGAGAATCCTATTGCCGCGTTCCGTTTGGCGCATTTAGAATGCTTGCCGTTTAAACGCATCCGAATGACAGTTCCGGCCAGACAGCGCCTGTGTCTACATTTTCACCGTTAAAATCCATGCGTCATAAAGTATCATTCTCGGCCTGTTCTTGGTGGATACAAAGTAAGGTTTCCATGCGGTGCCAAAAACTAGGACACAGAAATCCATGAATCGATTAAGAATTGGCTCGGGGTGCTGCCAAATAATGCTCCATTTTTGCGCAGTGTCTTTGCGCAGAACAGTTTTGTGTCAAAATGAAGGTTTGGTTTAGCCTAATCTCGCACGTTGCCTATAGTAAATTTCAATTGCAAAACGATTTTATTTATTCACATTTGCAAATGGCTGCGGCTCTGATGAACCACTAGTAAATGCAAAATAATATTAAATGTATTTTTTCCACAGGCCGTTACAACATACTGCTGAAGCATCTGGTACATGGCACTTACTTTGGCAGGGCTTTTGTTTTTGATGGACACCTGGCATTGCTTTTTGCAGTAATTGATATCGCCCAGTTGATTGTCAAACAGATCAGATGATGCCGCCGCCAACGCCACCAGAATCAAAGAGACGAGCGCGGGAACGCCGCGCACCCTGCCGCCGAACTGGAGCATCTTTTATTCGCAGGATTCGGTGCACTGGCGCGTCTGCGGTCGGTTCGGAGCGTCTCGACCTGTCCCTGTCCCTGCCGTTGCTGCTGCTTCGTTTCGGGCTCTATCAGCCTCGGCGATCTCGTGCCTTTGATGCGCCGTGTCGTCACTCCTCACATCATCACGCACGCGCTGCGCGTCTCCGTCCAACGCATAGCATTGCAGTAGATCGGGAGTGGATAGAAAGAATATAGCATAGCCTACAGGGGAAAATATTTATAGTTTTATTATTATTGTAAATAAAAGCAACCACACAAATGTGTAATTTCTACACATGAAATAATAAATTGACATGAGCAAAGAAACTGAAATAATAATAAAAACATATGGAACAATATGGGGATTTAACTTCTTAAAATTTAATTTTTGATTATTTTTGATTATTAACACACACACACACACACATAAAAATGAAAAAATATTACATTTAAATTTTTAATTTAAATATAAGTAATTTTAATTATAATTGCCTGATAAAAATGTTGTTATTTGACTTGAGCTATGCAATATTCACTATTAAAAAAGTTGCTGACTTGTATTTTTAAGTACAATCAACTTGATATTTAAGTCATTTCAACCTAAATTACATTAAACTGACTTAAAAATTAGTTTATAAAAAAGTTGAAAATTGCTTAACTTATTAAAACATATGTTGTCATAACTTATTGATCATATAATTTTTTTTTACAGTGTTTGTTGTTTCCCATCAGTTACAATTGTGACCAGAATAAACATATACTTACCCTAACTTTTCAATAATCTAAACAAAATACATGTTCTAAGAAAATATTTGTTAATTTCCTAACTATTCAGCAATTACACAATTCATATTGAACCAGCATGGGTGTGGATTTCCACTGTAAAAAAAAAAACAGCCCATAATAAACTGTGCATTGCAGATACAAAATTTACGTGAGGAATAGCCGACACTTTTGGAAAGGGTTTATTTCATTATTTTCTGTTGTGGCCAACTTAGCATTCAAACGAGTAAAGAAAACACTGGCTGCAGATGCCCTACTAATAATGACTTGTGTTTGTGTGGTAATACATGGGAGGAGCTTCAGAAGAATCAACTTTTTCAGCTTTTGAGGCGTTCACTATATTGATTCTTCTCTAAAATTGAGAGTGAATGTGAATCTGGGCGTCCGCTCCACATAATGGTGCTTTTCAGAACCAGCAATGATTTTAACGAAGCTTTCTGGTGATTAAGGCTTTTATTTTTCTGCAGTTTATGTGAAGGAGAATGGATTATTGGTACGCGCGCTCCCATCAGCATGACAATAATCGAGTTGAGAGCGCGCGCGACAGACAAATGACAATTTCAGTCATGTTGTTTTTTGTTGCGCTTCTTCCATATGCACTCACAGCACGTAAGTACAATTTCAGATGTATTCAAAGTTTATTTTGAATTAAAGCCATTTGAGAAGTCAACAAACTTCATCTTCATTTAAAGGTTATTTTTGGAGGCGTTTATGATGTTTTCATTTTCATCTCTACTAAAGAATGTCAAATTAGTGGTCATATTCTCCTTAGTTTTGACTAAAATACTACAGTTAAGGAAGAATTGTTACTTTTAACAATGGCAATTATCCACTTTCATCAAATAAATACTGAAATGTTCTTAAAGCTTTTCATACTGTTTGAAGGCGACCCTATAATCGTTTAACTTGGAAGAAACGCTAGTTACCAAAGGTAAATTCGTGCAAAGAGACGCTATATTAAGATAACAACAAAAATAGATCTCTGTTAGAATAACACAGTAGCTATTCACTAAATAACAAGAAAATACGGTAACATATATATTGTGTTATTCACACACTGTAAAAAATATTGTTGGTTTAACTTAAAAAAGTAAGTTACCTGCTTGCCTTAAAATTGTTAGTTAATTTAATTAAAAAAAAAAGTAACTACAATGAAGGAGATTGATTAAATAAACAGAATCACTAAATAATATGTTATTTGAACCACAATAACCCTTAAAGGGCCAAGCATAAATACATTTGATGGAAAAATGATTCATTGCTATTTTTGTATGTATCTAGACTAAAATGACACAGTTCATGCATTTGTTTTCAAAAAATGACCTTTATTTTCTAAGTTACACTCTGTATCTCCCGAGATACATTGCCCATTTAGGGTAACATTTTGCAATGTATTCTTTTTTATTAGTTCATATGACAACTTTTAAAACATTTAATGAATAATTAATTAGCAAAATTTTTTCATGTTATCCATACAACATTAGAAAAATTGGAAAAAACTGAATTTTTTCTCCCAAGATGCATTGCTTACGTAGGATAAACATTTAACATTTCATAACTTTTTAAACAGTTCATGTGCCGATTTTTAAAACAGCTTTTTCCTGTTTTGTTTTTTTAATTCTACCATCTTCCCTGTGGTGCCCCACACCAGATAAGCATTTTGTCCAGTGACCAGACAAAGCCTCACTTTGCACTTCTGACACATGATGGATGTCTGCCCAGCTGGCACATCCAAAACCTTTATCCTATTCAATATCTGTAGAGAACAGGCCTCAAAACATAAGAATATCTGTGAGTGATCAGCCCTGTTAAATACCCTTATATGGGCAATGTATCCCCCAGGATACAGGCATTCAGTGCCTGATAATCAAAGTTGTGAGAAGATTATTTTGAAAATATCAACAAGAACATGTAAAACTATCCTTAAAAAACTATTTTCTAAAACAAAATCACTCTAAAATTTAATCGTGAAAAATATAAAAACACTTAGCTCATGGCCAGTGTCTTTGTCCACGTATGCTGCCATTTTGGATTTTGATACAAATGTTTGGAATGTTAGCATAAAGTCACATGACCTGATTACATGACCCATCACCCCATCAGTGTTTCTCATCAACTGCAACCACATAATGCCCCTCCCCCTACAGCCTGTTAAATGACTGTATCCCCCAAGATACAGAAACTCTTTAAGGGTTAATTATCTAAGGTGATTTGACAAAATATAAAAAGTTGTGATAACAAATCATGAAAATAAATTTTTACAGTTCAAAACAGCTCGTCCTTGAGGGCAATATTGCTTTTGCCTCATTTGTTTTTTAAAACAAATTCAGTAATTTACGCATCCTTTAGATAGAAGACATTACAATGATGCTATGCAACAAAAATAATCATCTGCTACATTCTGTTTTGACCAAACGAAAGCGTTAGAAATTGTGTACTAAATTGAATATAAATGTGAATATAGTTGTTCAATCACCAGTTTCATTGGCCAGTATTTCCAAACAATGCTCAAGGAGAAAAAAAGTGTCCAATAAGTACTATAGTTTTAGATTAACAATTCAGTCTTGTTTCCCAACTGTTCAATGTTCCTTAGAGTCCAATGGCACGTTAAAGAGCTTGTCCGCCTCCCACCCGGAGCAGAAATGATCCACATCAACACTTGTTCTCCCTGAAGGCCAGAAGTAGTAGCTTTTCAAACCCAGCCATTGTTCCCTCCGAACATTTATCTTTAACATGAATAAATATGAGCTCTGTGGACACACAAGACGAATATTTACAAGATGGAAAACCACTTAAGATGCTGAAAAATGACCTTGTGCAACCTTTCCAACTGGCGGTCATAAATCCAGTTGTAAAAATTGCTGGAATCATGAAGTCTCCTCTTCTTCTGACCCCCAGACTTGGCTGTCATATCCCCCCAGGATCCAGTGCTTTGCATCGGCTCGAGCTTGACTGCAGTGTGCACTGTTAGTGCCGAGCTGGAAATAACAGCTAGGTCCTTGTACTGGACGCTGAATGGGAAACGCTTGGCCAGAAACACTTACAGAGTCCTGAGCCCAACCGAATCAAGCGTCACACTTCATCAACTCAATGGCTCCTTGCAGCAGTCAGGAGACAACCTGGTTTGCCACAGAAGCAACGGAGAAGTGTTGGCCGGATCGTGTATTTATGTTGGCTGTGAGTGTGTGAACAAGTTTTGGTGTTTTTTGGTATGTGTTTTTGAATTTTCATGCCGTCCCCATCTTTTCGTTTTAATTTGATGTACAGCACCCCCTGAGAAACCCGTCAACCTGACATGCTGGTCACGAAACACCAAAGATCTCAGCTGCAGATGGAGTCCAGGGAGTCAAGGAGAAACGTTCATCAATACCAAATACGTCCTCAAGTACAAACTAAAGTGAGATTCTGACACCAAAAAACATACTTTTCCACTTTTTTTTTTTGGCAAGAATCCCTTTCAGCATGCAACTTTTCCATTTTAACGTCCAACTAGATGGTACGGTAAAGAGAAAGACTGCGAGGACTACACGGGACAGCCGTATATGTGCTACGTTCCACGCGACCTTGCCATTTTTACACCATATGAAGTCTGGGTGGATGCGTCCAATCAGCTTGGCTCTGCCACTTCTGATGTGGTCACCTTAGACATTTTAGATGTAGGTAAGTAGGACTAAAATATGCTTGTTTGATGGAAAAATAGATGTTGGGATCAAGGTCACTTGGGATTAAGTTTCCCAACTCACACATAGATGCACAAAACCATATGAACGTCTCGCATATGGTGCGCACACTCGTCTGAGAGAATAGTTTTTACAGACTGTAAAAGCACTTTCCAACAGCTGAAACATTTCCAAAAGGCATCTTGTGAAAATAGAAGTTTGAAGGTCAATGGGCAACTGATAGTCTGTTGGCAATTGGTTAAAATGTATTATTTGACGAATTACTTTTTTGACATATAAAATGAATTAATCGAATTAATCACAATTAAATTACTTCCACCAATCAGCAATTTCTGCAGAGAAAAGCAAAGATATAGCATTACTACACCAACTTCAAGCCCTCATTTCCTCATCTTCTGAAACAATAAGCTCTGGAATTCTCCATGATTGGCTTTGGCCTAAAGGCGAGCTTGATTAAAAAACGTACCAGTGGAGCACGTCCAATCGCAAACATCAATGGAAATGGGAGATTACATTTGCAGCGGCAAAATATCATCTAGCTAATGAGCAGCGATCAAGGTTTATTGGGAGATTCAATTACAAGCAGCTACATATTTTTCAACTCTTTGAAGCGATCTTTCCCTTCCAAGAGTTAAAAACTAGCTGCTTGTAATAGTTTAATGAATAGTTTGATGGTTACCATCTTTTGTTGGGTTTAATCAACAGTTCTGAAGCAAACTTTTCACAGTGTTAGATAATGCAAACATCTTTGTTCAGTAACTACAGATCCGCCTCCTGATGTCCTTGTGAGCCGCGTTGGAGAGCTGGAAGATCAGTTAAGTGTTTGTTGGGGCAGTCCTCCTGCCCTGAAAGACTACCTGTTTCAGGCCAAGTATCAGATACGATACCGTGTGGAGGAGAGCGACGAATGGAAGGTATGGCTGGAAGGGTTTTGTCCAACGGCCTCCAATCTTGCTCCTGGAGTGCCAACGTCCTGCTGAGTTTAGCTCCAACATGCCCCAACACACCTGCCTGGAAGTTTCTGGTAATCCAAGGTGTGTTTAATTGGGGTTGAAGCTAAACTCTGCACTATTGAAAATAATGGTTTCAAGTATTCATAGCGATAGCATAGAACAGGGGTTCTCAACGCTGGCCCTCAAGGTCCTGCAGAGTTTTGCTCCAACCCCATTCAAACAGACCTGAACAAGCAACTCAAGGTCTTCAGGATTACTAGAAGGTTATAGGCATTAGGCAAGTATTTGAACATTTCAGTGAACAGTTCTTAAAAGAACAATTTGATGAGGTCATGGAGCTCCAGACTTCCAGAGGGGAGGGTGGGGGGGGGTGGGGTAGGTGGCTCCCGCTCGGCACCCTTTTGCCCCCTCCTCGACATTAGCCCGAAGGTCCGTTTTTGGACCATCTTTGCTCCGAGTAGAGATCCGTTAGGGCCAACGAGCCTGACTGTGCCTGGGTGTGAAGAACATTTTAATAATCTAAATAAGCTTTTTGCACTAAATAGAATCTTTTGTGCAAAGGTTCAATAGATGTTAAAGGTTCTTCATGAAAGCATTAATGCCAATAAAGAACCTTTATTTTTAAGAGTGTGTAGCAGGATTGGACAGTCCTGGGTTAGTCCAACAGAAAACTAAATTTAAAGCAGTGTTGTCCAATCCTGTTCCACCTTCCAGCATCTGAAATCATGCACTTCCCTTCTATATAGTAGGCGAAAAAATTATGTGATTAAAGAAATTTGTCCAAATTCACAGTACTCTTTAAAGAGTAGGCAAAAAGTACCCAGATGACCTACTACTTCTGGCGGGATTCTGAAGTGTCCATATGATGGACACTTTACTATCCCATGAGGCCACGGGAGAGGATTTGTGAATGGCGGTGAAGCAATTGACACTGGTAGGTCATTTACGAGTTTAAAATTAATATTAAACTGGTAGTTTAAAATTACGAGTTTACACATTACAATTACAAGTTTTACAAGCACTTGAAGGCTTTTAACAGTTCAGAATCATTACGGTAATTACGACATGGCGTGAAGGATCACCTTTAGGATCACTAGAAACTTCCAAGCAGGTGTGTTGGAGCTAAACTCTACAGGAAAGTGGCCCTCCAGGAGCAGGATAGGACACCCCTGATTTTAAGGTATAGTTCACCCCAAAATGAATATTCTGTTATTATATAGGGTCCGTTTACACAACACTTTTTAAAACTAAAAACATCCAACTTTTATGCATTTTGGCCGTTCATTTACACAACAACAAAAACACAAAAGTGCAAGTTTTTGAAACCGGTAGTGTTTCTTTGCTAAGTGACATCGCCAACGACTGGCCTGGCATGAATAATACAGCAATTTTACTCGTTTTTGGGGATCTGTGTGAATTGGGATCATTTTGACGTTTGTCGTCTGTACTCAAAAAACACAAAGGAAAAACGTTTCCGTATTTAGTGGATCATTGTCATGTAAACGTAGCCTAAATCAGCCTCATGTGATTCCAGAGGTTTTTTTGTTCTGCGAAACAAAACAAAAAAATATTTGAGGAATCTCCTGGCCACTTTTCCTAACCCCTAAATGACATACTGACTCATAAAGGTAGTCCATATGACTCATGCATTATAGTCTTCATAAGTAACAAGATAGCTTTGTTTGATTGAATGATTCGATCACTAATCTGATTGATCTGGTTCTCAGGTTCAACTCACTGACTCAATGATCCAGCAGTTAACAGCTCACTGGAAAGGAAATTTATCAGTAAATTACGACTGTAATTATAATCTGTTCTTCACAGAAACCTTCAGAAGTTAGTCATATGGACCGCTATTATGATAGCTTTGCACAAGAAAGTTATACAGGTTTGGAACGACATAAAGGTGAAAAACTTATGACAGAATTTACATTTGTGGGTGAACAGCTTTACCCAAATCGTCCCCAATATAATGTCTAGTGTGCAAACTTAATTGTATTTCCCCTCAGGTGATAGATGATGCTGGGAACCAAACGTCATGTCGGTTAGCGGGTCTCAGAGCCGGTACTGTGTATTTTGTCCAAGTACGCTGCAACCCAGTGGGCATTTATGGCTCGAAGAAGGCAGGTATCTGGAGCGACTGGAGTCACTCGACCGCTGCGTCAACACCTGGCATTGGTGAGTTACAGCAAAATTCATAGCAGCAATGCAACGTCCCTTTACTTCACATTAGGCTTCTGCATCATGCACTAATTAGATTCAAACCATATGTAAACACTGAAAAAAACATCAAGCTACTTGATAGGGATCTCTCATAAGCAGATTCAAAAGACTTCAGTAAAATGTCAAAGCGCTTTAGGGGACAACTGATGAATTCTTTGAGCTTGTCTCAGATTGATAAATTAAAAAAGTCTTAGAGCATGTTCAGATTAAAGGGGCGGTCAACCTGAAACTTAGTGGAAACAGATTCGGTTCATAAGAAATGATGTTACATGTCTTGCATTAAATAGAGGATGTTATTAACCTCTGCTTTATGCCAAGCAATATGAGTTATGGCAAGTCTGAGCTCCTCTTCCTGCATTCTGTTTAATGCTCATTAGCAGAGAGCTGGTAAATAGCCTATTATGTATGGGAATGTGCACATCGCTCAGGGCCACACTGTACAATCGACAGCATTTAAGCAACTGTCGTCAGCTGGGGTTGAATCTAACAAATGTTTTACAAATGGTTCACATATAAAATATGTACACCTTAATGCAATAAAATACCAAATAATGGGTGCTAGATAGAGCTGGTGATATACTAAATATTCACAATATATTCGGGAGGAATTTTGTGGAAATTCAATGTCGTGGATATCACCTTTAAGTTTCCTATAAACAGATTGTATCATCAGACTAGTTTCACAATCCTTCCTTTCCTTTTATAAAAGCATTATAGCATTATATTTTTTTTAAAGAGTTGGTAAGTCAGATTCATTTTCATGAATCATTTCAAACAGTCTAATTCATGAATCATTAATAATGTATCAATTCCAAACCAGTGTTGTAATTGATATTAATGAAATGTATTAATATTAAATAATAATTAATTAAAATAAAGCTAGAATAAATAATTAGATGCAAATCAAAAGTTAGAAATTATATAAATATAAAGCAAATACTAATAAATATTATAATAGTATTATAAATAATAATGTGGCGAACAGGACAGCCGAGGGACGTGAGAGAATGTCGCGAGGCCGGTGGTGCGATTGCTAATGAGCAGCACCTGTGAGCACACCGGTCTCGCATCTCTCACGGAGGAGCGGAAGCATAAAGGGGGAGCGACGACGTGGATGAGAGAGAGATGAACAGGCCTGATTTTGTTTGTATTTTATTTTGGTAGCCAGCAGTCGTCCGTGAGGGGCTGCTGGCAGGTATTTATATTTTATTTTGGTAGCCAGCAGTTCCGTGAGGGGCTGCTGGCAGGTATTTTGTTATTTCATTTAAATAAAGTTTTATTTGATTGTTCTCCGGTTCCCGCCGCCTTCTTCCCTGAACATTGCTACAAATAATAAAAAAACTAATCACTGATTTTATTTTATTTATTTTTTTCATTTTTAATGTATTACATATAATATGTTGAAATAAAAATGTATGTAGGTAAACATTGATTTTTTTTTTACTATGCAATGGTACAATATAAATTAAAAACAGGAGAAAAAAATTAATGATTTATAAATCTATCAAGATTAGGGATTCACCAATATAAAAATTCAGACTTTTACTGATAAGCTGATAATTATTTTGGTCATTTATTGGCCATAAAAATAATGTTAAAATTCTATATTCTAAAGTCTAAACTAAAAATAAAACACTAAAAACTAAAATTAATCATTTTAAATTCTACAATAGTATTTAGGAATCACAACATTATAATGAACAGTATGAAATATTATATATATTATATTCTTTTTGATAACTGATTTATCATGCATCCCAAAATGAAATCTGTCAAAATGTTGCAAAATAGTGAACATTTTTATAATTGCCCAGTCCAATATATACGAGTTTGAATTTGCAGTTGAACATTTACAGTTATGATTTTTTTTAACCGCTTATATTTAATACCACTTCAATGTCATTTTCATTTCCATTTGCCCAGCAGAAAGGTCACATAGTTGCGATTCGAAGCCCAGCGAGCACAACTCAACACTACGAAAGGAGCTCAAGCTGTTTTTCGGCTGGATGCGCAAACACTCTTACGGCTGTACGGACGTCAGCATCAAACTCTACGACCAATGGCGCGTCTGGCTGCAGAAAGCCCAGAAAACACACGACCAGGTCAGTAAGGACAAAGCGTACCCTCTATTGCGACGCATATCAAGACGGCAAATCATCACTGTTGGTACACATGAAATACAGCCACATTTAGTGGTTTTATGTGACCCACACAAAAGAGAACCAAAATATCCGTTTACGCTTTTGATCAATAGACTCGCATTTGATTGCGTTTGCTAATGGCGGAGCATCATATAATCTTCAGACGGTTACCACAACAGACGGGAACAGCCAGTCAAAGTAATCAGCCGGAATGCTAATAAATTCCTTTTAGGTTAGACTGTGCAGCAAAGCTTCAGCTGCGATCCAACCGAGCACGAAAAGTCTTGTGTGGCGTACTAGAATGCTATCCGACATCCGCTGCACGCTCTCTGAACCGATTCAGTGGTTACTGTTGCTCTGGCACTGACGACTGTTGGGAGACTTAGGCCGCTTCATTAGTCACACTGTCCTTTGAAGAACACGATGTAACTGCCACAAGAATGGCTGGTACCAATTACGCTTCTCTGTCCCCATATATCAACTCATCACATTCACTTGTAAATGCCATTGTCTTGCCTTTCAGGTACTACAAAGCGGTAAATCATAGTGAAACTCTAAAGAAGGCTTGGGAGAGTTTGCGGGGGCCTGCGACAACAAGGTTTTTATCACTCTCCAGTGCTTGGGACGTTTCATCTGGATAAGCCAAGACTCTGAAGGAATCCAAAAGGAGACTGTAGTTAAGCGACATGATCTACTGCATGCCTCCTGCTATAGTCCCCGTCAAATACGTCCAAGGAAGTGCTTTTGTCTCAGACATGTTATTTATAAGGGCATTTAAAGCATAAAGAAAGACTCAAAATGACAAAAGAGAGCATAAAATGTTGATAATGGGAGACTGTCATTCTCATTTCTCATCTCACTATTGACCTGTCATCCAAAAAAGGACCTTTACAACTACACTGTAAAAAGTGAACAGTTGACTTAAATAAAAGAAAAGTGAGGAAACCCGTTGCCTTAAAATTAAGTAAATAAACTTCACGCGTAATTGAAAAAATTAAGTTATGTGGACTTGTCAAGTAACTTAAATAAACTTAACTTAATTTTTTCAATTACGCATGAAGTTTATTTTTTCAAGTTCAGTTCAAGTTAAGTTGAAGTTCACTTAAGTTAAGTCAACTGATCACAGTAGATTGAAAATAAAAAAAAAACCTGACAATTTTATATACAAAGTTTATTGTGTTTGCTAAGAGTGAGAATTTGTAATCATTTAAATATTTCTCTCTTAAAGGGAAAGTTTAATAAAAAAGTGGTCGCACTATACAACAAGGTCTCATTTGTTAACATTAGTTAATGCTTTAACATGAACTAGCAATGAGTATTATATTCTTAAAGAATTTATGAACCTTTGTTTGTTAGTTAATAAATTCATGTTCTGTGCATTAACTAATGTTAATAGTTACAACTTTTGATCTTAACAATGTATTAGTAAATGTTGAGATTAACATTAAGATTAATAAATGCTGTCGAATTGCTGTTAACTATTGTTCATTGTTAGTTCATGATAACTAACGTAGTTAGCTAAAAGGGGCTTTCGCACCAGGTAGTACTAGTTATAGGAACTTGCCACCAGGGCAGTCCCTCGAGAACTAAATGTTAGGGTCATTTTCCTGGTTGCATTCGCACCGTCAACAGGAACTCTGCAGTGACGTAACCTGGCCGTCATTTAAACGTAGCATTCAACAACGGGAGGATGGAGGATGCCGTGATCGATTGAGAAATGCCTGGACTTCGGTGTCAGTCAATCAATCGCTGTTTTCCATGTTCCTGAAATTAGTTCAATTAAGTATACAATTAGTGGAATTAAGTATATCAAAATTGTGTTTACACAGCTTTTTAAAAATGGCATAAGTCAGTGTTTCGAATGGCATGCGTTCGGCCAATCAGCGTACACTTACGTCACTGGTAGTTCCTCTTTTGGTGGATTAGATCCTACTCTGAAGTAGGAGCTAATTTAGTCTCGTTCCTATCACTAAAATCGTTTCAAGTTCCTGTGGTGCGAACACACCAAAAAGTGGGTAGTTTCGCCAATAGTTATAGGAACTATGAAAACGCTTCTCCAGTGTGAAAATCCCCAATGTTAACAAATTAAACCTTATTGTAAAGTGTTACCAAAAAAAGTTAATGAGGACTGGTTCTGCCGAGCTCGAAGATTAAAAAGGCCCTATAAAAGTATCATAAATCTGACTTGTGCTTTATAATCCAAGGCTTCTGGAGTCGCATGATAGTGTTATGTGACGAAGAGATCACAAGTCGTTATTCAAGTCAAGTCAAGTCAAGTCATCTTCATTTATATAGCGCTTTTAACAATGGATTGTTTCAAAGCAGCTTTACAGAGATAAACATATAATTTAAGGTAAAAGATTGTTTTGGCATTATAGCGGTTCTTGAATAATGTTATTTCCAGCTAAAGTTAACTTTGATTGATTCACCTCCGTCGAAATGATCAGACTTTTAAACGCGAACCTGTGATTAACGCTGACGGCGTTCACATGCTCATTCAGAATTGATTCTATAGTTATGTGCTTTTTAAAATATGTGCGCAGGTTTATAATTCATACAACCCAGCCTAAACAAACTACTTTTCTTGCCTATAAATTTTGATACAGAATTTTGTTTTATTTTATCACTTCGGGGTACGCGAGCCGGAATTCACAACGCTTTATCTGGACAACGCTTTAGCCGGACACAACGCTTTATCTGTAGAGTGGGAAAGGGATCCTCCATAGGGAGAGGATAGTGGATACTTCAGCACTGCATTGTCATCGGGTCCAGGCGGATCTCCTTCGTCAGATCTGGACACGGCCTGGATCCGGCAGGCTGCGGGAAAACCTCGGGATAAACAAAGACACTAATATTAGCGTAGATGCCATTCTTCTTATGATGTAGCGAGTACATCAAGATTTAAGGGAAGTGTTCCCAGTTCCGGCTGACCTAATCTATGCAGCCTAACATTGAATTTATAGAAGTCTATAGTGCGTTATGTGTATGCTAGGTCAAAGAGATGTGTTTTTAGTCTAGCTTTGAACTGACAGAGTGTGTCTGCTTCCCGGACAATGGTAGGAAGACTGTTCCAAAGTTTTGGTGCTAAATAGGGAAAGGATCTACCGCCTGCAGTCGATTTAGATATTCTAGGTATTATCAACTGGCCGGAATTTTGAGATCGCAATAGACGTGAAGGACTATAATACGTTAAGAGCTCGCTCAAGTACTGCGGAGCTAAACCATTTAGTGCTTTGTAGGTAATCAACAATATTTTAAAATTTATACGATGTTTAATAGGGATCCAATGCAGTGTTGACAGAACCGGGCTAATATGGTCATATTTCCTGGTTCTGGTAAGAACTCGAGCTGTGGCGTTTTGAACTAGCTGTAGTTTATTTATTAAGCGTGCAGGGCAACCACCCAGTAGAGCATTACAATAATCTAGCCTTGAGGTCATGAACGCATGGACTAATTGTTCCGCATTTCCCAATGAGAGCATATGGCGTATTTTAGATATATTTTTAAGATGGAAAAATGCAGTTTTACAGATACTAGACACGTGGCTTTCAAAAGAAAGGTTGGTATCAAAGAGCACACCCAGGTTCCTAACCGACGACGAAGACTTAACAGAGCAGCCATCAAGTGTTAGACAGTATTCTGGGTTATTACGTGTGGAAGTTTTTTGTCCAATAATTAGAATCTCTGTCTTTTCAGAATTTAGTAGTAGGAAATTACTAGTCATCCAATTTTTTATATCAGCTATGCATTCCGTTAATTTTGTGAATTGGTAAGTTTCGTTGGGTTTTGAAGAAATATACAGCTGAGTATCATCGGCATAACAGTGAAAGCTAACTCCATGTTTCCTAATTTCCTAATAATCCATGTTTCCTATTCACTGAAAAGCATTACATCAACCTTAAATCTAGTTCATGGGATAATTTGCGATCTGAATGAATCGTTCTTCGCTGGTCCAGTTTATGAAATTTATCTGAATGATTCAGTTCAAATGGCTAAAATAACTGTTCCTCACACAAAACTATCATAAGTCTTCAGAAGACTTGGAATATCATCACATGGACCACTTTATGGTGCTTTTGTGTCCTTTTTTTAAAACTTGAACACCTTAAGGAATAAAGGCATACAGGTTTGACATAAGGGTGAGTGAATAATGACAAACTTTTTATTTCAGTGTACTGTCCCTTTAATTGGTAAACACATTACAAGTTTAGATCATTTAAGTGTAAATTGTAATGCATTTTCTTGTAAATACTGTATCATTATGTAAAAAATTGTTTTGTCTGTATAAATGTCTTAAAAATATTTAAGGAATGTTCATATATTTTGTACCACACTATTATTATGCATATGATCATGAACAATATTTGAACAATGTTTTACACTTTCAATGAACTTTTTGTTGGTTTAACAAACAAAATGTCAAGCTATTTCGAACATTAAAAAAATTAAATAAAAGATGCCAAACTCTATTTAATAAATATATGATTCGCAAAGCCTGCAGCACCAATGCAGTCTATCTTTAAAGCGCCCAAGACAGCGATTGATACCTTAGATGACTCTTCATTAGAAGGGAGAGTTCATAGAGGATCTGAATCCATCTCTCTCTCCTGAGACGGACTACATCTCACTCCAGCTCCTCCGAGTCATACTTGAAGTCTTGCAGAATCTCACTCAAAGCGGCCGTATTCTTTATTGTACTGACAGAGATGGAGCGAAACAGAAAGAGTATTTTGATTTGGATGTTTACAACAATAATAGGTTTTTATTATTAACTTGATATACAAAGTACATCAAAACCACCAGGATGAAACATTACTTAGTTATGCACTACACCCAACACTGGTTGCCAGTCATTTTTTATTTATTTTTTATTTGACATTTGTGTGTAGGAAACGTTGCACTTACTCCTGTTTGATCTCATGGACTTTCTCCTGGAAATTCTCATCTTCTGGGTGATCTTGGGCATTCTGCTTGGCCAACTGTAGCTTAGCTGTCTGAAAAGACATCAATATAAATAAACATTAGGAATAGTACTTACAGAACCGATACATTCGTTTCAATACTATTTTAATTTTATGCAATAAATTTAGAGGAGGATGCTAATTGGCTGACGCAGAAGTTGTGCAAGACTAAAATGTTTTATCCTTAGTAAATATGCTTGACAGTGCACGTCTTAGAATGGCTTCTTATGCATAAAAGATCAATACACTGACTGAAATGCTGTATCCCATGATGCAATGCACTCAACTTTCCATTTCCAAAGTGATGAATCAATTTTCAGCTATATTGTTTAATGTCTATGCTCACTCATTTTATCCGTCAGCCAAAAGTAACACAAATATGGAATATGGAATATGGAAGCAAATTAGAATGATTTATTTATTGTTGAGATGATAACTGTATTGTTTTTAAAAATGTTTGGCTAATACTACATATAAACGTGCACTGCTTGATATCTGCTTGATATTCTTGCTTGATATTCTCCCACTCTTGTGCAAAGTGCCCACCAGCTCTAGCTTTTCTTTCTCTTTAATCTGCAGTTTCTCAATGTGCTCTGAAAGGTCCGGCCGGTCGAAGTCTTGGTGCAGTTGCTCTTTAATCTTCAGAACTTCTTTGGAAATGCCACAGAATGCTTTGGTTATCTCATGTACCAGCTGTTTGTAGTGGTCGAAGTCATAGTGGGGCCCCGTCCTTAAATACGCCTCATGACCCCTGAGAACAACAACTGCATTACCTCAAAATACCCCTGATAGACAGACAGACAGATAGATAGACAGACAGACATATATATATACTGTTGATAGACAGACAGATAGATATACTGTTGATAGACAGACAGACAGATAGATAGATAGATATACTGTTGATAGACAGACAGACAGATAGATAGATATACTGTTGATAGACAGAGATATACTGTTGATAGACAGACAGACAGATAGATAGATAGATATACTGTTGATAGACAGACAGATAGACAGATAGATATACTGTTGATAGACAGAGATAGATATACTGTTGATAGACAGACAGAGAGATAGATATTCTGTTGATAGACAGACAGACAGATAGATAGACAGACAGATATATATATATATACTGTTGATAGACAGACAGATAGATATACTGTTGATAGACAGAGATAGATATACTGTTGATAGACAGACAGACAGATAGATAGATAGATATACTGTTGATAGACAGACAGATAGACAGAGAGATATACTGTTGATAGACAGACAGAGATAGATATACTGTTGATAGACAGACAGACAGATAGATAGATATACTGTTGATAGACAGACAGACAGATAGATAGATAGATATACTGTTGATAGACAGACAGATAGACAGATAGATATACTGTTGATAGACAGAGATAGATATTCTGTTGATAGACAGACAGAGAGATAGATAGATAGATATACTGTTGATAGACAGACAGATAGACAGAGAGATATACTGTTGATAGACAGACAGAGATAGATATACTGTTGATAGACAGACAGACAGATAGATAGATATACTGTTGATAGACAGACAGACAGATAGATAGATAGATATACTGTTGATAGACAGACAGATAGACAGATAGATATACTGTTGATAGACAGAGATAGATATACTGTTGATAGACAGACAGACAGATAGACAGACAGATATATATATATACTGTTGATAGACAGACAGATAGATATACTGTTGATAGACAGAGATAGATATACTGTTGATAGACAGACAGACAGATAGATAGATAGATATACTGTTGATAGACAGACAGATAGACAGAGAGATATACTGTTGATAGACAGACAGAGATAGATATACTGTTGATAGACAGACAGACAGATAGATAGATATACTGTTGATAGACAGAGATAGATATACTGTTGATAGACAGACAGACAGATAGATAGATAGATATACTGTTGATAGACAGAGATAGATATACTGTTGATAGACAGACAGACAGATAGATAGATAGATATACTGTTGACAGACAGACAGATAGATAAATATACTGTTGATAGACAGACAGATAGACAGATAGATTTACTGTTGATAGACAGACAGACAGATAGATAGTTATACTGTTGATAGACAGACAGACAGATAGAAATACTGTTGATAGACAGACAGACAGACAGATAGATAGATATACTGTTGATAGACAGACAGACAGATAGATAAATATACTGTTGATAGACAGACAGATAGACAGATAGATTTACTGTTGATAGACAGACAGAGAGATAGATATACTGTTGATAGACAGACAGACAGACAGACAGATAGATAAATATACTGTTGATAGACAGACAGACAGATAGATAGATATATATACTGTTGATAGACAGACAGATAGACAGATAGATATACTGTTGATAGACAGACAGAGAGATAGATATACTGTTGATAGACAGACAGACAGATAGATAGATAGATATACTGTTGATAGACAGACAGACAGACAGACAGACAGACAGACAGATAGATAAATATACTGTTGATAGACAGACAGATAGACAGACAGATAGATAGTTATACTGTTGATAGACAGACAGACAGATAGAAATACTGTTGATAGACAGACAGACAGACAGATAGATAGATATACTGTTGATAGACAGACAGACAGACAGACAGATAGATAAATATACTGTTGATAGACAGACAGATAGACAGATAGATATACTGTTGATAGACAGACAGACAGATAGATAGATATACTGTTGATAGACAGACAGAGAGATAGATATACTGTTGATAGACAGACAGACAGATAGATAGATAGATATACTGTTGATAGACAGACAGACAGACAGATAGATAAATATACTGTTGATAGACAGACAGATAGACAGATAGATTTACTGTTGATAGACAGACAGAGAGATAGATATACTGTTGATAGACAGACAGATAGACAGATAGAAATACTGTTGATAGACAGACAGAGAGATAGATATACTGTTGATAGACAGACAGACAGATAGATAGATAGATATACTGTTGATAGACAGACAGACAGACAGACAGATAGATAAATATACTGTTGATAGACAGACAGATAGACAGATAGATTTACTGTTGATAGACAGACAGACAGACAGACAGATAGATAGTTATACTGTTGATAGACAGACAGACAGATAGAAATACTGTTGATAGACAGACAGACAGATAGATAGATAGATATACTGTTGATAGACAGACAGACAGACAGAGAGATAGATATACTGTTGATAGACAGACAGACAGACAGAGAGATAGATATACTGTTGATAGACAGACAGACAGATAGATAAATATACTGTTGATAGACAGACAGATAGACAGATAGATTTACTGTTGATAGACAGACAGATAGATAGTTATACTGTTGATAGACAGACAGATAGATATACTGTTGATAGACAGAGAGACAGATAGAAATACTGTTGATAGACAGACAGACAGACAGATAGATAGAAATACTGTTGATAGACAGACAGACAGATAGATAGATATACTGTTGATAGACAGATAGAGATAGATATACTGTTGATAGACAGAGAGACAGATAGAAATACTGTTGATAGACAGACAGACAGATAGATAGATATACTGTTGATAGACAGACAGACAGATAGATAGATATACTGTTGATAGACAGATAGAGATAGATATACTGTTGATAGACAGAGAGACAGATAGAAATACTGTTGATAGACAGACAGACAGATAGATAGAAATACTGTTGATAGACAGACAGACAGATAGATAGATATACTGTTGATAGACAGATAGATAGTAGGGCTGGGACAACGCGTCGACGTCATCGATGAAGTCGACGCAAAACAAAGATGGCGCGCGCACGGTCTCTCCCAAGGTCTCTCGCTCTCTCCCTCTCTGCCGTGTGCGCGCTATGTATGTTATGCGCGCAGTATGTTCTCCCTTCTGGGAGATTTGAACTAATTTGCGGGCATCAGGGAGATGCTATCAATATGCAGGAGACTTGGGATGTCTGAATGCGGGTTTTTTTCCCCCCGGCGTGCATGTTCATCAATGAGTGCATTCACACCTTTTACAGTCTATGATTCACACCGGGAGCGGGAGCAGGAGCAGCGCGTGAGCAGCAGTGAAGCGGTTTCGGCGCAGAGTCTTTGCTGCTGCTCACGCTCAATTAAAGTGAAAGCACACTTTTGATGGACAAAATAAATAGGACTTCACCCAAAAAGTGCCGAAAATGCACATAATTTGCATGTCTGGTGTGTTTTAACAAGAACTGGAGTAGGGTATGTATGTCAGAAAAGAAAATGAAGACTCAAAAATATTTATAGAATTTTTTTTTATTGAATGCTAGACATCAAGTTATTATTTTCATCTAAAAGAAGAATTACAAGATGCACTTTTTTCAGTAAGCTAGGCCTATGTGTTTTCAAGGCTTCAAAGTATTATTGAATGCTAGCTCTGACTAAGAATGCATTACTTTGCACTTGTATAGTCTTTTATTTAGGAATTTTAAGAGCAATAAACACATATTGCAATGTTAAGGAATTAATGTTTTTTCATTCAGATATGTAAATCAACATGTATAAAATGCTATTAGTCAATTCGTGGGAAGATAATCGATAATCGAATCGAATCGGACTGGAAAAATGAATTGTTAGATTAATCGATGCGTTTAAAAAATAATCGTTTATCCCAGCCCTAATGGATAGATATACAGTAGATAGACAGACAGACAGACAGACAGACAGACATACTGTTGATAGACAGGCAGATAGATAGATAGGTAGATAGATAGACAGAGATAGATAGATAGATAGATAGATAGATAGATAGATAGATAGATAGATAGATAGATAGATAGATAGATAGATAGATAGATAGACTGACTCCTCAAATAGTTTGTATGCCTCCACACGCTCAGCTTGAAGAACATAAAATCTTCTGACCAAATTTTTTAAATCTGTAGGTGCCTACAGAATGAAAGATGCATAACAAAATTAGAACAGACACAACTCACAAACATCAAAAAGACTTATATATATATATATATATATATATATGGGCCATTAAACGGAATTGGTTCAGAGTTGAAAACATCTTGAATTTTTTTTTATTTTTCCACAAATTTTGTATGTATGCAAATTGTATAATATCCAAGGTACACAATTATAGTAATTGTGCAGTTAATTCTCATATTGTTTTCATTTATATTTTCAGAAAGTTTTGGAATATTTTTCCTCGCCCCAAATCTGTCCCTACCGTAACAATAATAAATAATGTAATAAGAGGCTTATATTGACCTATTAAGATTTTGTTTGCATCTACCTTGTAAATATATTTTTTTGCTATTTTATTAAAAAGTTTTCACAGGTGAATCAATAACAATTATAATTTTAACAATATTTTAAGTGCAATTTATGAGATTTGTTGTATTTTGAATCCAATCTTTCTTTGTAAAAGACAAAGTTGATCACTGATTTCTAAGTTAAGGATTCATTAGTTTTGATATACATCAAACCAAACACTAATATCTTAATTGATAATTCAATATACTTTCTTTTGATAAAACATCCATGTTTCAGTAGTGACAGTAATGTTTTGGTCACGACCACATCACATTACAGAATTTTAAGTCACATACTAAAACACTAATGATTTGCATAATAAAAAAATACTAAAACACTAATGATTTGCATAACTGTACTTTCATTTTTTTTTTAAATCTTTTCTAAAAAACGATCACGTGTTCCCTTTTGTCACTACCAAAACAATTGTCACCTCTGAAACTTTACCACGTTTCGGTCGTGACTGTTTCGGTAGTGACAATTTTAGATACTTTTGAGCTCAAAGATGCTAATCAGCACATGGTTGGCTAGCACAGTTCTGAACAGTTGCACACACACACAAAAAAACTACATTTTATGGAATAACACCCAAAGAAGTTTGCTTAATTGCAGAAAAAGGTGTTTGGTAGTGACATTCCTTAAAGTTACACAGATTTTCAGACTTTTGAACACATTTACCTCAAAATGAAGAGCCCTATAGCTACTCACTATGTAGCTATGAGAGATAGGGACACAGGAATATTAAAAAACTAAAGTCTCAGCCAATGGACCACAAAAACATACACTCTATCAGAAGTGACGTAAAAATGTGGCATTTGTGGGGCTTTTTTTAACATAAAGTTTCATGATTTAAAAAGAAAATATAAAATAAATATATTTATCAAATCAAATATATATATATATATATATATTTAAAAAACATGGAAAATTGCAAAAAATATTTCAATATAATTTTCCTAAGTTGAAATTTAGGGGGTTTGGATTCAGGACAGCCACCTCCCAAATTAAAGTACACAATAAATTATGATTTTATTATACATATTAAGCTTACTGATATTTTAAATATTTTTGTGGGATTCAATAGATTTTTTTGGTTGTGGGACAGTTTGAACCAATTCTGTAGAATGGCCAATATATATATATATATATATATATATATATATATATATATATATATATATATATATATGTGTGTGTGTGTGTGTGTGTGTGTGTATACCATATTATTACCATGGTAAATCTTCAAAACATGGTAATAATCAGTGATATAATTAGAATGTATTTATATATGTTGTAGTATTCATACTTTAATATTAATTTATTTACATGTAATATTCGTCTTCTGAACATACATTTGTTCCTGTATAGACTAGCGTTAGCAATTTCACGACTGTGTATATTTCTGGTCATTTCCTATTCCTGAATCTGATTATATGATACAGGCTGAATATTCAACAACTTACCATGATGCTGAAACTGCTTTGAGTGTTTTCGTTGCTTAGCTGATGTATCTAATCTACTCTCGCGCAACATGTGTATCGTCTCGTCTAGTCACGCTGTGGCATCACTTCCTGTTTAGATTCGCGGACGACAACGTCATCATGTGACGTAGCCGCGATGCTGGCGTAGTGGGCCATACAACTGAAAAAGTATTATTTTGATATGTGGTTAATTTTAACTTGTTATATGTACACTCCCATTTATTTTCCTTTCTTTCTTATTTTTTTTTTTTTATTTATTTTTTTTTTTTACATTATTGTGTTGTTACCCATTTGGTTTGTGACTTTTTAGCACAATGTAGCCTACTAATTCTGTCATCATTTACTCACCCTTAAGTTGTTCCAAAGCTGTATTAATTTCTTTGTTATGTGCAACACATCCCCTATACTATGGAAGTCGATGGGTGCCGTCAACTGTTTGGTTACCCATATTCTTCAAAATATCTTCTTTTATGTTCCACATAACAAAGAAATTCATAAAGGTTTGGAACAACTTGAGGGTGAGTAAATGACTATAAATGTATATTTATAAAAGTATATTTAAATTTCTATTTGTTATGGACAATAGCCTATTTCTTCTCCATGTTAAATCCATTTAATATATATATATATGTTCTAAAATAGGAAATTGAATACCGTTTTTTCATTGGGCCTATAAAAAATACATAAAACGGTACATCAACACAAAAGCTCATTTTAAATGTCTAGTGCTAAAGCGCCACTAGGGGGCCCCGATGTCCTATAATTTTCCCACCATTATTGTGCTTGCTTACATATTAAAACGAATTCACGTCAGGTTAATGTTTTACATTTTAACTACATACTTTTTTTATGTAAATAAATAGATATTTAAGATATTTAATTTTATAATTGTATTTATCACAGGCATCAAATAAATTAAACATTACACGACTAAAACGTTCGGATCTTTTCAGTCTCATTCAATCGGACCTGTAAAGCTTCCAATCCGCGTTGAGGGACAGTGCAGTCTTGTCTCTACTAGCTCAGAGGGGCTCTGTTTGTTAGACTTGTTCTGACACACCACTGAATGAGACAAAAGCCTGGAGAGTTCAAAGGGGCAAAAGCAGCCTGCCCTGTTACATTAGGCTGTGGAGCTCAGCTCAATGGATCTGATGTGCACTAAATACCGTGCTACACAAGGGGTGGGGTGGGGTGGATGGAGATAAGTTTTAATGCTGAAATATGAGCAATCGGAACTAAGGCGGATAAATAAGGCACGCCAAGAGGGATTGTCTTTACGCGTGGAGAGGAGTTCAAAAATCAGTTGCACGGACACAACACTGGGAATTGGGATAAAAACGCAGCACGCGCTCCACCGGAGGCTCGTGCTTTCCCCTCGTGGATACTTAAGTTTGCACTCGAAATAGTAATTATATATTTGTGGAATATACGTATTGTGGACTCATTTGAAAACAAACGAGGGACAAAATGAGAGTGTTGCATGTGCACCACAACTCCTGGACTCTGTGGACTGTGTTCATGTGTGTTATGAGTGGAGTTCATTCACAAGAAAGACAGTAAGTATGTTTGTAGCGCTATTTGATGGATGATATAAACCGCTTTTTCATTTCAAGCATGCATGTTTTGATAAGACTTCAGTCAGGTGATAACTCACCAGTATGATTCGGATTGTCGCGCGCATGTGGAAATGTTTGTGCATCAACAACAAATAAACTCAGCTGCACAGCTGTTTATGTGTGTGGACGTTACTAACATATTACATGTAATCCGTTACAAAAATGTTCATGGTCACCATAGTTGTTACCAAAATACTATAGTCACTCCATTTACTAGTATAACACACCGTGGTAAACTAATATGGGATCCTCTTCAAGGAAGCTTTCTTGTACTTACCTAGATACTAGAGTTTTGGGTAACTTTTTATTTTACAGTGTCCTTGTTACATAATGTTATATGTACTTGCCATAGTAATAACAGTAAATTATGCATAATTACATGCAACTAACCCTCAACCAAACCCTAATCCTACCATAACCCTATAGCAAGGACATGTTTATTAATATTACTCAGTACTTACATATATAATTACACTATAACACTTGACACCTTAAAATAAACTGTAACAGAGTTTTGTTGTAACAGTAACTGCTGTTTTTGATAGAAACTAAGGTTGCCATGGGACATTTTTGTCAACTCCCAAGTGATGTTATTTCAAAACAGGTCATAGTTATGTTTCATACATTGCAGGCATTTAAAGTTGGTTATGTCATTGTCTTCATTCATTTCCACTATTAGTATAATTAAGAAGTAGTCCACTCCATTATCATCTTCAATGCTGCTTTGTTGTACTGATATTTACATTAGACCCAATTTATTCTACTCAAATTCTTCTGAGGAACAACCTTCAGAACAAACTTCAGTTCACTTTCCCAAGGCTATATTAGATTGTAGTCTATACACCTATAAAGATTATTCAGTGGTTGAGCAAAGCATATTTATCTTGTCAGGAAACGTTTTCATTGTATAGTTCTTTGGTCTACTTGGTTATTTGGATAACGCTGTTGATAATTGGGATTTTTGCCAAGTTGGTTGTTCATTTTTATTAGTCCTGGAACCAGATTTCTGTAACAATCCCTGTAAGTTCTCAGCAACTATCAAGTCCCAAGCATAATTCTAACCCTAAACTTAAGTGAAATGATTGGTTGACAGGAATGTTGTTGGGTTAATTGACCCAGAAACTACAAAAGTCCACAAACTTCTTCATCCTTCATACCAGGGTTGGGCAGAGTTTAGTGCCAGTGTCTGTACCTGTTACACGTGGTTGTGCCAAGTATTTCGAACACCAGAGAAAGAGGTCAAAAACCAGCTTGACCTCTTTGACAAAGAGCTACATTCTCTCGAGTCAGCCTGTGGCTGTTCTTTCCCTCAACAAGAGAGTGCTATCATGTAAACACTGAATAGGTCTATGCCCACCGCACACATGAGACCATTGTAAGATAGGAAGGTGAGGATCAAATGCAGTCAATTCCGCATAGATGCCTTGGAAGGGATTTTCTCATGCCTTGAGACTTAAATTGCCTGTGGCCTCGCTGAACCGTAATGCCAATCACCTGATATCTCACACTCAGGCAGGCTATTAAACTCAAGGACACTGAGTTACCCGGGTTTATTTGGGCATGTAATGGGTCAGAGTCACCTTCCCAATGTTTCTCATCATTTAAGGTCACTTGAACCAAATTTGCAGTAGTCTAGACAACTTGGATTCAGAAGAGACGAATTAGGTTAATGTCGCTTAATTGTGTAATAATGTTCCCCTACACTTGTCATGGTGTGTGTTTGAGAAAGCCCTAATAGTTTTTATTACATTGACCCCTAAAATTGGATTTGTGAAGCCCTGTGACTTTTTTTCTTAGAGAAAAGGCCTACACATCAAACATCGAAAGAAATCACCAACAAATGGTCTAATCATTGCAGAGATTGAAACTAATATTTGTCAGATTGAACTAAAAAGTACTAAAAGTGGTGCACTCACACTGCGTTCAAAGGCAATGTTTCTATTTAATATATTCTTCTTTAAAGTGTCTTTTCTAGCTCAGAATATGCGGCAAAACAAGTGTGTCCGAAATTGCCCCCGATACCCTCATTCACTATTATTAGTTTACTAATAGTCCATTTAAAGGGGTAGTTCACCCAAAAATGTTTTACATAATTTACACACCCTCAAGACATCCTAGGTGTATAGGACATTCTTCTTGCAGCCATTTTGAATCCCAAAAAAGCGTATTCATCCATCATAAAAGTAATCCATATGGCTCCAGTGGGTTAATTAAGGCCTTCTGAAGCGAACCGATGCGTTGTTGTAAAAAAAATATCCATATTTATAACTTTATAAACTATAATCACTGGCTTCCGGTAACGGCCGTACGTGAGTCTAATTCCAGCGGAAAAGTGAACTCTAAACTAATCCTTTAAAGAAGTTGAAAATAAGTTGGTGAATTCAGACACAAAGTGCTCCAAAATACCTTCCACTTTTGCGTTGTTTGTGATTTCTGTTAAATAGTAATAAAAGCAGTGCTCATCTGGTAAGCTCCAATAGTTACGATTAATGAAACTAGAAACTGAGGGGGAAAAAACACGGAAGTGACTAAAACCGGAAGAGTCCATTCTCTAGCCGCTGAGTTTACTGTACATTGTTTGTACATTTTGTTATTGCAGTGCAGTGGGATTAAATGAGTGCACTTTAAGGGGTGAGACACAACCCAGGTCATGGTCCGAATTAAAAAAACGTACTATTGTTCTGAAATTTGTTATTTCGAGATCAGTCATAAGGTTCCGCCATTCTCATAACATCTAACTTGGGCAACAAAGAATCACAAAACATTTGCCAGTTTATGTTTGAACATGATATTTTTTTTATGTTTTCCCAAGTGGTAAGGTTCGGGATGCTTGTTTGTTTGATTTGTGTGCCCTATGATGTGAGATTCAAATGTACGCTCTAGTCTAGACTAAACAAAGTGTTAGCGTAATTGCTACCTGGAGTCTTGTGGTAGAAGTCTCCCGTCCTTTGATTCACAGGGGTTACCTGATTGCCGCGCCATCTGTGTTCCGTGCCGGTGTGGAAGAGGCCGTGAGCGTGACCATCTTCAATGCAGTAGAAGACACACGAGTGCAACTGCAGCTCAGCGTCAAGGGCGAGATCGTGGCACATAGCCATGGCACTGTACGAGGTGAGAGTTACGTAGGGGAATTTACTTACTTGCTCAATTTAGCGTCTAAACGTAACGTCTGTGGTGCCAAGAGCTTGGGTCTTAAATATGTAATTTAAATTTTAACAACTAAAGTATAGTTTTCACCATGAAAAAAACAAACAAACATACCAAGAGCTTCTTTTGCAATATCTTGACGTACCAAAGGTGAATTCCCTTGGTTCAATACTTAAGCCTCATTTTCATTTGTGAGAAATTATATATTGGCTTAAGGTTTTGTTCAATAAAGCCCCTTATATATCACAATAAATTCATGTTTTGATTCAGAAATCTGTGTGCTTGTGCAGGTTTCACTTAAAAAAATTTCTCATTTCAGATAAAGCCACCATCAAAATAAAGGTGAGCAAATCACATCAGCCAATTCTCCTCAGCTTAGTGTGACATTTATGCCTAATAACCACAATGTTCCCAGGTGCCATCAGATCTCAGAGGCCAGGCACATCTGAAGGTTTGGGGGAACCGTCAGCTCAATGAGGGTGGCTACATCTTTCACAACCACACCACTGTGACGGTGGACAGCAAAGGATCAACTGTTTTCATCCAGACAGACAAGCCAGTTTATAAGCCCCTGCAGAAAGGTCTCTACATTCACCTAACACAAATGGGTTTCTCATGACACTAACTGTGTTTGTAATGCTAAATGTCTCAATGCAGTCGATACTGGCTATGTTCAGATTACTGTCGTACTACATACTATACACTGTATACTTCCTAAAAATAATATGTGCATATATTATGCTGTGGTAAACATTCCAAACACTGCTTTCACATGGCACCTGCACAATTTCAAATTGTGCCAAAACTCTTATGTTTCAAAAACTTGTTCGATATTTCTTCCAATGCATTCATGACACTAGAAATTAAAGGATTGGGTGTATTGCGGTATACAGTATTTTACGAAGTATGGCTTGCTGTATACAGCAGAATTTGAGTGTTTTGTATTTTGTGCATACCGAAAATGTGATTTTACATCCTGCAAGACCTGCATGCTGCAAAAATAGCATAGAAATTAGCATGCTATTCTGAGCTTGGCCAGTGTCACAAATAGCTTTGAGAAAGAAGCAAGTTGAATTTGAATTAATTTCGGTTTGTTTCTTTCTCTCCCCTCTAGTTCTTATAAATGTCTATGCTGTCACGCCAAACCTAAGACCATCCAATGAAAAGGTAAAGTCCTGAAATGACATGCTAAATTATGCTTTGTAGTAGAGGAGCATTGTCCTTTTTAGCACTAACAACATTTATTTAGTGTATAAAGGCTTATCCTGCAAGCATTTCCAGAAAGGGGCAAAAGGTAGCTTAGCTGTATGCCCCTCATACACAAACAAACATGCAAATTACAGAAACACATTCACCAGAGCCAAGTTGAAATCAAGCTTTTTTCCAAAAGCGGCTCCAGCTGTAATGTGTGGACAGCATCTTTTTTGAAAATTGCTAAAGGTTGGCCGCTGGTAAAACTTCTTTCAGATGCAGGATTGATTGAAATCTTGATGGGGTTAATCTAGCTGTAGTTATACATGTGTGTTATATGTGTCGTCCTCATCCCTCTAATCACTTCCTTGTTTTGTTTTACAGATTGACGCTTACATAGTGGTGAGTGGAGGCCATGGGGTGGACACTGCTGTGGTTGGAGTGTTTCTTTTCGAGCAGGTGTTGGGTTTGACCCTGGAGCAGACGCTTGTGGGCGACTAGGGAGATAAAAGAGAGCGAGTCTTCCTGGGGCATTTCCCCCCGCTACTCTGTGCTTAGCTTCCATCTTTTTCCCACATGCTGCTTGGTCTTTGAAGCGTCTCTGGGGCAAACACTGTTGCTTAGTTCCAGAAAATTCTTCTGAAAGCTGTGCAAATGGCCAAAGGGGGAGCAGAAAAAATGTTTGCTATGTATACGATGCTTCATGTTTATGTTAGTTTGGCACCGTCGGCCTCTGGCTCTCGCTGGAGTGAGTGTCAGTCGGGGTGTGTGTAGTTTTGTCTTGATTGACGGGCTCCTGGAGTGTTGGCCCTTTGAGTCAGGGCAAGGTCAGTTTGTTTAAAAGCATCATTGGATTTGAAACGTGTTTTCTTAAGCTTGTTTCTATGCTGCCTTTTTACGAGTGTAAAGTGGCCTCCAGATTTAAGCCAAGCAAATAAGTAAGAAAAAGACTATTTTAACCACATAGCGTTGAAGATTACCACTTTGTTTACCCAGGACCCCAGAGGATCCCACATAGTCCATTGGAAAGATCTGAAGTCTGTTTGTTGTGGTAAGAACTCTTACTGTCTTGTTCCTATGGCTGTAATCAGGCTGTTGAATTTTGTTATCATGTTGTAATCATTGCATCACACTGTAAAACTTTAGTGTATGACAGTCACGATAAATAATAAGCTTTGATCGCTATGATATATTTATAGTGCTGATATTTTAATGTCACTATTGTCTCTTAGGAATTGTCAATATGAGCTTTCCACTATCAGACCAACCAGTCTTTGGGGAATGGTTAGTGTTCGTGGAGATGCAAGGCCACACGTACAACAAGTCATTTGAGGTGCAAAAGTATGGTAAGCAGTGTTGATCCTTTTACAAGAAAAGATTCAGATAATTGTAACACAGCATAGTATAGATATATTTATATATATATATATATATATATATTTTTTTTTTTTTCCTGTCTATTTTATATTTCTCTCCTTCGAGTATGATACTGTTACTGAAACCTGTTACTGTCTTCTCTGTTTTTATTTTTTCTACTACTGATAGTCTCTGAGACTGCTTGGACGTCTCCCGTTTTAAGCTGTTCTTAACCTTGTTGTACTGTTCTATGATGTGCTACTACGCATGGTGTTGGTGTCTTTTAATTTTGTAGTTCTGTAAAGCACTTTGGTCAGTCAGTGGCTGTTATAAAATGTGCTATATAAATAAAATGAACTTGAACTTGAACTTGAACATAGTAAATAGTCTCTAAAAGATGGAAAATCAATAAAATTCTGTAAAACATGAATTCAAAGAATGCTATTATTTGACCAAATTTGCAGTTTCAGTCAGAGTAAAATGGATAGAAATGAATGAATATGATTGATTTTGGTCTTCTTCTTGAACAGTCATGCCCAAGTTTGAGCTCATCATTGAACCCCCTCCCTACATTCGAGACCTCAATTCATGTGAACAGGTCACAGTCAAGGCAAGGTAAGAGGAATCTGCGAGGAATAAATCTAAGAGGAATAATTTTGCAATGGCTTCCAATATCTCAATAACCCTGCCATCTCCCAGGTACACCTTTGGAAAGCCAGTGTCAGGCAAATTAACAGTTAATATGACAGTCAATGGAGTAGGCTACTACAGACATGAAGTTGGCCACCCGGTGGTGAAATCAATGGAGGTGAGCACATAATAAAGTATTTCCCTGATGAAAAGACCAGTACACTTAACTTGCTTAAACAGTAAAACTTCTTTGGTTGACCACCTTCAACAGCAAAGTTTTGCAAGCATAGCTGCACTGGTCTACCTGTGCCTTGTTCTAAATGCAAGTTGAGGTCATATAGACTGTCGAGCAGTTGTCCACTATGAAGTCCAAACCAGTGCAAGCTCTGCAAAAGGGCATGTTGCTTGCATATGTTATCCACCAAGGCGTAATCCATATCAACTCCTTGAGATAGCTTCCACTCTTGTGGACTTCATGGACAAAACTGCAAGTCGAGATCAAAAGCATCAGTTGAGACAGGGGCTGGGTAGACTAGTACCTAACCAGCATTAATCAAATTGTTCAAGCTAGTCTTTTAAACGGAGTCCAAAAGACCAAAAGTAGCATTTCTCTGTAACCAGTTTCTTTTCTTTTATATAGATCAAAGGCTCAGCCACTTTCAGCCTCTGTGTAAAGGACATGATGCCCTTAGAAGTTACAGAGCATTTCCGAGGCACAGTGAACATGTGGGTGACAGTGAGCAGTGTGGACGGTGGGCGGCAGACCATATTTGACGATTCTACGCCAGTCCACAAGCAACTCATTGACATCAAGTACTCCAAAGATACTCGCAAGCAGTTCAAACCTGGTCTGCCCTACAAGGGGATGGTGAGAGGAGAATTAGTCTTCTGTTGGAAAACAGATAATGTTTCCTTTTATCCTTTTTACTAATCAATCCTAATTTGGAATGATCGTTTTTCACCACTGACCCCAGATTGAGGTGACCTATCCGGATGGGAGCCCAGCGGAAGGAGTGCAAGTGCGGGTTAAGGCCGAACTCACCCTGAAGGACAACGTCTACACCAGCGAACTGGTCTCATGCAATGGCAAAGCCACTTTCGAGATCCCCTCCATCCCCACGGCTGCCCAGTACGTCTGGCTGGAGGTCAGTGGGAGGGATGTGGAGATGCAGCTGAAACTTCTTTTGAGGGTGGTTTAACCTGGTGCAGGGGTAGCCAACCCTGCTACTGGAGAGCTACCTTGCTGCAGACTTTAGTACCAACCCTGCTCCAACAGACCTGGCTGTGATTGTCAAGTAATCTTGAACACCTTTAATAGCTGGTGTAAGTGTATTGGATTAGGGTTGAAGCTAAACTCTGCAGGTTGTTAGCCCTCCAGGAGCAGGGTTGGCTACCCCTGACCTAGTGGTTAAGGGGGTATGATAACCCTGAAAAGTTGTAGGTTCAAACCCTGCAAAGGGTGATGCATTTTTACCATTTACCATTGTTCAGGAAGGTTGCTCAAGTGCTAATGGGACTATGCCTCTAATGTCACTTTCACACTAGATGTTTTGGTCTAAACTGGGTTTTATTTACCATAAAGGTTTGCTTGATCAGTGAGAAGGGCGTCTTACAGGTAAATACAAAAGATCCATTCTTGGATCTGTGTAAATCTAACACGGTCTGTAGTTTGGTGCCTGAACTACAGTATGGTTCGTGGTTGATAAGAAGGCTATCTAAAAGAGAATTACTATTGATTGATTATTTTGCATAGCTGTTCACCAAAAGTTTGATAGAAGCACCAAATAGAGTTCAAATGAAACACACAGTGCCCTACATTTCTAGCTTCATTTGAATTTCTTCTCTCCTTGATTGCAGTCAAAAGTGACTGCTATTGATGGCAGGCCTGCAGGAGACCAGTATCTCCCCAACTATCTGTCTATCAGTAGCTGGTATTCTCCGAGCAAGTGCCACATCCAGCTTCTAAGTCCCCATGCTCCTCTTATGGTAAGAGACATTGCCAATATCATTAGTGGTGATTGCTAAGATATACAAACGTATTTTATAAGTTTAAACAACCTTTAATAATGTGTCTAGATTGGAAAAGAAGCAGAGATCTCCTTGAAGTCCACCTGTCCCTGTAACTTCACCTTGCACTATGAGATCGCCTCTCGTGGGAATATAGTGCAGTCTGGTCAGAGGCATACCAAGAGCCTGGCCCACCGTGAAAAGAGAGCTACCATCACCTTTGACACGAACATTCACACCACTGCCAAACCATCACAAGACACAGGTCAGTTTTATTGCAATAACTGCAATCAGCCTTTGTTCAATTTATTAACTTAATAATAGGCCTTTTTATCATAAAAAATAAAATCAGTGTCATTTCTATCACATGTAAAGTTATGTATTGTATTTGATAACATTCTGTAATTGATTTTGGTCACTCTTTTAAAGATAATTCCATAGCTAAAATTGTATGTATGAATTTATATATGTATCAGTTTTATGCAAATAAAATTTTTATGATCAAATATTTCCACTTTTTTGCATAAAGTTGAAAATGACAAACAAAAATATTCTGTTCACATGTGATTTTTACATTTATGTGACAACCATAGTTTTTGAAAAATGTATGTATATCATTTTCACCCAGTATGTTTGAAACGATTTATTTCACCTTTTTTGATTTTCTTCATTTTTAACATGTTATTGATCATTTTTATAATGGACTGTTATTTCCATTTCTGTTACTTTCTGTTTTCTGTTCTGTGTACTAAGAATTATGTTGCATCTTTTCATAACAAAATGTTTTGGAACATGAATTAATCAATTAATGAAGCTTACGTATACCTCATAAAGGCACTATTGTTCCTCTTGTTTTTTTCCTCCCCATTTTTTTCTGTCCATCTTTATGTCCTCTGTCTGGACTCTGCCCAGACTCTGGTGTGTCCTCTTCTCAGGCGGAAACAGACAGCTGCGTGTCAGTTCTGCATTTCAATGTGACTCCTGCCATGGCCCCTCTCAGTCGCCTACTGGTCTACTATGTTCGGGAAAATGGAGAGGGTGTGAGTGACAGTCTGCAACTTCCTGTGCAGCCCCGCTTTGAAAATGAGGTGGGTTGAGTCGCTCACTAATTGTTATTCTGGCATATAATTTATTAAAGGGACAGTTCACCCAAAAAATGAAGTTCTGTCATTATTTACCCACCCTCATAACGTTCCAAAATCATATGACTTCCTTGTCTTTAGGTCTCTTTGTCTTTGTCCACAAATGAGTCGATGCCAGGCAGTCCGGTCAGTCTGAAGGTCAGAGCAGAGAGTGGCTCATGTGTATGTGTAGCTTCTGTGGACAAAAGCATGTACCTTCTCAAACCAGGCTTTCAGCTCACACCTGAGAAGGTCAGTCCTCATCTAAAGCTTCATATATACCACCAATAGTTTGGAAGTTGTCTTGACTGGGTTTGCTGGATTTTTGGTTTGCAGGTGTTCAAGGAGCTGGCTGACTTTGATGTATCTGATGCCTTTGGGATACCCAAAGATGAGGGACATTTTTGGTGGCCAGGCTTGTCCTCGCGAAGACGACGCTCCTCTGTGTTTCCATGGCACTGGGACATCACTAAAGATGCCCGTTTTGCTTTTATGGTGAGGACATCACTGTCTCCACTTTTTTAGAAAATATAAACCTCTAGTTTAGATATCAAATGCTAATATGTCCATGTAATTGTGTTGTAGGAGACGGGGCTGGTGGTGATGACAGATATGGTGAGTCTCAATCACAGGCAGAGTGGAGGGATGTATACGGACGAGGCCGTGCCTGCTTTCCAACCGCACACCTCCACCCTGGTGGCAGCTATGCACTCCCGATCTGGGACACGGTACACATGCTCACAGTGTCTGAAATTATAAGGTTAATCTCACATTCCATTGTCTCTAAGTTCAGTAAGAGAATTGTTTCTTATGTCAGTGTGTGTTTTTCAGGGCAGAGAACCGCAGACGTACATTCTTCCCAGAAACATGGATATGGCATTGCTTTAATGTCAGGTAGTGAAATATTACTTTGGTTAACTCGCATTTCTAGATTTTAGATGCATGCAGAAACGTACTGAGTACAATACAGCTACAAAATGTGGGGTTAAAAATATATTTTTTAAAGAGATTCATTATTTTGTTCAGCAAGGATTCTTTAAATTGATCAAAAGTGACAGTAAAGACATTTATAATGTTCCAAATGACTTCTATTTCAAATAAATGCTGGTATTTTAAGCTTTCTATTCATAAAAGAATCCTGAAAAAAACCATTATGGTTTCCGCAAAAATATTAAAATCATTTACTCTCACCCTCATATCGTTTTCAAACCCGCAAGACTTTCGTTCATCTACGAAACACAAATGAAGATATTTTAAAGGAAATATGAGAGCTTTCTATCCCTCCATTAAAAGTCCACACAACTACCACTTTGACGCTTCAAAAAGTTCAGAAACTTCAGAAAAAAAAAACATTTCTGAAGAGACAAGATCGCTTTTAATTTAGGCTTTTATTCACATATAAACATTCATCAACTCACACATAAGTTGTGGTAAAAGGAAGCTTAATCATGCTTGCTTGACGTTCGAGAACCAATGAGGTTCTTTGATTCTCGTGTTACGCAGCACGTTTGAGTTTCTGCAAGAACCAATGAGGTTTGTTCTCGCACTTCAAGCTAATATGATTGAGCTTCTGTTTATGTTCATTGATCAATGTTATTATGTGAATAAAGACTAAATTCAATCTGTTCATCATATAAAACAATCCAGTCTCTTCAAAAATGGACTAAACCGCTCGATTCGTATGGATTAGTTTTACGATCTCTTAATGAACTTTTTTTATACATTTAATATTTTCAGATTAACGCGTTAAAAAAGAGAGAGTGGCCAACCTAGGATGGTCTGAATGTAGGCCTTTTCTATGATAAGTTGCGCTCACCTCAGCATGCTTCTCTTTGGGAAGCCAACTGAGATACATAAGACCCACAGGATGCTCATATACACTTATACATACTTTTACACTTATACATACATACTAATTTTAACTTTTATTTACAGCAGTGTTACTGGTGAGGCTGAGTTACGTTTGGATGTCCCCGATTCCATCACCACATGGGTGACAAGGGCTATTGGTCTGTCTGCGGAGAAGGGTCTGGGTCTGGCTCAGACTGCTGAACTACGCACATTTAAGCCCTTCTTCATCGACTTCACCCTGCCGTACAGCGTTGTCCGTGGTGAACAAACCAAAGTCCCACTGACAGTGTATAACTACCTTCCTACATGTGCTGAGGTGTGTGTGCGCGCGCATGTGGTTTTACACAGATGTTGTTAAAACTGATCAATATTTGTCACAATCAGATAACAGAAAAAGATTAAAGTTGTATATACCTCGTTTCCACCAAAAAAGAACTGGTTCGAAACTGGTGCTGGTTCAAAGTTGGTTCAACTTGCGAACCTTCTCAGAACCTGTTTGTTTTTCCACTGACTAAAGAGCCCAGCGAACGACGTCGTTACGTCACTGTGTACTTCGCCATACGTCTTAGCTTTACCATTCCCGTCGTGTTGTTGTTCACAATAACCCCGCCCCCAGCCCCAGACGTAAGCATGATGTGGTAAAAGAACGGTTCTAATCCAGCAAAGAGTTGGTGCCGCTTTAGAACCAATTTTCCTGGCCGAGAACCGGTTCTTTGGCTTTCGAAACACAAAGAACTGGTTCGCGAGTAGGCACCGACTCCGAACCGGCTCTCAAAATGCTTTGGTGGAAAAGGAGTAATAGAGAATTGGGGCCAATAAGGAACCACCCAACACACTCTAGCAACCATAAAACACCAACAACTCAGAACATCTTAGCAACTGAATAGCAACACTTTGGCATCGTGGCAACAAGTTTTGCACAGACAAGCACCTTTTACAAGACACTTACATGACTTTGATACACTACCATGGTTTCTGCCTTCATATCATGTGGATTCAAATATTATTTAGTATCAGCTTATTTTTGACTTGAGGTATGTGCAGAGAAAAGATTTGCAGCAGTTTTTGGCGCTGAGGGGTTTAGAGTCAGGGGGTTAGGCCATGTGTTAGGCAGCATGGAAAATGTGCAATGCACCTCAAAAATTCCCTAGAATCCTTTAGGAGCCCTTGGGAGTTCATGCCGTATTGCATAAAATGCGGGCAGCGTGTGTTTGTGCAATACGGAGAAACTCCATGACTTATTTGTACGCTCATTCTCCGTAGGTCCATGTGACAGTGTCAGTGCCCAAAGGGATCAAGTTTGTGGGTCACCCAGGGAAACACCATCTTACCCGGAAAAAGTGTGTGGAGCCTGGGGAGGCCACGCCCACTTTTATAGTTCTGCTCTTTTCTGAACTGATATCCGCCAACATCACAGGTTAGTCCATTAAATACTTCAACAATGCCCCTACAGGTGGGTAAATCAACTACTTTACAGAAACAGCAAACTAAATCAGAACAATTACGTGAGGTGCATCTTGGGATAATTTTTTTAAACATATTAAAGGAGTTAACCTGTATGCTGGACATGTTTCTGCCTTCATATCGTGTGGGTTTGAAGTAATCAATCGTTGTCACATTCTGACTCTTTGGCTTGGTTGCCAAATAAAACCTTTGTCATTGACTTATGTAATGACCCGTGCTGGAGAATAGCTATGTTCTTTTTGGGCTATCAGATGAGGAAAAGTACATAAGGGCATAGTGGTGGGGGTCTTTTCCATCCATCTCTATGGTGTGTCAATGAATTTGTAGGTCAGTGCTAGCCAATGTCCTAGTCCCCCTGGCTCCAAGTCCTTCCTTCTCACTACACACATACAAAGGGGCTTTGCTGGCAAGCAGCCATTCTGCTGCAAAGGCATGTGTGTATCCTATTATCCCCAGGCCATCAGGGTCTCGGAAGACATTACGGGTTTGTTAAAAAAAAGGGAAGAAAGCCTGCTGCCGGAAGTCTCACATGTGTGCACTTGTATATATTTGTGCATGTATACTTTGCCAAACAGCTACTTTTCCCCTTTTATGCACCCACAATGCAAATAAAGCATTTTCTTCATTGAGTTGTTCTCTGTCATTTCCCATATTTGTTTCCATGGCAGCTCGTGCCGTGGCCTACAGTGAGCCAAGTTGTTGCTCTGATGGGCTGCAGTCCAGCAAAGCAGGCAAAGTGGGTGAGGAACAGGAGGACAGGAGAAGCCCCTCAGGCATGGACTATGTTCGCAGGAGTGTGCTGGTAGAGGTGGGGACCCTGAGTCTTATTGTCGCTATATGTTGTGTTGCAAACAGGTGTTTTAGTGAGTGTTATATACCTCTTCTGGGACTTTTTGAATGTACTGATTTATTGGATGAGCACAGTATAATTTGCACTGGAGATCACTTATCTGTTTTTGCGGTGTTCCAGACCAGAGTATGTGAGCGGTACAAAGTTTAAAAAGGAGTATGCAGAGGAGTTATGTGATTCTTGCTTAGAGCACAGAGTGTGTTTTTTTGTATTTTGCTTAAATATCCCTCTCTTTTTGTTTTTCCATAGCCTGAAGGTTTGCCTAGAGAATACACGTATAGCGTCTTTTTCTGTCCAAACGGTAAACATGTGTTTCCTGTTCTTTATTAATTCTTTAATTTGTTCACACTGATAGTATTAGTTGCTTGCTAAAAAATGGGAAATTTATTCTCCAATATTTCTATCCTCACATTTCGCAGAACACATCCACATCTCCACACCCAACAAGTACGAGTATCAATACGTGAAGAAGCCAGCCAAAGTTGCACACGTTCAAGTGGCCATCAAAAGCCATAATGACGCCCACATTACCCTTTCACCAAGCGCACATGACACTACGGAAATGGTGGAGATTGTGCTGGGTGGAAGGCAAAACTCACGCTCCTGGATCTCACAGGGTAAGATGGGAGAGCCTGTAGCCAGCGCCCCAACGCCAGAAATCCTATCCTGGGATGAATTCCGAAGCTTTTGGATCAGCTGGAGAGGTGGGGGGGTGCAGGTAAGTTGAAAGCATTAGGAGTTGCAGTTTTTGATTTGATGGCTACCATATAGAGGGTAGTTCAGGATGTGACTTTAGGCCAAATTATAGGAGGTTATAAGCAGATTTACAAATTACCTGATTTTATGACCACAAGGGGTCGCTTCCATCAAATTGAGCAAGTTTGTTTAGATCATGGCGATAGTGGCGCTTACCAAGTTTCGCTTTGGTACGAAAAAGTTTTGGACCATTACACACTTCCAGTTGACTTTGTTAGAACATAATTCAGTAACAGTTATGATTATCATAAATCCATTTTGTTAGGCTTGTTCATTTGGTACATTTCTGAGATGAAAGTGAAAATTGGATGGAGGGACTACAATTCTAGCTTGTTACTAAAAAAGTACACCATTTTCAGAACCGCTCCGCTACTGTCATGGAGAATTAAAAAATGTAGTTGTGTTAGTAGTGTTTCTGTTTGTTTTGTTGAGCTCCCTAGCACTACATGCTAATGAGGTCATATTCTACTGGCTAATGTCACTGCAAAGACGCTGTGATTTATGACCACTGCCTAGCTCTTACTGGCACAA
This sequence comes from Tiaroga cobitis, assembly GCA_030578255.1. Taxonomy (NCBI): domain Eukaryota; kingdom Metazoa; phylum Chordata; class Actinopteri; order Cypriniformes; family Leuciscidae; genus Tiaroga; species Tiaroga cobitis. Next base: position 15,440,197 of record CM060612.1, read on the forward strand.
AAAGATTCAGATCCGACACTGAAGTTACTCTGCTTCACTTGTACATTACTTGCACATAGCAGGGGCTATATTTGTTTTGATATTGTGAGCTATTTTCTTTGTAGCATAAGTCATATTCCATTTTAGATGGTCTAATATTTAATGACAAACTCTTTTCAATACCAAGGTAGTCTGTTTATGGGAGATTCCAAACTGGGTCTATGTAGTCTTAATGTGATGTGGTTAGCTATTGCCAAGGGTTGGCAATTGTTTTTTATGAGCTCCCTGTGCCTGTTTAATGCAGTGTTCATCAAACTGCTTTTTGAGTAGAACTTAATTGGTTTCCTTGTTATTATCGAATTAAAGTGTAGTCATACTTGCTTAGTTTCCTCTGAATGAATGCATACAAATCTCCACCACGTCATGCGCAGATCAGTTCATTGTTTTGTAAGGGTGTTTCCGAAAAAAAAAATTCAGAAATAGGCTTTAATTTCACAAGATTTACAAGCAGACTCAAAACACCTGCACAGTGCTTCTCAGTTTGGATTTGATCTTTAGCTTGCTGGTGCCCAAAACCCTTTTGAAACTATCGAAAAAAGACCAGAACAACTTGGCCTAGCTTGGTGATCAGCTAATAACTATAGTCTGGTTACATAATCTTTCTTGTAATAGGTTGGCCATGGCCTAGAGCCCTCCAGTGAGACCCTGATCATGCAGTGGGCCGGACCACTCCCTGCTCATGTGCGACATATTGGCTTCTCCACTGGCTGGGGTTCCGTAGGTGAGTTTAGGATCTGGCGCAAAGAAGATGCAGACGAGAACCACAATGAGGCCTTCACTCTAGGAGTCCCACACAACGTGGTGCCAGGCTCAGAGAGAGCCACCGCAGCCATGATTGGTGAGGATGAATTCTTAGTGTATCCAACCAACAGAACACACCAAAACTTCACATTAAAGTTTGTTAGGTGGCATATATAATTACTGTAGTGACAATCTTTTGTGTCCTAGGTGATGTCATGGGGCCCACCCTCAATAACCTTGACAAGCTCCTCCGACTTCCCTTTGGTTGTGGGGAGCAGAACATGATCCACTTTGCTCCCAATGTTTTTGTGCTCAAGTACCTTCAGAAAACCCATCAGCTTAGCCTAGAGGTGGAGGCAGAGGCCACCGACTACCTACTGCAAGGTACAAGGCAGAACATGCCTTCATTCTTAAATGCGTCTTCTTGATTATTAATCTTCTGAAGAATTATTTAAAAGTGATTGAAGATCTGTGCAAACACAGTGAAAACAATGCCTTGGGTCTTCCAATGTACCTGGCAGGTTATCAGAGGCAACTGACATACAAGAGGCAGGATGGTTCCTACAGTGCCTTTGGGGAAAGAGATTCCTCCGGAAGCATGTGGTAAGCCTCTACTGTGTGAAGTCTATACATGCCATGTCTGCTAAGAAGTTGGCTTTAATTACAATAGTGTAAGCCATTGGTTCTAGTATGTCCTTTATTTAACCCCTCATCTCCAGTAAGAGAAAGGTGAACTTCTCAAACATTCCATGTTTAACTATTTTTTCATATATTGACACCATGCTACTCTGATTTATGGAAAGCTAAACCTCAGATTTAAAGTATATATGATGTTTGTGTTCCCTAAAAACACAAAGAAATGCATTGTCCTCATGATATATATTTGTTTAGCACAAAAATTGAAGTGATTAATTTAAGAATGGTTGTCATACTTTTAATAGAGCCATGGATTGTAAAATTTCGAGCTGACTGTACCCTGGAGCCTTATTAACAAACTACTAATAAGCGCCCGGACTCCAGTCACTGGAGTACAGATTTATTGGTTGTTTTGGGGGATTTCTTCCCGTGGTCTAGAACAGCCATAATTAACTATGCCCTCTGTGAGGTCAAAACCCCCTACCCCCACTATATTGCCTGCTACACCGTCGGACACATGGGAGCCCGAGTTACAGGAAAATGAAGTTAGCCTTAGCTATTGGAGTCACTAAAAGTAGGGCACATGCCTGATACCTGTACCCCTTTTTCAACTAGTCCATTTTAACTAGTCATCTAAAAACGTACTTGACTGGCCTCCAACATAATGTTTATATTGTAAATTACCCACCATACTCCTTGTAACCACAGCAGTTTTAGCTGTTTTTGGAAAATTTTATTATGCATTGACATAGCGTGTGTGAGTGGAGAAAATGTCCATGCAGGTGAGAAACAAATTTAGGTAAGAATGAATTGAGAAACCCTGACACCACTGAGAGTTCTGCATTAAGTAGTTGATGGTGGATTCCATTTTAAAGCTGTTGGGACATGATCCAATGGGAATGTCAAAGCCTCTCTAAGATTGTACATTCGTCTGAGACTGTTTACAAGTCCAAAACAACCCCGCTTTTGTTTCTGGTCCAGTTTCAGCTATTAGCACAGATCATTTATTGCCAGGTGAACAGGAGCTCCAGAGCTGGGCTAATATTTCCCAGCTTGGGCTGAATGATAGGACAGGAAATTGTGGTTCCTAATGAAAAGATTGGCCATAATGGTGCAGCAAGTATTTAATGTCCCCATCAGCGCCTTGGTGCCCTAGTAATGCCAAGGCCTTCAAACCTAATCTGCTTCAGTGGAAAGAGCAGCTAATGTTCTGGAACACAGTGAATTTTTTTATTTATAAATGCCTGTTCAGCTTTAGCAGTGTTTCTTAATGTGTGTGGATGTCTTTGAAAGTGGAGGAAAGATGTTTAAACCTTGGACCAGACCTGGGGAACCATTCTCTGGCATCACTCGCTGGCATCAGCATGTCTGGATCCAATGTGAGCCACATGCGGCAGTAATCTACTCTACATCCCCCAGTAACCCCCAGCAATCCCACTAACTAGTGTAAGGTTGCTCTAGAACCTGAAAGACTTTCTCCCATGGAGCACTTATGGAGAAATGTTGAATATACTGGCGACACGGAAAAGTGAAAAGAGATCCAGACTGATGAAGTCAACAACAATTTCTGTGGACATGGATAGAAATAAAATCCACTTTAATACTATGAAGGTCAAATTCTGTTGTTGAAATTTTGGGCTGCCTTAAAAACCACATTTAAAAATGATATGCTTAAGGTTAGTAGCTCTTCACCTCAAGTTTGTTATTGAATGCTTGAAGTGGTTCAACACAGATGTTTCGGGATCATTTTAAGAGCCCTGTTTGCCTTGAGAGTCCTGGCAGTGGTTTCCGAGCATTCCAAAGTATTAGGTAAGGTGACTTCTTACAAGGATCACATTGTGAGAAAGGCACCTTGCAAACTTCTGATTAAATGTCTTGTGCAAGCCTAACTAGAAGAATCAGGGGTGTCCCCTTCACTTTTCTGCTCTTTAAATCATCTGAACACTTTCTAGAAACTTTCCCTTGGGTCAGGCAGTTAAAGACTCTGACACGGTATTACTTAACATTATAAAAATTCCTGAATGCTCAATGCTCCAGTCTTACGACCTCTCTTGGGGAACATAACATTCAAGGCCAGGCCTGCAAGGACTCTGTCGTGTTGTTTGGGTGTTTGTCTTGACATCCCTACAGCTCATGCCTTTGGAAAACTCGATGCTTGTTTATTTATTGACCTTTATTTTAAGTGAAGTCACTTGTATCATCGTCTGGCTGCTTCCAGGAATGCTGTCATGACATGCCATGTTGAGTTAAAACAAATCAGAACATGGTTTACATGTTTGTAGAGCCTTGGTTCATTTGACTCACAGAGCTGAAAGCATTTACAAGGCAAAATCACTCAGCATTTCCATTAGCTGTTTCTTACACTTATAAAAGTTCATCGTTGCTGTGATGTTTTCAGTAGCTTTCAGTTTATGGATGTATGTACTCCTGCATGCAGAAACATACTTGATTTGGTATTCTCTAATAAAATCTACTTTTTTCACATCCACACTATGTATTAACTGTGTAGCTTGACTTACAGGCAAGTGTTTGAGTAAGTTTGACAGGCCAAGAAAGAAAGTACTTATGGACAAAGACAGTGGACAATTTTTGGTTAATGTCAATTGTCATACCTTATCTGAGACTGATTTCGAACTCCTTACAAGTTGCCTAGAATGAACTTGTATAAGACATCAGTGTTGGTATCTGTTACCTCTTGGTCCCCCAGGTTGACTGCATTCGTACTGAAATCGTTTGCTCAGTCACGTGGCTTCATCTTCATTGATCCTGAAGAATTACGTTCAGCCAAATCCTGGCTGATCACTCATCAAAAGAACGAAGGATCGTTCCCAGCAATGGGCCGGATACTCAACAAAGACCTGCAGGTACATAAATGGAGACTACTTATTGTTAAATTCTGAAAAATTTAGACTACCTTTGAGATTTCAGTGACATGGGTGAACTAGGAAAGGTCCATATGGAATTCTATGCAGCGGTGCTCTGGCCCACTGAATTCGTAAAAGTTTATCCAAAAGACCTTATACAAAAAGGATAACTTAGACCAAGATATGTTTACTCTTGATACAGATCCTTTCTAGAAGTTCTAGAAGAACTATTTAAAAAACTGTTTAGTTGTCTCAGAACATTGTATAATTAAGCCAGTAGCCCTTAGGTTTACAAGTTCTCGTCAAACTGAGGAAGCTTGGATAGAGGTGTTATTTATCATCACTCTGGTGAAAGTTGCTCTGTCCAATTCCTTTTAAGGGTGGGATTCATGGAAAGATCGCCTTGACTGCGTATGTGGTGGCAGCTCTTATGGAAACTGGGATTACAACCGAGGTGAGAGATCTTCCACATCTTGTTTACCCTGTATCCCATTAAACTACCTCTCAGTGAGGTCTCTTCGACAACATTTTCACACAAATTTCCGGGATCCGTGTTAAGAGGGCATTCCTGCTTCGTAAGATGATGGATGTGCTGGCAGAGAACCAACAGTATTTCTTTCAGCCTTGTGATAAGTAATCTAATTTGGAAGCTTGCTGTCTATATCTAAAGATGTATGATAAGAACATGCAGAGACAATGGAATTCTTTAGAAATGTTCACCCTGCTTACATTCCTTTCTTCAAACTTAAGAGATTTGACAATTCCATTAAATGCACCATGACCATGTTGCAAATTCTTTACATTGCTCAGCTAATGCATACATTTACGTTCATTGTCATTAAAAATGCAACTTGTTAACAAAAAAGAACTAAAATTGTAGGGCTGTCAAAGGCAAGATGTTTGCATGCAATTAATTGGAACCAATTAGACCTGCCTGATGATGTTAATCATGATTTAAATATTTTAATTGTTTGACAGCCCAAATTTGAGTAGGTTCAGTCATTTGTACAATCTGAGTTTTCATTAACGAAGCAGCACCTCATAACTTCCCGCTGAAGATTAGAGCCAAGTCTTTCCCACCTGCCCTCTGACATTTCGCTTTGGTAATGTGTGGCATTGTAGCCTTCGAAGTACAGACAAAATTATTAACTTCAAAGATCCACATCTCTCACTCTCAAATCGACTTGATGAAAAGAATACCAGTCAGATTAGCGTGCATGCCTGCTCAGGGCTAGCGTCCAGGTTCCATGAGAAAAAGGACATATGGTAAAGATAAAAGTCAGTCTGCTGTTGCTAAGCAGATGAAAGATCATTAGCGGGGTTGTACATTTCTTAGGAAGAAAAAGCTGAAGGATTTAAATGGATTTGTACTGAAGGTATTTTGAAATTTAGCACAAGAAACACCTGTTAGCAGTGTAAAAGTGAAGCGATGTCTTAACATATTTTAGTAATCTTTCTCTACACCTTAGCAAAAAAAGTATGTTCAGAGACACTTATTATTATTCAGATTAACTCTATTTATTATCTTCAGCCAATGAATTGTTCTGAATGGTGTTTTTATTCAGGAGGAAAAGGTTGCAGTTGCTAAAGCAAAGGCGTTTTTGGAGAGCAACACATACTCTGCTGACGACCCGTATACTACTGCTCTGTCCGCATATGCACTCACTTTACTTCGCAGTCCATATGCTCCATTGGGTTTGAAGCGACTTAACCACATGGCCATCACCCAAGGTAATTTATCAAGGTGTATTAAAAGATTATTAAAAGTTATTGGTTGCAATTAGCATGTTGTTGATTCCAATTATTTTGCTATCTTTGCAGATGGTTTCACTCATTGGAGTCTTACTGGAAGCACTGTAACTGATGAGGACACATTCATGGGCTTCAGCGATGGCCTCTCCCAATCAGGTATCTGTCTATTAATCAATCCATCAATCAATTAACTCACAAACGATATTAATTTTATCAAACTTGTTTTCTCTGTTTTTTTAGTTGTGTCAGCTGAAGTTGAGATGACGGCTTATGGTCTACTCACCTACACGCTTCAGGGTGACGTGGCATCAGCCCTACCTGTAGTTAAATGGCTGTCAAAACAAAGGAATGCCCTGGGAGGTTTTTCCTCAACTCAGGTGACAAATACGTTTTTCGGTCCTTGTTATTGGGCTACATTATGTTTGTATGCTACATCTATTTATTGTGCAGCATGTATACAATCCACAAATTTTCTGTTTGCCCCCAACAATCTACTACATTTGCTAAAGTGTGCAAATGATGTATCCCGCAATGCATTCAATCCAACAATGGTTGTATTTGTAATAGCATACTACTCTTTTGGATACAATAAGTAATACACTAGAGTGCACAAACATAGTTTTGGTTAATTGTGCATTATTAATCTTGGGTTCTTTTCTTTTTTTATTCAAATACAGGATACTTGTGTGGCATTGCAAGCCCTGTCTGAATATGCCATCCTGTCATATGTGGGTGGGGTCAATCTCACCATATCTCTGGCTTCCACTAATCTGGATTTCCAAGAAACTTTTGAGCTTCAATGGGACAATAAGAAGATTCTTCAAAAAGCTGTGGTAAAAATCATCCACAAACACTACTGACATTTCTACATTCTACTGTCAGAGAGGTATTTTCAGTCAGGGCCTGAACTTGATACGCCCCTCCTCTCAGCATCTGCTTGGCACATCACCCCATTTTGTGATTAGCAGTGTCAGTTTAAATGCGTGTAATTTTGATGTTGGACAGGGGCCAGTCGGTTAATGTATTTGCTTATGCTTGTGCCGGTAATCTGATTGATAAGTCTAGCATTTTCTCTCTCTCTTTGTTCAGATACCCAGCATTCCAACAGGACTGTTTGTCAGCGCTAAAGGAGAAGGCTGCTGTCTAATGCAGGTACTGTTTCTGGCAAACTCAATACCACATTCTCTCTACGGATAAACGGTTGTACTCTTCATCCTCCTCCTCCTCCTCTTCTAGAGGCGAATCCCTCCGCCAGCTCTCTTTACATGGGAAATTCAGTACTAATGTTCACATTCCTGACATTATAATGGAAAGATCTGGTAAAATTTAAGTAATTGTATGCCAGGGGTATGTTCTTTCTCCTGTAATCTACCCCTAGATAGGATGGTCTACTCAAATATTTTTGGTACGATGTCCCTTAGAAACAATAGACTCATTCTAGGCCACAGAACAGCTAAAACCACATCAGCACCTTGACGTTCTGTTCTCCGGTTGTTTGGATGAAAAGATGCAAGTTTTAAGATTATCTTTTATCTGTGAGCGAACAAATAGTTTGTAACAAAATCCCTTGCACTACACTTTTGGCACGTAGATAACAATTTGTGCTACAGACATGAATGAAACCTTAAATTTTGTGTCTCGTTTTTAGGAGACCAGGTGTACGACATTACTCCTGGTTGTCCATAAAAATTCATATACAAAAAATACTAATTTGAATGGAAATGGGGTGCCAGGCAAAGACATCATGGGGATTTATCATATGCTTGTCTACATCTCCAGATTGATGTATCCTACAATGTGCCTGATCCAGTGGCTAAGCCAGCCTTTCAGCTGAAAGTCGACCTCAAGGAACCCAGACAGGAACAGCACATCTTGCCATCCTCTCGACACATGTCTTCTCGCTCCCGTTCTCGTGATGATAACCGATCAGAGCTGAGTCGCAAGCGAAGGGCTCCTGTAGACGATGAGGACCCCGCGGCCCACAAAGATCACCTGGACTACAGTGTTAATTTGGAGGTTTGCACCAGGTAACAACGTCGACAAAAGGATTTGATGCATTTTAAGTGTATTTAGAGATTGATTCTAGATTTTAGAAGTATGTTTACAGTCCAACTCCCCCTGTACTTCCTCAGGTGGCTGCATGCTGGCTCATCCAACATGGCTGTCCTAGAAGTCCCTCTGTTATCTGGCTTCCGTGCGGACGTTGAAAGTTTGGAGAGGGTAAGATTTCTCTCTCTCTTTTTTTATTGTTCTGTATTATCTTAATCTATCCTAATCTATTGTATCTTTATTATATTAACTTCCCATCCTTTGTCACACTCACATTTTACATTATTTAAGGTAGCTAATAAAGACACAAGATTGACAAGGTGTCCCTATAATAGGACAGTGCATCTCTCTCGCTCTTTTTCCCTTTCTCTCTCCTTCTCTGCATGTGTCCTCTTGGCAGATGGACAGAGTTTACATCTGGAGGCCATTTCAAAGGAGGCAGTATGGCGTGGAATTTATCAGTCTTTCACTCTCTCACGAACACACACATAAACAAACACACAGAAGAACGGGCATTCATTTTTGGGTTGTCAAATATTTTTTTTTAAAATTATATATAAAATAAATATATTTGTAAATTTAATTAATACATTTTATAAAAATGTTATTGATATAATTATATTCTATCAAATATATCTAAATATATCTATATCTAAAATATCAGAATTATTATATATTAACTGGACTTTATATAGGATATAATAATAATAATGGCCGTTATGTTTTTATTTTATTGACACTTCTGGCATATAATTAACATGAATATAATTTATATTTATTACAAGTATATTTTATAACTGCATTACATGCTGAGGATGAAGACAGTTATATGTGTGTGTTTTGTAAATATTATTGGTTCATAAAAGTTTCTGGCCACAATCAAATGTGAGGGTTATGCAGCTCCAGCTGGGCTTACAGACCCTCCACAGGGTCCACAACAGTGGCCTAGAACAGGAAATGCTCAGGGGGGGTCAACCAGCCCCACCTCCTCCTCCAGCTGGGGGTATGTGGGTAAATGGAGGTTGGTTTAGGTCACCACTGTTGTCCCCAGTCAACTGATTGTCCCTCATTAGTCATGTTATAAGTCCCAGGCCTCATGTCCTCCACGCTAGTAAACCGATGCTACCTCTGGAGCCGTATAACGTGAGCTGACTCGACGCTCACCGCGGTGGAACGTGTCTCATTAGCGCCATTAGCCAGTAACGAGCTGGCTTTACACAGCCACCTCTGGCTGGCTCTATGTTTATTGCACGACCCCGGCTGTTCACATTCCTCGTTTCGCTATGGGAAACGAGCTTGCTTACACCGTCACGTCTCATTGTTTTAATTTATAGTAAGGGGGAGGACATGCTTGGAAGATTGTTTGCTTCTCATATATTCCACAGTGAAAATCAATACTTTTTACAATGAACAGTGCTATAAATGTCGCAATTACGACAACGATCTTTGGTCCGCAAAGCAACAAGTTTCCTTTTTTAGATTTTTATTTTGGCAACATTAACAAGCAAGGCTTTCTCTGACATCATTCTCTCTGCTGTGGCTTTTGGACAAATGAAATCACTCTTGGTCATTTATTTGGGGCTGTAGTCATACTGTGTATGTTTGTGTATGCGTGTTTATGTTCGAATGTGTCCTTGTGGCGCCAGCTCACATTGGGCCCCTCATAAACTGTGTCCAAGTGCTCGCCACCTTTCTCTTTCTCACTCACACACACACATAGGATGTTAGAATGCATTTGGGAGGAAGCAGTGTACAGATACTCACATACTGAGTGCATGACATGAGAAGCAAAATTGAGCAATTCAACTTTGTGCAAATTTGGAGTGACATTAGTGTGATAGCTAGCAGGTTTGGGAAGATATACAGTATGAAGGTAAAGAGATGGACCACTTGTATGAAAATCAATGGGAAGAATCACAACGCATACTATAGTGGCTAATCTATCCACATAATTTTTCTATGCGGACGTATGCTTTTTACTGAAAATGTGCGAGACTTCCGATTCATTAGCTTACCTTACCTAACTAGAAGAAATATAAAGTGCAGTAAACTTTTGAGTGTTATGATTACAACACTCAAATGAACCATTCATATTTTTGGTAGACTTAGTTTACTTTTATTATACAACTGATGGTATCTACATAGAAAGTGACTGAGACTTTCTATTTTTTTCCTCATTTCTCCTTTTAACGTAGCTAGCTAAATGCTAGCTTGTTTTGGAGAATCTTAGTTTATGCCCAAAACTTATCTGGCTAACCAAGTTAGCCACTTTCATAAAATAGCTTTATTATTATTGTCCTTGTAAGACAAAACCATTTGTTAAATGGCACATTAGCTTTAGCTTTGACGTTAGCATTGTTTACAGTGCTAAATAATCATTCTTTCTAATAATCTTGTTCCCAGCTGCTGTTGGATAAGCGAGTGGGGCTAAAGAGGTATGAAGTAGACGGAAGAAAGGTTCTTTTCTACTTTGACGAGGTGGGTTAATGTTGCGTAATGACAGCTTGGTGTAGCGCTAGCTGCACATTTACACAATTCAAGAGCTGTATGTTAAAAACTCGAGGTTCAAGTTTCAAATAACTCCAGGTGTTTTGTCAGGGGGGCGTATTAAAGAATTGTTGTAAAATCCCCTGGTCTCTTGTCTTTCCACAGATTCCCAGTCAGTGTATGACCTGTGTGGCTTTCAACGCCGTGAGGGAGTATATTGTGGGCAAGACAGCTCCAGTACCAGTGAAAGTCTATGACTATTATGAACCAGGTAGGTTTGGACAATCCTACTGCATACAAAAGAGTACCGTTGCAGTACCATAGTACAAAAAAATGGTGATTTTTTTTTTTTTTTTTTTTAAAGATGGTAATACCATTGTACTTTGGTATACGAATATGGTAATCTATTATTATGAATATGGTAATCACATTTTGATTGACTTTGTACAGCATTTGAAGCCACTCGTTTCTACAACGTGAGCGAGAGCAGCCCACTAGCGCGAGAACTGTGTGACGGCACCACATGTAATGAAGTGGAAAGCTCCAGCAATCATTGGACAGGTCAGTACATCTTTGTCTTCTAGTATATCTACTTCTAATAGCACATACTGTATTTGACACTTAAAGACTATTTCACCACCCTCCAGGCTTTGTGCAAGGCAGCCAGTGCAATAACATTTTTGACTGTCCGGAGGAGGAACACTACGAGCGCTGTACATGTTACCGTGACTGCGGCTATGACGGCGAGCCAGTGTGTGGTTCTGACGGCCAGATCTACCAGAATCAGTGTCAGATGGAGGTGTCCGCTTGCAGAAACGGCACACGGATAGAGCAGATGCCCTTCAGCCACTGCCCACAGAGTAAGTTCTGCAACCTACCTGTGAATTTATAGCCTAGACGTGTCTGCAAGATATGAAATCCCTTGCGCATCTTAAGGAGCCCAAGGTTTTGTAAAGCTGTATCGTTTTTGCCAAGATTTATGCCATGTGATCTCGAACCAGGTGCTACCCTCTCCAGACACTCTTAGATGAAGTCAAGCTCATTGCATAATTAGAGACATGTTTTTTCCTTCCTTTTAAGAGGTTCATTTGCAGGACTTTCAGATACACACAGGCACTGACATGTGCAAGGAAAAGCGCAGATGTTTCGGGCAAACAAACCTTCGACCTGGGGGATGGATTCAAGCAAATCTTCTTAAGAAAGGAGCTCAGAAATTTAAGATAAATTTGGAGTGCCACTCTTGGAAAAAAATCTTAAGATCTCAAATATTTACTCAAGAACATATTTTTCTAAATATTATACTTAACAACAAAATGACAGGCTTTGGTGTTACAGTATCTGATTGCATGGCGGTTCTTGCTGAAGACTCGCTGTTCAACTCAATGCAATGACGTCTTTTTGCACTCCCTGCAAATTATATCATTATATTTTCGGCGTGACTGGCTTGTTGGGAGTCCAGGGATTTCTAATGTGCCACGTATTTTAAAAAGTTAATTTTAAAGAGCCTGTCACTAAATGGAGTGTACTGTTGCATTAGCAGTCTAATGCTTAACATTTGAAACAACCCAATAAATTTATTAATGGCATACCTTTGCTTACTGATTTAAGACAAATTAGAGATTATCCTAACTTTAAGAGGGTATTTATGATGATTTTTAAGAACATTCTTTTCAGGAATTCAAATGATTTTTATGTTGTGTCTTTAGCACAATCTTAAGAAAAAAGATAAGAAATGACTTTGGGAATTAAAATATTCTTTACTTCATTCTTAAGTTAAAATAAGAAGAAAATAGCAGGTAAGAAAAAAGTTTTGTGAATCCGGTCCCTGGTTCGGATCACCGTAATGTGGATCAGAGCTTCCAAAGCATCATATTGGTCTCCTGTTGAGACATCTGGTTGTTGTTTCTTTTTTTTCCTCATATCACAGGCGACATTAAAGCCTTATCCACTTGCGCATCAAAGACAATCAAAGTGTTTTCAGTGCTTTGCAATTATCCATGTCCAGACAGGCCCGATTCAAGGAATCAAACCCCTGTTTTCGAAAAATGAGAAAGACTGAGGTGTGTGTACCTGCTTTGGTAGGAACAGCTGTTCAGGTGCTGCATTTGCGGATGATATAAACACATACATTCTCTCATACACACCAGTATATGGTGTATTATAGGGTTCTCCAAATGACAGAGTGTTTTTGTCCGAGGCCCTTTAACAGTGTAAAGAAAGGGGGGGCAGAGAGTTAGAAAAATCCTGTCACATTCCTTTCCGACGCGCGGACCAACAACAAAGGGGCTTTCTTGTTTTACAGAGGACCGCCATCAGGAAGGGGACACAAAGAAGGTTACGTGGGAAATCTGTGCCAATGTGATAGGCCGCGGTACCGTGTAGGGCTTCGCGATTGTTTTATTTGCAGGTCCCCTGATTTTGATCAAGAAAATGGTGTTCGAAGTTTTTGGAGCTGTGCAATGCAGGGTATATACCACCCTAAATCAGAATTAGTTTTGGTCTAAGTTTAGGTCGTTGTCTTTTTAATCTTAGTCTACTTAAGATACACTTACACAAGTACACTTAACTAACTTTATATATTCGGGGTTTCACTTCAATATTAAATTTTACTCACATTTTTCTATATTAAAATGTTTTATTAAAAAATGTATTTTTGTTAAATGTAAATGTATGTTTGTACATTGTAAATATTGTGATTGTTTTCAAGATTTTTTTTTATTTGGCACCAACTTTCCTAAAGATTGTGTCATTAGATTAATTTTAAGATTGTTGGTGATGTTTTAAAAAATCCAGATGTCTTATTGTCGGCCAGTGTGTTTTATTTTTGTGAATCATACAAATTGTCTGTTTCAAATAATTAATTCAAAATTCTTTAGTGATTTCAGTTGAGCATCATTAAAAACAATTCCTAGAAGTCTCCATATCGCATTTTTTATATAGTAAAATGTTTAAAAAATATATGCATAAGTAAAATTATTTAAAATGATTTAACTGGTTCGTTTTAAGTAACGTGAATATTGTAATTATTTAAAAAAATATATAGCCTATATATTTTGGCATCAAGATTTTTTATAGATTGCGTCATTAAAAAACATTGGCTAAAAAAAACATTCTTGAAGTCTCCATCACATTTCTCATTTTAAAATGTTTAAGTAAAAATATACATGGCACAATACAATTCATAATACAAAGTACAATATACATTTATTGTTAAGTTGGTTCACATAATATAGTGAAAAACATGAGAAAATGAACATGGGGGAACATTAAAGCTTATTTTTGTGTTTTATTTCGTACATTTAATTATTTATGAAAACAACAGCTGATTGGTTGAAAAGAATGTCTCGATGTCATCAAAATATCAAACCTAGTGGCATCACAAGTGCAAACAAATGATTCTAGACCTGGAACTGGAAACCAGAACACTGAGCAAATAATGTATCTAATTATTGTAAAGTATTGCAATGGACATAAATGAACATGACTTGTTTACGTATGTATTGTCATCTTACAGTGGGGGAGGCCGTAGTAGAGCGAGAACATGCTACAGGAGAAGAACCAGAACAGGAACCTATACTCATTCCTGCAGGTATCATCCTCTCCTCTTCCTACTTTTTTGAACACATCTGCGTCATGCCCTGCAGGTGTGAGCGTGTGCCACACATGGGCAGGTGTTGAAGAGTTCAACAATCAGAAGCTACATGCAAAGAAACTTATGCGTGCACAGGCCTGCATATCAGCCCAGACTACATTAATGCTCGGATAATTCGCATCCCAGCCTCCTGTCGCTCAACTCGCACCCTCCTGTATAGGGTTTGGCCTTTTCAAATACCATTAACAGCGAGCAAAAGCTAGCTTGGTTTGATTTGAAATCATTCATCAGAACTCGCAACTTACAGATTTAACAAAGCAAAACTTAAATATTTCCAAATAGCCCCTGGAACCTGCTTAAGTGTTCCCAGGTTGGAGATCAATACTGTACTACAGTATCTTTAGCAGGATTTATATCCCTCATATTCTTCATTTTATTAACCTCATTAAACAGATTGTAACATGAAATTGCACTATGAATCTATACAATTAATTCAAGATATATTCTCTGAAATTAAGTCTTCACAATATTGCTTCTCAAGAAAATGTATCTTGTTTAGCTATTTTTATTGGAAAACAGGACAGAAGTACATTATTTGTGTAGTGTATTACCCTCAATGGTCGTAATTTGATGATGAAAAACATTACAACCATTTAAGTAGCACAATTAGTTCTTAAGGCAAATTAGAAGTGCTCCTGATATCACATGCACACTCAGCTAGGTGTGTGTGTGTGTGTGTGTAGGTATGTGCGTCTGTGTCCTCTGGAAAACTCCCAGACTGATTAGACTGTCTCTTGTAGAGCTGTTAAGACTTGCCCTGTGTTGTGTTTGGGCTGAGAAAATGTGTCTATAGGGCTGTGGTTGTTGGGGTTCCTCAAGGTTATGGTTTTGGCCCGCTTTTATTAAGTTTCCTTTACCTGGATGCCACCTGTTTAAATGTTTGCAAGAATTTAGTTATTTTTTTGCTTGAGGTAATTACAAAGTAAGTTTGTTTGTCTATTAATGCTTGAGGTGACTCTTGGATTTGTCATTTGTAAATATGTTTGGGAAAACTCAGATTTCCCACATCACCTGCGTAGCAGAAATATGTGTTTTGGACATCTGTGAGAGCATTTTCTAGACACAGATTTAGCTTAGTCTTAGATCGAAAATGTTTTTTTGAAGCACAATCATGACTTGCAGTGATGTCTAACCCTAACAAAATCTCAAAAAGATTTGAAAAAAAAACCAAACAAACAGATATGCATGTCAAATAATTGATATTTATTTTACTTTTCAGTTACCTTAGTTTTAGGTATGTGAATGAATTATATATTATTTTCAAAGGAAAACATGGAAATGAGTAGCCTTCAATTTCAGGTATAATTCCAAACCGCAAGGAAGACATTTATTATCCTTGTTGATTAAGTGGTGCTGAGCAGCTGTGTTGACAAAAGTCTCTAAGCTGGGATTTGACTTTTTTTTTCTTTTTTCCCCCAGTTTTTTCAGGGTTTTTTTGGGGGATTTGACTTTGTTTTTTTAAACATTCTCTGTGGAAAGATAAATGAGTTAAGATACCCAAGCTATGAATTCCTAACATTAGAGATACATTTAAACACTTGATCTATTAAAATACAGTATAGGACAGTAATAGAATCAGCTTGAGTTGCTGCTTTATATATATATATATATATATACAGGTGAAACTCGAAAAATTAGAATATCATGCAAATGTTCATGTATTTCAGTAATTCAAATTAAAAGGTGAAACTAAGATATTTAGTGTATATAACTATATACATATGCATGATTGTAGTTTTCAGAGGGCCGAGATTTCTGTATTTAAAATACTTTTTTTAATTGATTTCATTTAATATTCTAATTTTCTGAGATTTTGAATTTTTTTTTTTTTTATAAGCTGTAAGACATTTTTACAAGACACAAATTTTTACTTTTGCCCGATATTCAAATTTTTCGAGTTTCACCTGTATATATACACGGTATATGCAAGGATCACCCCCTACTGGCCATTTTATGCATTTTTTTTCTCAGTCATGTTTGACTAGCAATAGATATTTGCTAGCTGCAGTTATTTATTACATAATTTCTTTATTAATAACTGTTAAAATATAAATTTAATTGCAAAAACATGTTTATAGAAAAAAGAAAAGCGGCCCAAAAACATACACCTGAGGAACACCACAGCCATAATAAGGGATTTTTTTATTTTTTTTTATCTTGATTTCCAGAAAAAAAGAATATCCCTGAAAAAAATCAAACAATCCTTTTGTCAAAGACAGCAACGGGATTGACTGCTTTTATTTTATAGGAGGGGAGGAGCCAGGTTCTATGGCTGAAGTGTCCTACTATTCTTACGAGTACGACCCTGACACGGACAGCTTTTCACCAGAGAGTGAGGAGAAGTTAGTGCCAATAGAAGAGGAAGAGGAGGCGGAAGACACCCCACAACTTCTGGGTGGACATATCCTCACAGTGGACACAAAGGACTCACCTGAGCGATGGTGAAATACAATTCATGTATTGCTGTCACTTAAAGAACTTTTTCATCCAAGAAATGTAAAACATAATTTACGTTTATATTAAACAACTTTTGTCTGTTTCTCTGCCTCCTTTACAACAGAGACCATTGACCACCAGCAGCAAATGCGAGAGCTCCACATTGTACATTCTCTGTGAATATGTTTGTGTGAAAGAAGGGCTGGAAAAGAGAGGTGCCCCCAGCAAGATGACAGCTCTGCGTGTGTATGTGTGTGTTTGGAAAGAGAAATAATATCAGTACTCTCTGTTTTTAAATTAATTTCCATAGCTCTTTCTTTACGTTTAGTGATGGTATGACGTCTCCCTGTATTCTTCTTGTAATCTAGTTTTAATAGTCCAGTATTTATGTTTGTAAGTATAATTCACCTAAGAATCAAATATTTTATTGTTTTTGTTTTCTATCTGTGGTATTTATTTGTAGCTAGTGCCTTTGTTCGTATGGTTCATTTTTTTATTTTCTCACTTCCATGGTCAGATCCTCCCTTCTTTCTGAACACAATCTACTTGTGTGGTTTTACACCCCGTTAAAATGTGCTATGATTGAAAGTGCACTTCCAGAGCAGGTCTTTCTTACGCAATTGTGTGTTAAGGTGTGTTGCTACTATTTTTACTTATTGATGTCTGGTTTATTCCCCTGAGAGGAGACTGCAGCTGATAAATAAGCTTCTTTCCCAGTCACCCTATGCTAAATTAGTCTTTGAATCAGAGAAAACCAACTCTGATACATAAACTGGAATATGATTTGTACAGAATATAAGCAAGTTTGACTAAACTGCAATACTAAATAAAAATCGGTAGGCCCATACAAAATATGCACCCGCAGAACTTCAAACAAAATGCCTCTGTGATCAAGTTAATTAAATATATTGTTACATTTGATTATGCATTCAGGTATCAATAAGAATGTATTACTCTCAAAGGCCTGTTTAACATACTCTACTTCTCTATCTATGCAGAAAATACATTCGCAAAGTGGCCTATGTGAATTTTGAAAATCATTGTACATTTTAATGGACCTAAGATGAATTTAACCTTCAATGATATCAAATACAACACATACAACAAAAAGTCAACGAGAATAAACTTTATAAGCAATCTGTATTGTGTGAAAGCTTTCTTTTGCTATATGCGTGAATTCCAATTTGCATACTGCCCGTTCTATATAATATGCAAAATTAGGATTAGTGCATACCAAATCATAGTATGTTGAAAATAATATCTCAGCTAGACTATTTTGTGTGGATTTTCAAAATAGGCTAACATTGCTCACAATCTGTTATAACAGGATTTTTATTTTTATTTTTTTAATGGTTCTTGTATGTGTAAAGCCTAAAGTTTACTTAAACTGTACACATACGCTACGCATTTGCCCCTGGTTAACGGCTTCAGCTTCTTCAAAGCTCGCTGAAACTTGTTTAAAGGTCCCAGCAACACATCGACCCCATGTGTTTCTGCGTCTGCTGGGTCAGCTTGTGAGAGTTTGTCTATGTTGACATCCATCTCCAGTTACCACAGCATCAGACAGCACTGTTAATGTTTAATGTTTGTTTGCTGGTCGGTGGACAAGTTCACCTAACTTCCCTCCAACTTCTTGTGATTTTTGAAAAGCACTCCCAGAATTGTATACAACGCATTTCAGTTGGATAGATAGGAATATGGTGGTACATACTCTTTTAGATGTTTCTTCAGATGTTCCTCTCAGTTGCTGAGGGCCCTGTCTATGCAGCTTTGCAGGGGGGCCCCCAGCGGCTGGTCTCCCTGGCGACCCAAGCTTGATGATGGTCTGCCTCTGCTCCGATGAACAGAGAAAAGCATGAAAGGGTAAGTGAGGGGAGGGATAACCTGATGGAGATAGTGTTACATGACAATGAATTCAAGTGATGACACCTTTGTGCTTCTGTATCTCAAACACATTTGTATATTTAATGGGTTTGGCAGCCCCTGATTGAGTCAGTCAGGTTGAATGAAGATTACTCCAGAGCATCAGTTTTCCACTTGGGTGGCTTCGGTTTTGACATTATCCGATGGTGGACGGTGGAGAACTTGACTGAACTTGTCCAATTCAAGAGAGGTCAGAAAGCAGATTTTCCAACTGATTTAGTGAAGCTAGGAAGATGAAAATGAAGAGGTCCTCGCCTACTAACCATCACCTCAGCTTTGACGATATTCTGAAGATCTAGACCTACTTTTGCGTTTTTGCAACTTGGAACAACTGATACTGACGTGAATGTTAATTCCTCCTTGAGTTCTGTTTGCTTACATTTTATGGAAAAGTTGGCATAGAGATTTGATAGTAAGTAGGTCTCTAATTCTGCAGCTAACAGACAATAGCCTATATTTCTTGAAGTAAATTGGTTAAACAGTTCCAAATGCGATCGTGACCATGAGTGAAACGGAGAGGAAGCGTCCGGTCATTGCTGGTAGAGAAAAAGGTGAGCTGTTATTTATATTTCTAAATACTAAGTGCTATGCAACAGTCTTACCTTCAATGTAAGAAACTTGTGTTTGGAGGAAATATTAGCATGAATGCTGCCTCTTGTCCAATCAAATTGGTGAACCGAAGTTCCAGCACTGGGACTATTCACAGCAGCGTCATCTTTGATTTTTAACGGGAATAAAAGCGAGGCTGTGAGGGAAAGACATAGGCTACATCTCTTCAGTGGGTTATTCTATTATGTAATGTTTTATAAAAAAAAATATTTATTTATTTTTCTGCTTACGAAACACTTTAAAAACATCTTTTCAAGACATTTCAGTAGGCAAAAAACTCCATGATGTGAAAAATTACAAGTGATTTAGGAGCTTTATACAGGTTTTTACAGCGTATGCCATTGAAAACCCTATAATTATATAATCCTAAAAATCCTATAATCTATCCCTCACTTTCATCTGTCGTGGCGCTGCTCTGAATAAAGTCTATGGGGGAATTTGCAGCGGTTCTTTCTGCAAGCTACATCATTAATGCCACTAGGTGGCGACATTGACTCTTTATGAGTGAATCATTAAATCATTTAGTCAACTGGTTCGTTAAACAAACTGGTTCATTCAAACTGCTAGGAGTGTGGTGTGGTGCTGCTAGGAGACGCGTGAACTTGGAACTATTTTCATTGGCGGAGCAAAAATAGACACACTGGCAGCATATTGCGTCCAAATACATTAGGCTACTCAATATTAACTTATTGTTTATTGAAAATAAAGTAACTCTTGTTTTTTTGTATTGTTTAAATATGTTTTTAAAAAGTGAATAAAAACATCACAATAGCTTTAAACGCAATCATTTTGGTTGACCTAAGGGTTCTTCTCACTGTTGCGTATTTTGTAAAGCTGCTTAGGGAAAATTGAGCTGCTAATTGATATTGACCTTTTTTCTTTCTTTAAAAAAATAAAAAAATGTATTTTGTAACAAATATTATGCTTCCAGTGTTATTATGTCCCCATCAAATTCTCATTTAAATGGAGAGGAGTTACTTTTTCACACTTTCAGGGAGGTTAAGATAACTGTGCCCAGGCCTGACAAAACATGCTGAAGTAAATGTGAAAGAATGTTCTGTGCTTCCAGTAGCCCTTCTTATGCACACAAACATTTGTGGGCTGATGTCATGGCATTCCCCTGGTAGTATCAGAGAAGATAGCCAAAGGCATTGTCTGTCTTCCACTCCAGGAAAAACCATCACGCCACTGCGATGAGCTCACATTCCTGCTGGGCTGCATCTAAAGGGTGTGAATCTCCCTAACAGATTCTGTCACAACTGCCTGCCAAAAAAGGCATCACTAAATATTTCTGATTACTTGCATATGTTGTGCACACATGACATGTGTTTTCCAATCTTGTCTACAGGGCCAGGGCCTGGTCGATACATCCTTCCACCGGCTATCGGCTTTGTAGGCCACGATTTTACCAAGTCAACGAGTCCTGCCTTCTCCTTCCATGGCAGGATGAGTAACAACAGTGAGTTTCTAATGACTTAGCCGGTGAAATAATTTGCAGTGAAATAAATTAGTTCAACAGAGAATAATGCAAATATAAATGGAACTCTATTTTTCTTTAAAGTCCTTTTAGCTGATTTTTACACGAGGAACATTTGCAAATCATCCATGTTAACATTTTAACTTAAAGGGATAGTTCACCCAAAAATTAAAATCTGTTCATCATATAAACCGATTGTGTCTCTTTTGACAATTTAGACTAAACCACTCGATTCATATGGATTATTTTTATGATCTATTTGTGAATTTTTAGAAGCATCAAAGTGGTAGTTGCGCAGCTGTCTATGGAGAGAGAGAAAGCTCTCATATTTCATCAAAAATATCTTCATTTGTGCTCCGAAGATGAACGATATTACGGGTTTGTAACGACATGAGGGAGAGTAATGAATGGTTGAACTATCCCTTTAAATCATTTAGTTCATAATCCTGTTAATGTCACCACAAGAGGGAGACAGCTGCTGTACATTTCCTTTGCTTATCATTAGCACCGACCTAATTTATTTTATTCATATTATATTATTTTATTTCACATTATTATTTTAAAGAATAGGGTATGATGCTGCTACATTTTGCCTCAAGGCAACTTTTTCTTGCTCCAGATTCATAATGTATTCAAAATATTATTATTTTTCCTTTTATTTTAAAATGATCAGTAAGCAAACACACACGCATATAGTAAATTATGTTTGTTTTAATTTAAAATCATGTCATAAAGGAAGTTAGTAAAAGGCTTTTGACCCCAAGTATTGCATATACTTTAAGAATTGAAATATTACTAATTTAAATACACACTTCAGTATGTTGTACATATTGGATCTGTAATATTCTGTGACATTCTAGAATTAATATTTTTAGGCATTAGCTATAAAATTCTTCAACATTTTATAAAATCAAAAGGGTCTTGTAGCCTACCTGTAGCATATTTAACAAAATAAATGCATATACCGTAAAAACATGTAGTTCTTGTGTATTACAGTTTACTTTCATATTCAGCAACACGAATACTGTGATGTAAAGTGTGACATTTTTTTTCCTAAGTGATGTAATGCTGTTTATTCTGCTTTGATTGCACAGCGCATAGCATTGACTGTAGTCCAGGGCCTAAATATCATATTGATGCCAAACTGACTCGCTTTGGAAGGGACGGCACTCCCGCCTATTCCATACATGGCAGGATGGAAAATCGAGGTAAGTCGGTTATTCAATGTGTCATTTGTTGAAACGGTTAGTGATTTACTGGTCGACTGATCCACTTCATGTCGGAACCACCAGGAAACACTTAGCTGGAATGGACTGAGTTTGACAGTTACCCTTGTTGTATCTGACAATTGCAGCAGGAACCTTCTCCACCCCTGGACCAGGAGCATACAGCCCTGAGAAAGCCCCTCTGTGCAGCACCCATCGCAAACCACCGTCCCACACCATGGGCTGCCGCACTCAGTATCGCACCGTGGACACCGTGCCCGCCCCCAACAAATACACCCTCCCTTCTCTCATGGGCTCCCACATCCTGACCAAAACATCCAGTGCCAGTTACACCATCTCTGGGAGATGCACATCTGGAGGTCCGGCCGAGGACTTATCCAAGACTCCAGGTCCTGGTAGATATAACCGCACAGATCCCAGTGTCTACCTCCCGAGGCAGCCTGCGTTCTCTATGTTGGGCAGACACGCTGCTGCGAGGGAGTCCACACTTGTACCAGGTCCTGGAACTCATAACCCAGAGAAAGTGACAGTGCACAAGCCCAGACCACCTGCTTTCTCTTTAGGGGTCAGGCACTCAGAGTTTGTGACCCCTTTAGTGGTAGATTAGTAGCATAGACCATTTTGGTGTTTTGTGGGCGGAGCCTACCTGGTGGCAGAAAGCAAGTGTGGGGTCTCTGCTGGTTGGAGTAATGGCCGTGGAGAAAGGTATTTTTCATTGTTGCGAAAGCTGTCTGGCAGGGTTTCAGGTGGGTTAGGGTTAAGTTTCTGTTGTTGCAATTCACCTTTCGGCACGCCCATTACTCCGACCAGCAGCTATCCCTGTTTTGCAGAACAGGAAGCTGTAGGAACTGTGGAGCAAACCACGGAATAAAAATATTACAAAGGTAATTGCGAGTTTATATCTCACAATTCCGACTTTTTCTAGCAATTCCGAGTTTATATCTCAATTCTGAGAAGAAAACATCAAATTCATGCTTTGATAGTAGGCTAATCATCACAGGTTTCACCAGTTCAGTCTGTCCGTTTAATGGCTTGCAACTATAAACAGCTTCAAAAATTCCTACATCTTTTTTTGGCATTCCGAATTCGTACATTTTCCCCCTTTTTGCGTGGATCTTGTCCATTTTCTTCCTTGTTACCAGTTTTTCTGCTACCACAACATGTGCGCAACTGTAGTGATGCAACTGTGACGTCTACTTGTCGTCTAAATTGTCTATTTTGAAGGCTGTATATGTAAATGCTATTTTTCATCAAAATTTCATCGCATTTTTAAAAATGTCTGATATTTTTCATACTGTGAACTCTGATGTTGGAAATATTCTGCATTCTCACACCATTTGACCAATGAATTTCCAA
Organism: Tiaroga cobitis; assembly: GCA_030578255.1. Classification (NCBI taxonomy): domain Eukaryota; kingdom Metazoa; phylum Chordata; class Actinopteri; order Cypriniformes; family Leuciscidae; genus Tiaroga; species Tiaroga cobitis. The sequence continues at coordinate 15,463,444 of CM060612.1, forward strand.
GACTGTTCCTGGTTGATTTTCTATAGTATCCGCTGTCGCTTTACATGAACAAATATTGATTGTTATGTCATTATTTAATGTCACGTAACACTGATTACAAACGAGGATGCAAGTGAGCTAATAAAAATAATATTTATTGATTTGTCAACAACAATTGAAGAACAAACAAATGTTGACTGCTCAAAATACAAGGTGGAGATGTTAACAAAAGCAGTTCAGCAACGAAAATCATTGTAGTGTACAACAAAAACTATTCCTTCTATTCACGACTGGGGCGATTACTTGACCTGAAACACCATCCAACTTATTTTACATGACTTCAGTGTAGATCTAAAGAAAACACTTTGGAGGAGGCAGCCAATTCCCCCCGGGCTCCTGCTGCCATCGGTTCTCCGAATGAAAGGGGGAGGAGGAGTAACATTTCATTACCACTGATCTGCAAATAATAAAACTTATATACAAATCACAACTTATGGAAAGAAATGCACTTATGGTCAGATCCAACCATGTAGTTTAACTTCCGATGATAATCTTGAAATTTCATTCCTTGGGAAGCGGTCTTCGGAATAGCAGAATGTGAGGCTCTGTATAAAAAGAGTGGAATCATGGTTTTGGAGAATAATGGGCAGCGTTTGCTGATAGTTGGGTCAATTTCACTCACCAGACCTAAAATGTGTCTCAAAATATGAGAGCTGCCAACCTAGACAGTAAGTAAGCTGTCAAAGTAGGTTTTAAAACACAGTCCTGGTCCACAGGTAAGTACTAACCTGGTTTATGGATCATGTAATGGATCCAGCCCTGACTTTGCTGGACTCCTAGTCCTCTCCATTCCTCCTCTGACATTAAGTGGGAGGACGGCACCAGCTTGGAAAGCTGCTTGGGAAGCATAACATGTCTATGTGGAAGGAGAGGGACAGTAAGTTAGTATGTTATTTTGACCGACATATTTTGAGTATGACTAAACAGCTTTTTAAAAAGTTTTTCACGCAATATAACTCCGCAATGACGACAGAACCCGGAAAATACGTTTTAAACAAGCAGTTTTCAATCATTTGCGGATGTTTTTAATATGAAACAGCCAAATAACATAACAGCCATCATGAAGTATCACGTCACCTCGAAACTGAAGTGAACAATTAAGTGAAAAAACGAGTGAAATTCCTAACCTGTACTCGTATTCCTCGTCGGAATACTTGTCGGAATAGTAAATCTGCTTTTTCGTTGAAGACATTTTGGGTAAATGTTAAATTCAGGCAAACTCCAATGTGAAATGCCGGAAAAACTCGCGGACGGTCGTCACAGAGTGTCAATGTTTTCCCGTAAAGGGCGCCGCTTCAGGTTTGAACTCAAACGGTCCCTCGCGCGCCTCTGATAGGTTGAGGGAGTCGCTCGCCGTTTAGGCTCCGCCCCCTCCGCGCGCGCCTGCGTTTGATTGACAGGTGTGCACGCGTGAAGAAGACCTGTTGGTCTGGTAAAGTGTGCAAAACACTCAAAATGATTTATTTAGTCAGTGCCATATGTATTCTTTTTTTTGTTATATCTGAAAGCGTCTATTGAGATCTTCTATACAAGAAAATGATTTGTAGGACTTTTTTTTTTTTACTCGTTAGTCGTGTCAGTCGTGTGAAAGTAAGTAGAAGTGTGATGCAGAAGTGTGAAACTCAATGATGGCATGTATGCTGTTTGTAGACTACACAGTAATTTACTTTGATGACCTTATATGATATGATTTGACAGTGGTAATGCGTGTTAACCTTCTCTTTACGCCAAAAAGTCTTTGACAGCACTTTTGACATTTATCCTGTCAGACGATCAAACGATGGCAAATTATAGTCTCCTCTTTAGTTCACTATTATCCTGTGTGTTTTAGACACAATTATTACACATCATTTTTCAAATATATTGTAAACCAATGTATTTTAAATTTACATTTCAATACAATTTTCTACAGAAAGTAATTTCGCCCGTCCCTCAAAAAATCTTATTTTTACAATGGAGGTCAATGGAGGAATAAACTACAATACACATGCCCCCGAACCCCCCAAGAGAAACAGAGGTCCACCTACCACAGTTTTACCTAAAATCCTGTGAGAAACACTGGTATTGCTGTTCCAATGGAGCTTAAAGTTTTTTTAGGGGTGTTCATCATGGTGGAGTAGCTATAGTTTAATTGTAGTAATAAATTACAATTTTGCACTAATTTTATCTGTTGGATCTCACTCGTTCCTACTCACGTATTACATGGCACACTTATTTATTTATTTTTCTTTTTTGGGGGGGGGGGGGGGGGGGGGGGGGGGGGTTAAAAATATGGTTAAAAATAACCATTTTTAATAACAATTACAATAACAATTTTTTTAATAATTGTTAAAAATAACAATTATTTTTCAAAAATTGTTGCTGCATACCCCTCTTGCGCCCCTGGGCCTAATCTAAGTGAACTGTGAAACCATGCAGGCCTATCTGTTAAAATCAGACAAGTGTGATAACTTGGTGCAACTAACTCTTGTCATGACCATTTAAAGCTACCAAATCTGATACGATATATGTGGAACAATGCTTGAAAGATATGATGTGACTTAACTATCCACAAAATACAGTTTACAAAGAGCAGAACGACCACATGAATTACATTGGTAACACATAACTAAAAGTTCATCCACCTAGAAAATCTTAAAAGTATAATTTAAGCAACTTCTGTATAAAAGAAGTGCTTTAACAAAAATACAAGCATCGCCGTTTTCCAACAAGTATCACAAAATCAAAGAATTTCTTAATAATGTATCAAGCTTTGTTCTTAGATAATGGTTATCTTTTTGAACATTTGAAAATATAAAAAAGGACACATTTTAGATTGAGTTGTTTGAGGTGGCCGAGGTTTGCTCCATTTTTTCTTCTTTAGTTTGTTGTCGTCTCTTTTTTTCAGATGCTTTAACGTTTAATGTCAGGGCTGCTGATTTGACCACAGTGTTCCTGTGACCTTTTTAACAAGCGCATATCGTTTCAGTACACAACGACGAAGTATACAGCCAAGCGAAGAAGGCATCAGAAAGTCTCTTTATTGTTTGTCTTTCACTCCTCAATGCGTTAGTCATCAGTTTAAATGACAAATGATTTGCTCTTTGTGTGGTGCAGTAATATACATAGTGTAGTTTTTAATGCCATGTTGTGCAGAACACACTTTTTTCACATTGTATTCCTTTTTATGCTGTACTCTACTGTTGTTTTAGAAAACGACTCAAGCTTGCTAGAACTTTTAACTAAAGGTTAACCTCAGTGACTCTTTTGTTAATGAATTACACGGTTTCCGTTTTACAAGTAAAGCGTAATAACTTTTGTTCAAGCTATGAATTCGAATGAGGAATGCTTTTGTGCATATATTACCGATTCAATATTTAGCACAGTCTGCTTGTTACAATTTAAATATGCTTTTTATACTCAGACACACTGAGGTGCCACCTTTCGACAACTCTTAGCAGCATCTACCATTAGTAAGTTAAGTTGTTTAAGCATTTTTCAACTTAACAAATATTGACAATTGTGTTAAAGTGCATAATACACCAGTAACATGATTGGGCATGTCATTGCAGGAGGTGTGTTTTTGTGATGCTGTGGGTTCCTGAACAAGGACACATGGTTCTAGCCTGTGTTGGTTTGAGTGGTTTCTCTCACCCTTCGGGCTCAAACTTCACATCTGTCGACTCTTATGTGCTGTTACCCTTCCTCTAAATTCAAACACATAAGTTTCTATGTTTTGGTGCTTGTGTGCGTTGCAACCTACTGCAGCACTAGATTTGGTGAGTGATGATCGTCTTTCATGTATATATTTAATCTTTCTCTACATGAATATATTTAGTGATAGCATTTTGTGATACATTGCTACAAATGCTTTAAGAGGATGTGGTAAATGCCTGCCATGTGGAGGATGTATTTTCATTTGGTGGTAATTTTTTAAGAATGCAAATATTAAAATGGCACATTCACCCACGTTGACCACAATTTGATGTTTAATGTCATGATAATATGTTTGAGCAGATGAGGCTAATGAACTCGCAGTGCATGTCACCTACTGTCTGGCATTGATCTATTTATGTACATGTGACTTTTACTCAGTTGGAATATTTTTTATCAGATTTAAAAGTAGTACTTGATTTTCCACGTTGGCACAAAACAATGTAGTAAATATGCGTTTTTTCCCACTACATTCATGATTAATGTCGTCACATCTAGTGAAAACTGCTGTAATCAATGATTATCTTTGACTCAACATTAAGGTAAAATTACCTTGTTTGTAAGTACAGCGGTCAAACATGTTCTGGTTTTTCAGGAATCAGAGAGAACAAGTGGAAATCCCTTGTTTTGTGTTATATAAAAATTGAGTGGCCTAACAAATAATAAAATGTGTTTAGTACCATATTAATGTGCAGTTGCTCTCACAAGTTTACAAATCCCATTTTTTACATGCATTTACAACAAAAAAAATCGTTCAGAAAGACATTTATATTAAAAAAAATGTTTTAAATAAGAGCAAAATTAAAAAAGAAATAATAAAACATTATATAAAATAATTTGTTAATTTCAACTCTAAATGGTTGAGGCGCCAATGCACAATATTAAAAACCGAGGGCATGTAAACTTTTCAACAGAATGATATTATGTATAAATTAAATTTTTATTTTCTCTGGTTGAATAGGCTATATGTAAATGTCCGTTATGTCAAAATTATTTTTATGATCCCACTTATTTAAAAAAAAATGCATCTGGCAGTCTGAGATCACACAGTAGCCCTCCCCTCGGTGCATTGTCGATTTTAGTGTGACAATTCACGATAATTTACTTAATTAAGGCCCTAGTGGCGGTTCTAGAGGGAGGCCAGGGGGGGCCAGTGCCCCTGTGACAAAAAGCTTGGCCCCCCTTGTGGCCCCCCTAAATGTGGAGTTTGAAATAATTTTGAAAAAACTGTTTTTTGCTATCGTTGTAATCGTATGCGTATTATTTTTTATTATTCTATCTTTGTGGATTTGCATTTTCACGTGACAATTCGCATCACATTCGCGGGAATCGCGGCAGAGTAGGCTAACGTCTGTCTCCTGCACGCGAGAGAGGAGAGAAGGAGAAAGTTGGTAAATGTCAGTTCAGTTGTAAGTTCATTCTTTATGTGCGTATGGGGTGTGATGATGTGTAGCCTATTGTCTATTATGATATTGTAATCATTGTTTTAACTATGTACGAGGCACTGTGAGCTGACATCGCATTTGTCTATCGTCCTTTCACTGCTGTGTGCAGTTCATAGGTAGGCTATGTCACCAAATTAGTTTTTGTATTATATTTATATCATATTATGTTCTTATATTAGAATATCACATCAGCAAGAGTGCCGTTTTCCCGTGCACAATTGCAACTGTGATATTTATGTTATACAACAGTTAAATTAACAATAAGTTAACTTTGGGAGTTACTTTTTAGACACAATATTGTCAATATTGTTTGTTTTCCCTTTATTTCGCCGACTAGAATTTCATAATGAAACCGTAGCAGAGTCTTAATGCAAACAGACAGCGATGATTTATTGACTAGTCTGAAATCCGCGTTTTGAACGAATCACTTGCTTCTTTCCCGAATGAATCAGCCGTTTGAACAAATCGGTTGAATGAATGAATCCCTCTTAGCTACAGGGACTTGCCGCCGCCTACTGGTGGTTTTAGTTTCATATTTAAAGTATCCTTTAATTAAAACGTTAAAATTGGAAATCATTTCATATTTAAATATTGATTTTAAAAAAATCTCATAGCTTTATTTATGCAATTGTAAATGGAGTGTAAATATATTAATGCCACTTCTGTGTCACCTCTGCACTGCAAAGATGGATTTTGATTGAATTAATTAATTTGACTGGTAACAGTGGTACTGTATAATTATTGTATAATTAAGTATTATTGTATAAATAAGTATAATTATTGTTTAATTTGAATGTTAGTATTTGACATAAAAGGTGATGCATTGCATAACTCTAAATAAGTTTAGAAAAAATGTCCATAGGTAAAAATGCCCCTGGAAATCAGTTTAAGGTGGCAAATATTGTTCCTTAATTAAGAAATGTATTTCTGTCACTGCTGTGAACTGACCACTGCATATAATATGAAAAATATTAATATCTCCGTGAGTCAGCTGTCAACAACAGGCCTAAACCAGCCATGGCACCAGCACAAAAACACAATCAGTAAAATATCATCTAATTATTTTCAACAAAACGTTGAAAATATTTAAATATATTTTTGTCAATATTGCACACCCCTACGGTATTAATTTTGATTTCTTTAGGTCTTAAAAAGCCTTAAATTTGACTTTAAAAAGTGTGCAGGAACCCTGTAAACGGTTAGACGTAGTTACCTAAGTCAGTTATTTTCAGTAAATGAATTAATAAGCTTCTTGGTCCCCATTGCTTTTGCTCTATAGTTCTCAAAATGAAGAGAAAGAAGGACATCATGTCTATTACAGTTACTGTGACTAATACTGAATATGTAATGCAAATGTAAAAATATAATGGAAATGCAAATACATTGTTAATGATTATAAACACGGTATTTTGCCTGTTAATGCCTGCAGCAGTGCAGAAAATGATAGGACAACAATAAGGTCTAAATGTAACTGGCCCCTCTAACAGTACAACTGGCCCCAGCTTGGCCCCCCCAGTTGAAATGGGCTAGAACCGCCACTTAATTTAAGGGAATGGTGACATGAGGGTAAATATGAAGGATGGGTCCGATTCCTCCAGAACTGAGCATTCATGGCTCTCTGAAGAGAAGGGAACATTGAATGAGTGATGTAGTCTTGTTTTCTCATTTTCCCGCTTTTATGCACTCTTTTGTGGTTTTGCTTTTAGCAAAGATATTGATCCAGACTGTGACCCTGCACGTGCACTCTCACTAATTGCAAATGGTCCCGGTGACCCCATTCTTGAAGCCAAAATTACCCCAGCTAGGCGTGCAATGCATGTGACAAATGGAAAAACAACAAAATCTCTGCGCAACACCTTGGAGAGGTTACCCAAGAGCTGTTGATTTTGGAAAATTAAAAAAGCCATTTGTGAGTCATGAAGCAAGCATGAGGCTTTGTCAACACCACAAAACTTAGGTTTCCACCTAAATAGTCTGCACACATAGGCAACGTTAACGGAACATAGAGTATTTTAAGTGCTTCCTGTTTATTTGGCCTTGTGGAGTCTTTGCGTTTACTTTTTGGGCAGTTGCGAAAAAGTGACGTCAGTGCAGAGGGAAGAGACTTTGTCAAACAGGCACCACGTCTTGCGCAAGTCCTGTAAATGTGACAACTCAGATGTTTTCTTGACTTCGACAGCAAGACAAGAGCAGAGGAAGTCTCAACAATCGTTATCTTATCCATACTGCAGCAATATGAAGAACACAGTTTGGATGGAGAAGCAAGTAATGCTGTTGTGAGGTATTCTATTTTATTCTATATTAACTGGTGTAAAAGATGCCTTGATGTCTTGAGTACTCGTATGTGTGCACTGTGTAACAAGCTACTTAGATATTATACTGTTGGCCTTGGTGTTTTGCTCTAATTGTTAATTTGCATTAATCATGGACGTCTATAAATCTTAGAGAAAGCTATCACTATCATTCCAGTTCATCTCAATGGTAATTGCTTAAATGGTAAAGTCCCAAGCCTTTTACTAGTGACTATCCTGATCTGTGACATACTGTAAAAGGCAGCAGATGAGTAAAAATATAAGTCCATTTCGTGTTTTTTAAGAGGTAGTTCAACTGAAAAAGATTATTATTTTTCATCTTCATTTACTAACCCTTATGTTTCTTCTCTGGAACACAAAATAAGATTTATTGAAAAGTGTTGGGGCCCAAACAACATTGGACCCCACTGACTTTCCCTGAAGAACACGGAGACATTTTCATTTGTAGGTGAAAATTAGGTACTGGTAAAACATCTACTATAATATAACAAATTATTATCAATAACTAGACATGGTGAAAGAAGTTTTTGCTGCCAGATGGTGTAGTTACAATATTCACCACCAGGGGCTAACTGTCCTATGCTAACCTTGATCCCATGAAATGAACAGCGAAGTCAGTAATTTATGCACTACTAGCATCACCAAACAAAACTGGAAAAACAACTGTTATTTCTCGGCCGAACTCACATCAGTGTTGTCGAGTTGGGCTAGTTGTCGGGATGCTCAAAAAAAAGTGATGTTTTGATAGCGCCACAGTATTTACATCTTTCAGAGGGATAGGGAAAAGTATTGTAGCATTCAAAACGACACACATCACCTTTGGCTAATCCTGTAGGACTGAATGGCTTTGTTAGTGTCAGTGTAGGATATGTGCAAGATGCTGTAAGGAGGTGCTCAGGCAGATGTGTATTAGCTAATGTTGTCTGGGTTGGGCAGGGCTAATAGACAGACCATAACACTATGACATCATCAAGAGAGTGGGGGCAAGCTGGGCTGAGAGAGAGACAGGGAGAGAGGGAATAAAGAAGAGAGGGAGGGATTAAGCAAGCCACAGTAAGGGACAGAGAAACTGTCAGAAAGCAGAGAGAGAGAGAGAGAGAGAGAGAGAGAGAGGACGCAGGGCTAGACTCAGTCCGCACAGAACCTTGTGGGTTTCTCCATTTCTTCCACTGCATTTTTCCCTTTCCCTTGCCATCCCCCCTTCCCCTCCCTCTTCCCCCCACTGTCCTCTCCGCTCTGGACCGCTCCTCCGGGCATGCTACTTAAGCCCAAGTATGGCCGCTTCCGGAACGACTCTGTGACCTCCTCCGACGACCTGATGCAGAGCCTAGCCATGAGCGGGAAGATGGTGGCCACGTCGGTGGTCTCCTCGTCCGCGCCTGGCTTGGAGCTGCCGCCCCTGGAGACCGCTGCCCTTCCTCCGCCTTCGGCCCAGGTGCTGGCCGACTCACCCGGGTTGGACGCCGAGCAGGACGGGACCACCACCTTTTGCATGCTCATTCCCAAGATGCCCCAATGGAAGTTTTCCAACTCGTTGCTCAGCCGTAGCCCGTCCAATAGCAGCTCCGGCTCCAATTCCAGCAAGGAATCCAGCAGGGCGCCTCCAACCGATAGTTCCCCTGCTACGGCTTTCGGGGGGGCGACCGCCCCCAGTGGTCCTGTGGCAAGTCTTGCAGCTGTGTTTAACTCCTGTGACCCTGTTTGTGTGGGTCCCTGTTCCCTACAGGCCGCCAGGAGGCAGAGGGCAAGTCCAAGAGAGTCCAGCGCAGGGGCCGCCGAGGGGAGTCCAGGTGGATCTGGGAGCTTCAGGACCGGGATGAACCGGAGGAACAGGGTGGAGGGAATATGGCTGGGAGATAACTTTACCCAGAAGGGCAGCTTCATCAATAAGCCCTCGCAGGGGTGGTTGCACCCAGACAAAAAGATCAGCAGCACAGGAGCTTCGTACATTGTCAGGGTGAGTCCCCTGCTTATCATCTTGAAATCTCAATATGCTTTCCGCCTAATGTTATTTTGCAGGTCTGCAGCGTTGTCTATATGCTGCTTTGTGGTGTTATCAATAATCATTCATTCACAATCATTGCACCTTCTAATGCAGCTCTGAAGCCACGGAGAGAGATTTGACTCCCCTTGCAGCTTACAAACAACTGCAACATCTTGTCCTTTCAAAAGCTGAGTTCAGGCAAAACTGCTTATGATATGAGAACAATGGGGTTCTGTTCACTGCGGTGTATTGGTTATGTCAGGGTGCAATTGCCTGAGGAGAAAGGAGGAATATATAATTTAATCCAGATATATTGCTTTGTGTGGTACTGCGTCAGAGCAGGGGGCAGGCGTGGATAAACAATCTGCAGATGTAAACAACTAAACTAGAAGGGAGGAGGAGGTGGAGGGTGGCTTATTGTTTATGGCTCAAGATGAGTTTTTATATTCAAAATTTATATTTGATCCCAGGATGGACATTTGAGCAATTCCCAAATTTCCATTTTGGGATCAATACGGCTTTATATGCATGCGTTTTCTCTTAGGAATAATAATGAAATTGCGATTAAAATTAGCATAGCATTAGCAAATTTGAGTTCTTTAAGCTCATGTTCAATAAACATTGAAAACGTATTTGATTTATTGTTTATTTAGTTTGTAATGTTGAAGTAGACAAATCCTGTTAGATAAAACATAGTCGGCAAAACAGTGTAGGCTAACCAATAACAGTTTGGTAGATGCTGTGGATATAAGTCAATATCTTCAGCTCTGGGCTGCATCTTGGTCAATCAAGGGTAATAATGTTGGCAGACTATTTGACGTCAATGACAGTGATCCTCTCTCAACTCAGTTTCTCACCCCTCCGCCCCTGCACTCATCCACCCCACACAGTGTGTTGCAACCACACGGCCCTCTCTCCAACAACCCAGACTGGGCCTGCGCACGCTCCTTAATTGCATTACACAGGCACCATTCATTCGTTTATTCAATTACGTTTAATCACAGTCATTTGTATCACATGTGTAGCAGAGGAAACAGGCATGGAGGCGGGCAGTTAGCCAAATAACACTATGGCATGTTGGTATACCATAAATAAAGGGATTTTAGTTTGGCTAAAACTATGCTAAAACTAAAGCTACGCAAAAGCATGTATTTTTTTTATTATAATCTGCATTTCCGTGGGTGAATAGGAAGTTGTTTAAACTTAGACTAGTTTGTGTTATTCCTAGATGACAAAATTTCTAAGTACAAAACACTACAAGGAATAGAAATTTAAAAGCAGCGCACAAATTTATTACTCTTCACCTCATATATAGGAAGTATAAACCTCACTGGTCATTTTCTCTAGTGCACACATTTTCTGGGCAACCCCCCTCTGTTATAAATAATAGTGTGTGTGTGTGTGTGTATATATATATATACACTCACCTAAAGGATTATTAGGAACACCTGTTCAATTTCTCATTAATGCAATTATCTAATCAACCAATCACATGGCAGTTGCTTCAATGCATTTAGGGGTGTGGTCCTGGTCAAGACAATCTCCTGAACTCCAAACTGAATGTCAGAATGGGAAAGAAAGGTGATTTAAGCAATTTTGAGCGTGGCATGGTTGTTGGTGCCAGACGGGTCGGTCTGAGTATTTCACAATCTGCTCAGTTACTGGGATTTTCACGCACAACCATCTCTAGGGTTTACAAAGAATGGTGTGAAAAGGGAAAAACATCCAGTATGCGGCAGTCCTGTGGGCGAAAATGCCTTGTTGATGCTAGAGGTCAGAGGAGAATGGGCCGACTGATTCAAGCTGATAGAAGAGCAACTTTGACTGAAATAACCACTCGTTACAACCGAGGTATGCAGCAAAGCATTTGTGAAGCCACAACACGCACAACCTTGAGGCGGATGGGCTACAACAGCAGAAGACCCCACCGGGTACCACTCATCTCCACTACAAATAGGAAAAAGAGGCTACAATTTGCAAGAGCTCACCAAAATTGGACAGTTGAAGACTGGAAAAATGTTGCCTGGTCTGATGAGTCTCGATTTCTGTTCAGACATTCAGATGGTAAAGTCAGAATTTGGCGTAAACAGAATGAGAACATGGATCCATCATGTCTTGTTACCACTGTGCAGGCTGGTGGTGGTGGTGTAATGGTGTGGGGGATGTTTTCTTGGCACACTTTAGGCCCCTTAGCGCCAATTGGGCATCGTTTAAATGCCACGGCCTACCTGAGCATTGTTTCTGACCATGTCCATCCCTTTATGGCCACCATGTACCCATCCTCTGATGGCTACTTCCAGCAGGATAATGCACCATGTCACAAAGCTCGAATCATTTCAAATTGGTTTCTTAAACATGACAATGAGTTCACTGTACTAAAATGGCCCCCACAGTCACCAGATCTCAACCCAATAGAGCATCTTTGGGATGTGGTGGAACGGGAGCTTCGTGCCCTGGATGTGCATCCCACAAATCTCCATCAAGATGCTATCCTATCAATATGGGCCAACATTTCTAAAGAATGCCTTCAGCACCTTGTTGAATCAATGCCACGTAGAATTAAGGCAGTTCTGAAGGCGAAAGGGGGTAAAACACAGTATTAGTATGGTGTTCCTAATAATCCTTTAGGTGAGTGTATATATATATATCTTGCTTCCTTTCTTTCTCAAAGAGTGTGCTAAAGTAACGCTCTCCTTACAGCAAAATCTGGAGTTTGCTATCATCAAAACAGTAGTCTATAATTAGTTCCCATGAAATTAAATTAGGACAAGATCAGAAAATGTCTACCTTCACTGCTGACACACCAGCTACAATGCATGTGACATCACTGAATGATTTTTTCACTTGTTCTGCCAATATGAAGACATGTATGTGTATATTTATATATATAATTGCAGATTTTGCTGTATGGAGTGCATTAATTTATCACACCGCATGTTGGCCGACAATGAGGTTTTTGAGAGAGAGAGGAAGCAAAAAAAATGCTGTAAAAGAAAAGGAAGAAGATTCATTACACTGATTGAACACTTCCCGCTGCTGACTAACGTAGTTAAGATGTCTGCAATTGCTTGCTTAGATATAAATGAGCCGGTGTCAAGACATGCTCTTTAAAAATAAAAATAAAAATAAAACTTAAAGGGACAGTACACCCAAAAATGACAAATCTCATTTTCTCTGCCTCCACCTCTGACTGTCTTTCATTTGTGGAAAACCAACAAAGACATTTTGAATACATCTCAGTGTTGTTTTGGAGCCCACTGACTTTCATTATATTGGCAAATAGCTCTTCAAAATATCTTATTTTTGTGTTCCACAGAAGAAAGACAGTCATACAGGTTTAGAACGACATGAGGGTGAGTACATCTGAGATTTTTCAGTTTTGTGTGTACTCTCCCTTTAAGAGAAAAGGAGTGATTGCAGAAAACATAAATGCAATGTTAGAGGGACTGATTTATATTCATAGAGAACATTTTTAAGGTCATAATCAGTTCTTTGGGACTTCCCCAATGCACACTTGTACAGTATTTGTTTAAGAAGCAAACACAGAGGATGCTGATTTCAAGAACAACATCAAAAAACTATTGTCTTAAAGATATACTTAACCCAAAAATTAAAATTCTGTCATTATTTGCACACCCTAATGTTGTTCCAAACCTGCATGACTTTTTATGTTCTATGGAACAAAGAAAAGTGTTTTTTTCATCCATAAACTGGACATCAGTGGGCTCCAGTGTTGTTTTATTCCCAGTATTTTTCAAAATATCTTCTTTTGTGTTCTGCAGAAGAAAGTCATACAGCATGCAGAATAAATGATGACAGACTTCTCCTGATTGGGTGAACTGGCCCTTTAAGCTGGAAATTTACTCCATCTTAAGTTTCTAACTGTCATATCTAAGGAAACCACTTTGACTCAACCATTGGCCACATGACCTGTGCTTTGGGTCGAGGTAGGCGTATGCCTCCGAAATCCTTTACCCAGCCTAAGACAACAAAAATGATCTGATTACTTTCTACAATCATCCGTAACCACAAACTCCTTTATTCAGACATATGTCGCACTGTCAGTGTGGGGGTGGGCATCTTGCGATATGTTCCTGTGACCCTTTTGAACGCATTAGTGACTAACTGCCGAATAGATATTCCCCTACACCTTCATCAGACCACTTTCCACGTCCCAGAAGGGCCAGACTGCAGTAATACCTCTTATCCACCCCCACCAGTCATGATGTGGTTATTGCCGTCAATCTCCTCACACTTCGCGGTAATTACCTTCCCCAGCACAGCTATTATGTCGTCTTTTTCAGAACCGCCGAGAACAAGCTGTCTTTCTGAAATTATACGTTTAGTATTTATCTGTGATTATGCGGCGTTAGGCTAAAGACGCATATGCACCCTGCTGCCATTATTGTGCAGTTAAACCATCCTTGTGTGTGTGTGTGAGAGAGAGAGAGAGAGAGAGAGAGAGAGAGATAGAGAGAATTGTTGCTTTGGTTTTCAGCATCTACATCATGGACTACATCATAGATACATATGTCCATGAAGCAATTATGACCTCTGCGAAATTAAAACTAATTAAGTATAATGAAAGTAATGTGTGTCATTTTGTGCTCTCTTTTTTTTTTTTTTTTTGCAGTACATGGGCTGCATTGAGGTTCTAAAATCGATGAGATCTTTGGACTTCAGCACAAGGACACACGTCACCAGGTAAAGTGTTTTTTATTTGGATATTACTGAATCTAGATCTTTTTTTAAGCACACACTTTTGTACACAAATACCTCACCCTCCATGATTTTGTTTTGTTTTGCTTATTAGTTTAGTTTTTAGTTTTAGTTTTTGTATTATTTTATTCAAATTTTTATTTTGGAAATTTCTCATGTTTCAAATCATAACCTCACTCTCCATGCTTAGTTTAGTGTAGGTTAGTTTGGTGTGTGTATACTATATATATAGTATATAGTATATTAGTGCTTTTAAATTGATTAATCGCATCTAGCATAAAAGTTTGTAAATGTATGTGTGTGTATATATATATATATATATATATATATATATACACTCACCTAAAGGATTATTAGGAACGCCTGTTCAATTTCTCATTAATGCAATTATCTAATCAACCAATCACATGGCAGTTGCTTCAATGCATTTAGGGGTGTGGTCCTGGTCAAGACAATCTCCTGAACTCCAAACTGAATGTCAGAATGGGAAAGAAAGGTGATTTAAGCAATTTTGAGCGTGGCATGGTTGTTGTTGCCAGACGGGCTGGTCTGAGTATTTCACAATCTGCTCAGTTACTGGGATTTTCACGCACAACCATTTCTAGGGTTTACAAAGAATGGTGTGAAAAGGGAAAAACATCCAGTATGTTGTAGTCCTGTGGGCGTAGAATTAAGGCAGTTCTGAAGGCGAAAGGGGTCAAACACAGTATTAGAATGGTGTTCCTAATAATCCTTTAGGTGAGTGAATAGATATACATATATATATATATGTTAGATGTGATCAATTTAATTGCAATTAATCGATTTGACAGCACTAATATATATATATATATATATATATATATATATTATATTTTACCTTACCCTCCATGTTTTTAGCTAGTTTATTTTAATTTTCTGCTGAAACAAGTTTTTTTATTTATTTTATTATTACGTAATTTACATTTGAGTGATATATTTCACATGTAAGCAATATATTATCACTTTGCGGTTCACTTTTTGTGTGCCAAACCATGTTTTAACGTACGTAAGTGTGCACGCTTGCATTAGGTCTTAGGTGTATATTTATTTATATGTGTGCAAGCATGTGCATTCTTGTAGGGGGTGACGGGGCGGAGCTCCAGATTCCCGAGGGCAACAGTGGAGTCCCTCTCCCTGCCCTTGCTCATCGATCAGCAGAAACCCGAACCCATGGCCCACAGTGGGCTAAAGTGCAGATAGCACAGGCGAGATGGAGACGGAGTGATATAGCCATGTATTATTAACGACTCCAACTAATGACTGTGGAGGCCTTCTGGGGCCCAAGATGATGCAGATTGCATGGGGTGGAGTTAGAGTTGATAAACAAGGATGACTGGAGAAGAGTGATTGTTTTGAGTAGAGAGCGGCAGTCTGTTATGACATTATAATGGCTATAATGGGAATGCTTGGAACAGGCTGCATATTTAGCCAGAATCTATTTTGCAGCAGAAACGAACGGCTTGTAAATCAGCTGATTTGCGGTGCTCCGGGGAAAGAGGGAGTGTGGGTGGGCTCTCTCATTTGTCATTGTCATGGAGTCTGGCCTAGAAGCAATTTCCATTAGAACAAAGAGGCAAAACACACACAGGCGTGAACATTATTAATTATAATAAACATTATTATTATAATCTTGCAACACAAAACACACCAATGGAAATGGTCACAATCACACTTTCCAATGCTTATCCTATAACATTTATTGGAAAAATTCCCTGAAAAGTCCTTTGCTGGGACAGTTGGGACTTTTAAATGATTAATGGGCTATTTGATAGCATGCTGGTGTTTCGAAGTCACTCCGTCCACTGTTGACCTCACAACCCATCATGCCCCTCTGCCAAACTCTTCACAGCTATTGAAATTGTTTCACAAATTACATTTTTTTTTGTTGTTGTATTAGTCGTATTAAGGAACCCATCACTACTGTGAGTTTTGGAGAACAATTTTACAATTTGTGGTGTTTTGTTTTTGTGTTTTGTTTGTTTTTATTTATTTTAAAAAAAAATGGTTTGGTTTGTTTTCGTTTTGTTGAGCTGAAATAATTTCCTTGATTTATTAATTTGTTTGATTTTATTTTATTATTTTATTTTTTAGGTTGTGCCCTCCATGATTTATTGTTTTCGCTTTGCTCTGTTTATTTTTTAACACTGACAATACACTTGCAATATTTGAATAAGCTTTATTCTCAGGCTCAGAGTCATGCCTTATTTATTTTCATACAGCGGTTGCACTGAAACAGAAGGGAAATGTTTTTGTGGGTTTTCTGGGTATGTGAGATCTGGTAATACCTCTCTAATAGTGCTCTTTCTCTTTGTGTGTGTGTGTGTAAACACAGGGAGGCCATCAACAGGTTGTGTGAAGTTGTACCCGGAGGAAAAGCTGCCTGGAAGAAGAAAGTAAGAGCAAATTGCATTTTTGGCCCCCTTTTTTTTATTAAGCACAAATCTAAGAAGATTTAGTGATATCCAAATACTTGTTTTGCTGCCCATTTTAGACCACCAACAAAACCCTCCAGTCTATCATGGGGAAGAGTAACCTACGTTTCGCTGGAATGAGCATCGGCGTCAACATCTCCATTGATGGCTTGAGTCTACTCGTCCCCACCACGCGACAGGTCGACCCTCTAGACAGGATAACCCCTTAAATCATATCAGCCTCACCCCTCAACCGATTAATCACAACATTATCATTCCTATACGGTGTTGAGGAGTTACAGTAACTCTACAAAACTACATTTTTCAGTGGCATGACTGCAGCTTAACAACTGATCAAGCAGATATAATAAGCAAACATTTCAAAACTGCCTTTCCTTACTTGTGTAACTTTGGAAAGTTTGATTCATTTTAGTGAATCAGTTATGTTAATGAACAGATTCAGATTTATTTCAAGTTCCTATGCAGTACTGTAGTAAAATAATACTATTCTTGTCTATGTTTTGACTGAATTGCTTAAATTAGATTAAATTAAATTAAAATTAAATTGAATTAAAAATGTAATTAAATTGCTTAAAGTTTTCAATTTTTCCTAGTTTATACATTTGTTGGTAAAAGTCTGACCAATTGAGTTAATTCAACAAAACGTTAAAAAAAAAATTAGGGCTCTGATTAAATTATAAATTATATCTGTCACGAACTGCTCCGAGGAGGTTGCGGATCCAAATGCAGTTTTATTGAAAGGGTAATCCAGAATCGTAGTCGAAAACAGGCAAAGGTCATAAACACCGGGTAATCAGTCCAAACAATAACAGGGTCAAAGGGGCACAGGCAAAAACAGAGGAAACCAAGAAAACCGGACAGAAGATCGAACATCAAGATAAACAAAACCAGGAGACTGCTCGCAATTGCAGTGTGACACTAAACAAGACTTCGCAGATAATGAATGAGAAAACCAGGCTTATATGGGGTGAGCTAAACAAGATAATGAGACACAGGTGAATGTGATAATGGATGAAGAGTCCGGGCAGGGAGTTATGGGAGATGTAGTTTGTGAGGGAATGACAATAGTCTGATGTGGAGTGGCTCTCAAGGGCACTCCAGCTGGTGACTGTTACAATATCATTTGATAGTTATTTATTTAAATAGATATTGCCCCTTTAAGCTTTGCATACTTTCCCCCGACACTGACTGTTTATTTATTTATTTTATTATAATTTTTTATTAATACAATTTGAATTGATGCAGACATCACACTTTTTCATCTCTTAATGTAGGTGATTGCCCATCACCCCATGCAGTCCATATCTTTCGCCTCTGGTGGAGACTCGGTAAGACCTCTAAAATACATGTTTACTGTTCAAGGCCTCTTCTTAAAGCTCATATCATTTCTCTTCACATTTAAAACTGTAACTTGATTCCGACTCTGATTTCATCGTGTGTTGCAGGATACACCCGATTACGTCGCCTATGTGGCCAAAGACCCTGTCAATCAAAGAGGTATTTTTATTATATTTTTACTAATATATAAATAAAGAAATAAATATATATATATATGTGTTATTTTATTGTGTATGCATATTATGCTCAAAACAAAAATAAATGTTGTTAGAGTTATGGTCTTCAGTTGGCACATGTTGAGCTATGGTGCTTGTTTGGGAAAAATCGGTTTGATCCCAGCTCGCGTCACGTCCCCAATTCCATTTCCCATTGATTTTCCTTCACTTTGGTTTGTGTCACTGATTATTTTGGCAAGATTTCTCACTTGTGCATAATGTTACCTTGTTCTCATCCCTCTAGCGTGTCACATCCTGGAGTGCTCTGAAGGTCTTGCCCAGAATGTGATCAGTACCATCGGCCAGGCCTTCGAACTGCAGTTCAAACAGTATCTACACAGCCCACCCAAAGCCATTCCCACCATGGATAGGTGAGATTCACATAACTTCCCTTGAACCATGGGCCTTGTTTGTTTGGGCTTTTGGATGCTTCAAAACATGAAAATGACAGTAGTTTCTCTATCGTTTTATCTGCAGTCAATGTTAAACTTCAGCTCTGAACAGTTTTCACAAGATTGAAACACAGGATACACACGGCTTGTGTTTCATATAGCCATCCTGTTTTGAACCGTTATTTAAAGCTAAAATTATTTAAGGAGCTCTCAGAAACCACAAGCCTGCTCAGTGTCACATCAGTTATGGATCATTTCTTTCAATTTGTTCAATTATAAATCATTGTTGTTAAATGCTCTTTCTTGTCTTTAATATAAGTCTACTTCCCTATATAGACAGGATCCTACTGTAACTGAAATGGGACTGATGTCACTCATGTTTAACAGCACACATAGAAAACAACTCTGTGTGCTGTTAGCATGTTGCTAAGCTACATTAGCACATTAGTCACTTCCGAATTCATGTGATCAACTTGAACTGCTAAATATAATGCAATATATTACATAATACATTTCCATATATGGAAAACTAGTGCTTATATTTTTCCTATATACTGCAATATATGCATTGACCATGTATGGCTTTATATTAATGAATATTTTTAATATATATTTAATGAGTATTTATAAATGAAGACAAAAATATCATTACATGTAATATTCACAAAGTTGTATCCTTTATTGTGTACATATAATATTGCACATGCATGTTCCCATATAAATGTGAATGTATGTTCACACATACACACACTTTCACGGAATGAGTTACGACAGATTTCTAGTTCCCAGCATGCTTTGCTTCTGACTGACTTCTGAAAGGAGAGCAAATGTTAAGATGAAGTGTTATTTAATGTGTTTTGCTCAATATTAATATAGGGGGAGATCTGTTAGTGTTTAATGTTCTTTTATTTTAGAATTTAAAAGTGTTTCTGGTATGTCTGAGTTTTTGGGGTCATTGTGCTGAAGAGTAGAGCCTGTGGTTAGGTTGACGATTGGCAAAAGAACAGTAAGACTATAATTACTATATTTTAAAGTAATGGCTGTGCACTCCTCAGCACAGTGATAGTCTCTTGGTTAAATACTTTAGTACATGCAGGTGCTTATGATAACTAGCTTGAAAATATGAAACATTTATAATGTAAATAATTAATAAATATAAGAAATATTTTGCATGAGTAAATATATCTACAAATTCCCAATTGTGAGTGTTACTATTAAAAGGACTGGATTTTGCTTGTAAAACTCTCAGAACAACATGAAATGTGACCATACCTTAATAAGAATAAAAGCATAAAGCACAGACAAATATGAATTAAAATAGTCATTTGTAAGTAGATACTAAATACGCTTTTTTATTATTGGCACATTTCAGTACTAAATGGAAATATATTTATGATTTATATAATCATATTGAATGAAATATATAATTACCTTTTCACTGATTGCTAATATGTTAATGCACAAACATGCTAAATTATAGCTTAATTTAATGTTTAGGACTATACGAACAGAAGAGTCAGCGTGGGGGGAGGACGAGGAATCGTCTGAGCACGATTACTACAACAGCATCCCAGGGAAGGAGCCTCCCGTTGGGGGAGTGGTGGACTCTAGGCTCAGGCCTCCTGCGGGCCTACTGGGTCACGTCCACACACAACCACAGAGCAAAACCGCTCAGGTAAAACAATAGACTTTATTATTAATGGATGTGGAGTTAAATTCCTGCTTTGATATGTGTTATGAACAGCATGAAGTTTGTGGTTTGTGGAGAGAATAAACTAAAATTGGCCTTTCACTTCAAGAGTGGTATTAGCATAAAGCTAATTGCGTCAGGCAAATAAACGAATGAAAGCTGAAAGCCTATATGCCATCTGCAAGAAATGAGCAATTCTTCAATTATCGATGATTATTTTTAAAACTACTTGACCTTTCAAAACCTTTAAAGGGTTAGTTCACCCAAAACTGAAAATTAAGTCATTAATTACTCACCCCCATGCTGTACCAACCCCGTAAGACCTTCGTTCGTCTTCGGAACACAAATGAAGATATTTATGATTAAATCTGAGAGGTTTATGACTGCTACATAGGCTGCCTAAGGGAATGAAACTTGACGGCCCAGAAAGTCATTAAAGAAAATGTTTAAATATTCCATGTCGCAACAGTGGCTCAACTATAAGTTTATCAAGCGACGAGAATACTTTTTGTGCGAAAAAACAAACTTTTTGTACTTTTTGTGCGTTTTTGTTTTTTCGCACAAAAAGTATTCTCGTCGCTTGATAAACTTATAGTTGAGCCACTGTTGCGACATGGAATATTTAAACATTTTCTTTAATGACTTTCTGGGCCGTCAAGTTTCATTCCCTTAGGGAGCCTATGGAGGAGTGATCAACCTCTCAGATTTAATCATAAATATCTTCATTTGTGTTCCGAAGACGAACGAAGGTCTTACGGGGTTGGTACAGCATGGGGGTGAGTAATTAATGACTTAATTTTCATTTTTGGGTGAACTAACCCTTTAACCTCTTTAACCTGCCCTGTCAAACCAGCCATCATAATTTGCTATAAGTACCTTCTGCACTACAAAAAAAATCTATTTTTTATACTTTGAGAAGAAACTGTATAAGACGTTTTATTAGGGGACAAATACATTATACAATGCATTATAATTTCTAATAAAAAAAAAGAAGATAATTCTAGAATATAAAAATTATTCTTTCAGATGGGGTCACCAGCCAAAAGAGATGCTTGCAGCCTCCCTGCCGCCCACTTGTGTTATGAAGTGCACTGGAACACGGAGAACAGCAGCTCAAGTGAGACGCCTGGTGGTTAATTATCAGTATTGTTACTTTTGTGATGTTTTGTTGCTTTTTAACATTTTAAATGTGCTGTAACATATTCCAATTGTTTTTCCTTCTAACGGCGATGTTATTTAGTAACCAGTTTATTTTCTGTAGGTTTGACTTCCGATGGTTATCTGCGAGCAGACGGTCATCCTCACGGCAGCCGCGATTATGAGGAACACCTGTACGTAAACACCCAGAATCTGGACAACATGGAGGCTTCAATGGATGCCCAAAGAGGACGCAGACCCGAGAGCCCGAAGAAAGACATTTTTGATATGAGTGAGTCCACTGCAAATGACTGAAATTGATTCATCTCAAGAAGAAGAATGCATACAACTCACTTCATCCTACAAATTGTACTGTTCTTGACCTCACAGGGCCGTTTGAGGACGCCCTGCGTCTACACGAAGCCAGTGGAGTTTGCGTACTGGAGGACAAGTGGCCGAGTCCCCCACGGCGCCGGGCCCCCGTCGCACCCACAGAGGACCAGCTCCGGCGGGAGATGTGGTACCACGGACGCATGAGCCGCAAGGACGCAGAGAATCTGCTGGGCCGAGACGGGGATTTCCTGGTGCGGGACAGCGCCACTAACCCAGGCCAATATGTCCTGACTGGGATGCAGTGTGGGCTTCCCAAACATCTGCTGCTGGTGGATCCAGAAGGAGTGGTGAGTGACGCTTCAAGCTCAGTCAAACCAATTATGAAAACACTTAAAGGGTTAGTTCACCCAAAAATGAAAATTAGCCCTTGATTTACTCACCCTTAAGTCATCCTAGGTGTATATGACATTCTTCTTTCAAACAAATACAATCAGAGTTATATTAATAAACACCCTGACGCTTCTGAGCTTTATAATGGGAGTGAATGGCCGTTTCTGTTTTGAAGTCCATAAAAGTGCATCTATCCATCATGACCCCCCTTTGGGGGGTTAATAAAGGCCTTCCGAAGCGATGCATTTGTGTAAGAAAAATACCCATATTTAAAACTTTCTAAAGTAAAATAACTAGCTTCCGGCCAAACCCACATACGGATTCCACTTAAGTCTAAGTGCAACTTATGCGAGTAATGCCTTTCGCTGTCATTATAAAGCTTGGAAGAGCCAGGAAATGTCGTCTGAAAGAAGAATGTCATATACACCTAGGATGACTTGAGGGTGAGTAAATCATGAGCTAATTTTCATTTTTGGGTGAACTATCCCTTTAAACCACATCTTATATGAACTTTGTTTTAATTGTTCGTTTCCATTAGGTTCGGACTAAAGACATGCTTTTTGAGAGCATCAGTCACCTGATCAACTACCACCTGACGAACAAGCTGCCAATCGTTGCGGCGGAGAGCGAGTTACACCTCCAGCAGGTGGTCTGCAGAAAGCACTGACCTCCATTTGAAGCCCATATACACGGTGAGAGGTTTGCGGCATGTTCCTACAGACGATCAAAGCGTTTTGGTTGCGTAATTCACAGATTTTGTATTGTTTTTTCAGGGTTAAAGGCCATCCCCTGTGCCGCCAATCTAGAGGCCTCACACTTGCCTTAAACACAGACTGTGAGCTTCCACTGGGACTTGTGGGATATCCTTGTTCCTTAGGCACTGACCGCAAACAGCTTTCAGCATGCCCTGTTAAATCGACCCCTTCTTCAACAGAGAAGACCCCAACTGAGAGTTTGGCGTTGGGAAATAAAGTGCTTGTGAACATTGAGTTTCCCCCTGCAGACTGTTCTTGGCTTCGCCTGACAGAAATGTGAACTTATGAGAAACACATGAGACAAACTGTCTTATTCCCTTCCTTTTCATCCGTACAAGCGTTTGTCGTCCTTTCTAAATGTATTCGGTAACTGTGACTCTAATGCCACCTCTGAAACTCTGGACATCAGTGTGTTGTTGTGCTTACCAACAGTTTGCTCTCAGGATGCAGTATTTGTTAAGGACGTTATGTAAAGCTCAGTCGCTCTAATGCAGTCGTATCAAATGCACATGTTTAATTTATTAACTCAGGACCAAACGTTTGGGTCATGCTCATGTGATATTGCCCTTTTTTAAACGATAGTGTTCCAGACATGAATTATACTTCACAATTACGCATATTCCATTTCTCTTTTGTGTTTAGACACATCAACAAATGCCCACAATGCGCACGGTTTCATTTAAAGATGCATTCAGTAGTTTCTTTTGTGAAGAGGATCTGATTGACCACGTTGATAAATGGCAGTGCAGCATCTCACTCCATTGTGGCTTTGGTATTTAAATTACACAAAGAACAAAGATGCTAACGCTAGCTAAAGAACTACTGAATGCACCTCATGTAAATTCTTTTTTTGTTTATCTGGACACAAAAGTCATCCACAAGCTTTTTTTCATACATTCCTATACATATTTTGTAATGTCAAAAAAACATCGTATTTCAACCTAAAAGCTGCTTTCTGGAGAAATGTAGTCGACAACCTGCCTTTATAAATGTCCAAATATTCTTGTTATATAAAAAGTGTTTGGCTCACTACAGTGTATGTATTAAGAACCACATTTTCTTCCATACGTCTTCCCACATTATCTGAAAATATTCCAGTGCCTTAAAAGTATTTATTTTTTATTTCAAAAACATCTTACCACTTATTTATGGTTTATAATTTCTTTTTGCATCCCAGTTTCAGTTATAAAGCTCTTGCATAGAGAATGTCAGATGCAGAATAGCATACTAGCACACTGCTACTTCAGCCATATAGATGCAGCAGAAATAGAATTTAAGGTTGAGCTAGTTAGCATATTTCAGTTGGCACCTGCTGCTCTAGCCACACCATTTTGGGTTAGAAAAGCATTTTATCCACTGACAGCAATTTAAAAGTAGCTGTAAGCAACATATATATAGGCTTAAATCACAAACATTTCAAACACACGGGATTCCTGTGCCAGCCGGGCAACTGACATTGAAATGAATGGGAATGCTAACGGCTAGCTAGCTTTCTCCAGGTGTAATAGACCTCCTTGCCAACAGCCAAAACCACTTACTTTACTTTCTCAGGATATTGTTTCTCTTTGCTGTGTTCCTCTAAAAGCATTCTCAATAAAATTGAACAGGAAGGGAAAATTATAAGAAAATGTTTGGTTTATTTTTAAAGGAACAGTACTCCCAAAAATGAATGTCATCCTTTAAGAGATGTTTAAATATGTGCAATGTATATACTGCCGTTCAGAAGTGTGTGATCGGTAAGATTTTTTGAAGTCTCATGCTCACAAAGGCTGCATTTATTCGATCAAATATACAGTAAAAATAATAGTAATAGAGTGAAATTTTTTATATATTTTAAAATATTTATTCCTGTGATGCAAAGCTGAATTTTTAGCATCTCTGTGTTCAGTGTCACGTGATCCTTCAGAAATGACGCTCAAGAAACATTTCTTATTATCTTATTATTATGTTAAAAGTTATGCGACTTAATATTTTTGTAGAAACTGTGATGCATTCTCTCCAGGATATTTCGATGAATAGAAAGTTAAAAAGAACAGCATTTATTTGAAACAGAAATCTTTTGTAACATTATAAATGTCTTAACTTTCACTTTTGATTATTTTAATGCATCCTTGCAAAATAAAAGTATTAATTTCTTTCGATTTATTTTTTAAGTTACGGAAAACAGCAGCTCGGACATTCTGCAAAGCATCTCCTTTTGTTTCAAACAGAAGAAAAATGATACTGGTTTGAATGAAGAGATAATGATCAAATTATACATTTTTACTTGAAATAATCTTCTGATTGAAAAGGATAAGAAACCTGTATTAACAGACGTGATCATCATAATGTTCTTTTTACCACAAAGTAACATTTGACAGTATTGTGAGAGGCCAGCAATGAAAGTGTCGACCGCAGAGTTGCAAAGAAAGACGAGCAGCGTTTCTCAGTGTTTATTGAAACGTGGTACAAAATTATCAGTCTTCTCCCTCATAAATCATCAGGTACAGGAAATAAAATCATCTCTGTCATGTTCCAAAACTACATCTTCTTATTCATAGTATTCATAGTTTCAATGCCTCTCTGTGACGGTGCACAGTGCTGGTACGCTTCGGCTCAAGGGTATGTATAGCTATTAGTTAAAAAGCAACTAATTTTGACCTTTATGCGTCATACGGAGGATTTGGAGCAAAAGCGCCTGAACTTCTTCATCCATCCGACCCTGTTAAGGTCAAAAACAGTTGCACAGATAAGCGTAATATAAGACATCAGATGTTTCTGTAGAAGTAAGGTTGGGTTTATGAGTCTCACCTGTACAGCAGCTAATAGATGAGAACGATATATAGAAACGACAGCCTTGTGTTTGCGCTCCCAGTCCTGAGCACAAGAAGAAAGAAAAGACTTGGTTGTGTTGGATTAAATTTTTTGGGGTCTTTTAGAATAGTTTTTCATGCTTGAATGTTCATTCTTTTTTCACATATTTTTCATTGTTGCAGCACCTCTCTTCCCAGTCTGTCAGTAACGCTCTTTTTAGTTGAAGCCCCACCTTCCAGAAAGCACCGTGTGCTCTGATTGGTCGGCTGGACCAGTGTGCTGTGATTGGTCAATCACTTCAAGCTTGTTTTGGAAATGTCACACCCCTTTCAATAACCGTAAGTTTTAACATACTTAAAGCAACTCAACCAGGCCTCATCAATTTTGAGTGCGTGTATGCTTTTATATAAATTATATAAATGAGGAATATTGTTATGTGTTCATTCCTGGAAGAAACCTCAAAACTGATAAAGGGAGGATCACGTTATGCTTACAGTACCTGGAGTTGCTGTGTAAGTGTGGTCACACGGTTCTGCAGTGCCAGCTGTTGTCCAGGTGTCCCTGAGGATGGTGGAGATTGGGAACGTCCCAGTGGGGGACTCAAAGCCCCCAGAGCCTCTTTCAGACGAAACACCTCCTTAGACAAGTCTGTGATCTAAGAAAGAGGAAAAAGAAAGAATCAAATCTCCATATCATGGGGTTTTTGCATCTGGACAAAAACGCATGCATTGTGCATCTGGAACAGGTTTAGAAAAGATGTCACTGAATGATAGATAAAGGTACAAAAATATAAATGTTTTACGTAACATGGATTTGATTAGACTTTTTTTATGATGACCATATTAGCTTCCATACTAACCCACGATAATGTTCTGTTTATTATAAGCTGTTATGTTGTCTGCTGCTTTGAATGCTCAAGCTCTTTAAAGTCTGGTTGATTCTGATTGGCTTTCAATGTTTGTATCGTTCATTGGCTGGAAAAGCGTTCTGAAAGTGATTCCAACAATATCGTTCCTCTGCAGCGTTATCGTGATAGTTTGGTGTGGACCTATTCTCATAGAATAAAAATGATTATTAGTTTTAGTTATTGTCCTTTGTGTGAACAGGCTTATAGAGGCGAAAAAAGGCTATATAGTCAATTAATCTTACACAAACGTATTAAAACATGAAAACACATTGTGTGTGTGTTTCTCTATTTTCATTGGCAGAGCAAAAACAGACAATGGCAGTATTGTGTCTAAAATGTAAGTTACTCAATACTAACTTATTATTTTTGTGCCGTTGGTCTGGTATTTTGGTGCGATTTGCTTACCTGATTGGTGGAGTTTTTTTTTTTTTGCTGAATCATGGGAAATATAGTCTTTCACCAGGAATTCTACTGTTGAACTGGATTATTAAAAAAAGTAGTTGAAATAATGTGGGCTGATGGCTCCAACGAGAGCATATACCATCGATTAATCTTGTAGCTCATAGTAGGTCTGTCTTTAATGGAATATAAACTATCGTTAAAACTCAATTCCCTTATGGAGACTCTTCCTCCCTCACACCTTGCGGTCTTTCTCTTTGACGAGCCCCTGCGAGTGCTGGATGTCCTGGTGCAGCTGCTGGATGTGGGTGGACTCAGCCTGAAGATCCGCCAGCTGCTTTTTAACCGTCTCCAGCTGAGATTCAGCCACCTGACGCTCGCTCTTGTTAAATAAAGCATCCCGCTGCACCTGGAACACCTGCGGAGGGACACTTTTTTAAGATATGTGCAAATAGGTGGAGTGGAAACTGTCATAAACAACATCAAGGACAACAAACGCATACATACCTCAGTGCATGTCTTCTCATGCTTGCGTGCTAGATCAGCTAACTGGGCTGTCAGCGTGTTGATCTCAGCCTGTAGGGAGAGTCTCTGGGCCTCGTGGTCTTCTTTGGACACCAGTCCCTGTTCTGAAGCTTTCTGTGATCGCAGCTCTTTCAATTCGGTCTCTCTCTCACTCAGAGAATCCTGCGCCGCTGTCGCACTCTGCCGACTCTCCTCTAGAGAGAGCTCTAGCTCTGCCTGAAGTGAGGAAGAATCAAGCTTAGTATACCATAGTCTACTCTTAAAAATAAATGTTCTTTTCACTGTGATGCCATAGAAGAAATTTTGGGTTCCACAAAGAACCTTTTAGTGAACAGTTCTTAAAATAACCATTTTCTTTCTTAAGTGTGAGAAAGTAAAGAACCTTTTGTGCAATGTGGTTCCATGAAGAACTATTCATTGCCAATTAAGATTTAAGAATGCTGGTTTATTACTTACTGAATACTAAAACTGTATTTATTTCATAAATTGTATGTGTTTCTGCCACATGTCCTCATTATGTTGCAAGCTCACTGAAGTGCAGCTTTGAATGAAGCGTTGAAGTAATTTCCACTGAAACAGGAAGCTAAGGCGGGACATATTGAATGGCTCCTCCCCCTTTTCAAACAGCCAATAGCGTTTAGTTTACCTCACAGACTTAGGTGCGGTTTCTTCATTAGGGCGATTGGGCGACCCACCACCAAAGTGTGAAAGTGACTTTTTCAATCACATTCACAATCTCATTCAACCACAGTCAAGTCGTACTTGACAGCACCATGGAAGCGAATCCGAGCGCTGATGCTACATTTCATTCTTAACCAATGTACAGTTGGAAAACGGAATAAAACTCGAGCGGTTGAGCAATTGAAAACACATTTCCAACCCATATTGCTCCGTGACGCGTCACCGGTCGCTTTGGCCAGGTGGTATTTATAGCATAGGGGTCGGGAGTCGCGGGACGTTTTAGATTCTAGAGAGCATTTGATTGGACAGAAGATGTGATGAGAAGCTGAAGTCTGCGGTGATGTAATAAAAATCCTTGATCCAAAGTGAGAGACTGTAGATTTGAATGCTTATATCTCCTAAATGCGAATTTTGTCATTGTTTTGGAGCACACCAGCTTATTCATCACCTTAAGGCTCACATATTCATAAAGCTAAAAAACTAAAATTTAGATTTCAAGGGGCCTTTAAAATATATGTTTTATTATTAAAACAGTTATTTTGCATTCCAGTCAAAGTAAAAAAAAAAAAAAAATCATGGCAGTATTTACTTCCTGGTAATTTACCACACTAGAATTGAGTGCATTTTGGTAAGTATTCTGTCTAGTGTGCTCTGATGAACACTTCGCATTTTGGTAAATGTAGCAAGTCATTCTGGTATTCTGTGCATTCAGAAAATGTACATACTATTCACAGAATACATACTACATACTGTATTTCACTGACATTCACAGGTCCTCTCCCGTGGCCTCATGGGAAAGAAACTGTTCATCAGATTCGTACTCTCTCACCAGTAATAGGTACTTTCACCTACTTTTTTATGAATATGAACAGTACTACTCTTTTCATATATTGTTTTTTGATTACTATTCACTAAGGAAGTAGGTATATTTGGATTCAGGGATAGCCATTTTCATTTTAGTAGCTTTGAGAAATCTACTTTACATAAGCGAATCAATTCTTTTGTGAATCATTTGAAGTGCATAATTAAAAAGAGCCGATTTCCAAAGAACAATTGATATGGAAATGGAATATAGAATCTTGTGTAACTGACCTTGACTTTATCATGTTCTTCCTTACTAACGGAGTCTTTTTGCAGCGCCTGCAGCTCGGCTTGCAGCCTGGCGAGCTCGGTTTGAGCATGCTCACGCAGCGCCCTCTCCGCTTGCAGCTCTTTCTCAGTTTGAGCTAACTGCTGGGCTACTGCGGACAGCGCCTCCTGGTGTTTCACTAGTGGTATTGCATCTCTTAGTTGTAGTACATCATGAGCCCGGCTCTCTCTCTCTGCACAGAGGCTGTCCAGAGCTTGTGCTGCCTCTTGCCTCGCAACTTCCAGCTCCTCCTGTATCGCCTCCAAGGTCCGTCCCCCCGGCGACAGATGCAAGGAGTGCTCTGATTGGTCGAAAATTAGTTATATTTAAAGGCTGGAATCAAATGGCTATTTCCAAGAGTCTCGGAGGGACAACAGGTGCACTCACCAGATGCAATGGAAACCTCTGAGCTCTCAGACGGGTCCTCGTCGTCCTCATTTTCGTCTATGTGGGAAGGGGGGCGGAGCCTTTCCAGCTCCAGCAAGGCCTGGTTGAGTCGTGCAGCCACGTCGGCTCGTTCTTGAGCTATCTGGTTAAGCTGAAGACCCAAAGTGACCTGAACCTCTTCAAACCGAACTCGAGGGACGCTATCCTTCAACTCCCTCTCAAGTTCTTCCACCTGTGTCTGCAACCCGTTCACCGGCGCTCCCTCGCCCTCCTTACGCCCAGCCATTTTGCTTTGCTCCAGGGCTTTTTCCAACTCTTCCACCTGCTTTTTGAGGCTCACAACTGTCTCGGTCTCCTCTTCTCCCTCTTTCCCTTTCCTTCTATCTTGCAGATCTGCCTCAAGTTCCTTTACCCTCTCTTTCAGCTGTTGGATGGGGTCATTGTCACCTTCACTAAGCCTCTCCCCATCTTTCTTTTTTCTGGATAGCTCCGCCTCCAGCTCCTGCACCCTTGCTTTCAGCTGCTGGGTCTCCAAATTTGCCCCTTTCTCTGGGGCCTCAGAGCCCCGTTCAGGCTTCGCTCCTGCGTCCTCCACGGAGTAGACCCCTAAGAGCATCTGTTCTTTGAGTTCCTCTAACTCTGCCTGGGCTTGGGCCAGCTGTTCCTTCATTGCGTTTTGATGTTTCTCCTCTTTCTCTTCAGATCTAAGAAGAAAAGCAAACATTTCAATTACTTGACAGGATTCATAAGTGCATGAGTGGTGGATATTAGTTTAGTGCAAGTTCCAATTTCTACAAAACAACATCATTTTCAATGGTCAATCTTCTCTTTACAAATACATATATTTTTTGTTAATTTTGAGTAAATTAAATTGTTAAAATAATTGTAAAATAATATAATATACAATATTAATTGTAAAATAAGCGGTCACTTAAATTCAGCAATTTTGTTTTTAAATTTGTTTTGTTTGTCATAGGGAAATAACTAGAATAATAACAAAGTGCAGTAAACTGTAAAACTAATGGCACTACAAACCAGTGTGTTTATGATATATTTGTTTATGATTTTGATAATGCATTTAAAATCATATAATAACAAATACCAGTTTGCAGTATCAAGCAGCAGTTCTTGGACAGCTAAAATAACTGGAAGCGAATGATAACGAAAGCCTTTCAAATTTAAGTTACAAAAATAAGGTGGATAAGGTGGATAACATCCAGTAAAGAAACAATGAACATATTAATGACATTGCAAACGAGAATTACTCTAAAACTACATCTCCCGGGTGAAAATGAACACACTGAATACCGGTAGATGTCTTGGCGACACGTACAGTATGTGCTATTAGTGATTACCTGAATCGGAAATAATCTGAACCATATCAAGAAAAAGATTGACATTAGTCTGATTTCATTTTAACTACATTACCCAGGATCCTCTGCAATGCTTGATGCTTCAGTTGAAGCCTGGGTTCTGGAGTATTTCTCCTGTAGTTCCTCAAACTCTTTCCTCAGAGATTCATACTGAGCCGTGGAAACAAAATCTGGACCCGAGCTCTGCATATCCGTGTCGTCCTTCTCAAACATCTCCAGCATCTGCAATGGAAATGTTTTATAGATTTCTCTTTAAAGACAGCACATGTAGTTGCCATATGTTTGCCTCAGCCATTACCCTCATAGTGTTCTTTGATCTGTTTGTTTAACCCTGGACTTCAGTGAAATACAACCCAGTTTTTGAGAACTCTTGTAAACATTGATTTATGTCAAACATGCAGTTATAAATATTCAATTTGCTACAAACAATTTCGACTGAGCTCATTTGCATGAGAAAACATGAGCGTGCAGCACGTTCCCCAAACATTTCCCACAAGGGCTGTAAGTGGAATGCCATATTAGCGCTTAGCATTACATGCCATGCTATTTTTACCAGAATATGCTACAGTACCACACTGATCTGATTGGTGATATTATATGTCAGCTGTGTTTTAGCTTGATAAATAAACTCTCTGCATCTTTAGACCATGAAACATGTGATAAAAATGGAGGTAACGCCATCTCTATTTGGTTTGATCTGAATATCAAGAAATCTGTCTAAAGTAAAACAATTTATTTTATTCTTATGAAAATAAGGCACATTTTAGGGGTTTTTTTTGCATCGTGACCTTTTTATGTTACAGTTAAGCACATTTTCCACTTATACTTTAATGCAAAAAAAAAATCACATTTTCATTAGCGTAATGCTATGAAATAATGATGTATTTAAGCAATTATATATATGTTTTTCAACGTTAAAAAAAACCCATTGAGAATCACCATTGAGAATAATAATACAAAAAGTAAAAAGTCTAGGTATATTACTATAAAATGCAATTCACCACATTATATGCTGTAAACAATGTTAAAATATGCGGATTCAAAGTGAATATATGAGCTATATATCCAGCATCAGGTTAACTGTGGTGCTTTATGAAGCAGGTCAGATGCAGTATGTGGTTAGCGCATGTATGTCTGTTTTTATCTTGCACATCTGAACAACCTTTAAAAAGCTGCTAAAAACATCTATGCGTGTGTGTGTGTGTGTGTTTAATGCTTTGTCTGCATATGAGTGTTAAAGGAAAGAGGCTCCACCTGCACTTTGAGAACCAGGTCAACATTCTGGGAGGTCAGTTCCTCCACTTTTCTGCGAAGCTGCTCCACCATGGCAGGATTCCCATGAGAGGCGCCCTCATCCCGGTCCGCCGGCGAATCAGCATCTAGTCCTCGTGATTGCCTAGACAGCAACTTCTCTGCTCCTGATGACATACAAAAAATGTTCAAATAATGTCCACTTATCAGAGTCTTTCCAACTAAACTGATGTTCATTGATCTTGATGTGTCAGGAAGTGTTCTTGGCTAACCAGGGAAGTCCAGCATGTCATCTGAGTCCTCGGCGTCTTCCGAGTCACAGGTCACGCCGCTCACCCCAACCGTTCTCAACTCCTCCAGCTCGGCCAGCAGCCGGTCACGCTCTGCCTCAGCCTCGCTCAGGCGCTCTCTCAGAGAGTTCAGCTGAAAAACAATTATCATTCAACAAAATCATTCAAATCTAGGTAGCAAAAAATCATATGTTTTGATTTATTGGCGAGGACTCCTGCGGTTGACAATCAGAATTTTCTGAAGGTAAAGCATCCCCTTTAACTGAAATGTGACTTTTCAAGAGTTTCAAATTTCATTTTGTTCCCTGTCAGTGCTAATTAGTGTATTATAGTTAAAGAAGTGCAGTACCTCCTCCAGGGCAGTGGTGGCGCTACTCTGCTGCTGCTCCAGAACTTTAATTTTCTGCAGTAGGCGACCTCTCTCCAGTCTGAGCTTACGGATCTCTTCAAAGACCTCCTCATCCTCCGTCTGACACACAAACATACATTGCAACGTAGTCACATGGAAAACTGCGTATGTGATTATTCCAAATTACGAAATGTGTACATTATTATAACCAGTGTTGGGAAAAGTTACTTTTAAAAGCAATGCATTACAATATTGCGTTACTCCCTAAAAAAGTAAGTAGTTGCGTTACTTAGGAAATGGAAAGTAATGCGTATGTAGAGTAATGAGTTACGCTACCTTTTCTTACCTGGGCTGGGCTTGCTTGACGTCAAATGAATTTCCTCAGGACGAAGGAAATGTAAATTCACGCCAGTACAGTAGAGGGTGCAGCTCAAACAAACCTTTTAGCTGTGCTGCCATTCTGGATTGCTATGGAAGCTTGTTTCCGCCACAGAATAAAAATTTTAAAAGATAATTGTGACTTTTTATCTCACAATTATGAGTTTACATCTCACAATTCTGACTTTATCTCTCAGAATTGCGAGATATAAAGTCAGAAATGCGTGATATAATCTCGCAATTGCATGTTATAAAGTCAGAATAAGTCTCAGTCTTGTGAGATGTAAACTCGAGGTGTAAAACCGAAGGTCAGCAGCAAAGGCATTGGATAATAATAAAGTGAGATTAAATACATAAAGTATTTAATAGTCAATAAATGGGAGAACAAAGTAACTTGCGTTAATTATTTTAAAGGTACTTTTTTGTTGTAAAAGTAATGCATTACTTTACTCGTTACTTGAATAAAGTAATCTGATTACGTAACTCGCGTATCTTGTAATGCGTAACCCCCAACACTGATTATAATGTACTGTAACCGCTGAATATGGGTTATGTTGGAACAATTAGGGCTACAATTCATTAAAAGCTTTTAAAAGTTTTGACATTCGTTACCACTCACAAGGTTCTCAGATGGGGGACGTTGGGTCCTGGGGGCGGGAGAAGGTGGAGAAGGGCTCTGGGATTCAGGTGATTGTGTGGGGTCAGGGGGAGGTGGCATACTTGAGGCGTCTGAGGAAGCGGGCGGGCCCTGCAAAATTATTATGCATAAGCCATGCATTGGTAAGTGAAAACAATGGGTCCCATTCAGTAACCATGTGTATGAAACTAGGGCCCTATGATTTTAGTAATGCAGAAATTGCAGACTGAATCACAGAATACAGTCATAAAAATGGAATTTACCGTATATTTAAATTTAACCATTAAAACCAGAGAAAAAAAAATTCAAAAAACAGAATTTGTGAAAAAATACAAAAAAATAAAACAGATTTCATTGAACTGCGTATGCACAAATTTGTGCGTGAAATCTATGTACGAATGTTTTCACACAAAAAAAAACATGATCATCAATAACTTTAAAATTGTTGGGAAAGCCCTTATATGGAGATGGTCTGGGCGTGTTTTATGCAAATCACTAACCTTGGGTATGCGCTTATTTAGAATATTCCAAATTCATTAACATTAGAATGAGGTTAAGAACAAATTTACCTGCGTACAAACGGCTTATGAGTAAGCCAGACATTTTGTTTGCGAGAAGTTTTCCTGTGCGCATAAATACGAATAATCCATGAAATTATTAACTAATGAAACCCACTGTCATGCATTTAAAGGAATAGTTCACGCAAAATGAAAAGTCCATGCTGTTATGGTGTTTATTTGTCCTTTTCAAGCTTCATAGTTGGAATAGAGCAGTATCAACATTTATTAAAAACATCTAATTTTATGTTCCAAAGAAGAAGAAAAGACAGGGTGAGTAAATGATGACAGACTTTTTGGGTGAACTATCCCTTTAAGACAAATGAAAAAAAAAAAGCGTTCTTTTTTTAGCAATGTTTCACGGGATCCATGAATCCCATGTTGTACCTGAGCAGGAGATTTAGGAGGAGGAGGGGCTTTCCTCTTGCGGGGAGTGGTTCCGCTAGATGGGGGATTGGGAGTAGGAGGAGCCTGCTGGTGTAGGCGGGGATTTTAGGATGCACAGGTTAGAAAGCAAAGCAAGTAGCAGCAGTGTTAGTCAGATTTGTAACATACGCTTCAGTATTCACAACGTCAATGAGTTCTTAAAGGTAAAATGCATTCTTTTGTGATGTTAAAGTGAAAATTGGATTAAATGCTTTTTCCTGTCCCAACATGCTGAGACAACTATATGAGGTGTGGTCACATGAGCAAAATTTTGCCGGCAAAAAAGTCCATTGTCAATAGTGTAGTGATGTATAAAGCACAGCTCACACAGAAGTCATTCATGAATTCACTTGACCAACTTAAAACCATTGTGAAATCTGTGTGGAAAAGTCATTTGCCCTCAAACAGAGTTCAAGATTGCATGGATTCCTATTAAAATGACTGGATTTCGGCCACAAAAATTCGCAGAACGATGATAAATGTGAATGCATCTTAAGCCAGAAGTTTAGGCAAGAAATTGGCAATTCAGTCTGGTGCCACAAGGGGCGCAAAAGTTACAGACTTCACCTTCAAATCAAGCAGTTTAGATAATAGTTTAATAGTTAGTTTTAGTTACTCTAAGTTGAATTACAACAATATTTGTAAAACATTTGTATTTTACAGCAGCATAATGCATCCCTGACTGTCTTTGAAGGTTTTCTGTGGTTTAGTTCATTTGTATGCATGTGATAAAGTGTTGGAAGTTTTAAAAAAAATGCCATTAGTAAGAATTACCTCCTCATTCGAACCCTCAGCAGCTGGGAATGCACAGGACAGAAATAAGAAACAGACAGCAGTGCGGTGAGACTTACACACACCACTCCAAAAACACATTATAAACCACGTTTAAACACATAACTATATATAATCTCCCCGTTCCACCACATGTTCACTGTTGCAGTAAAAAAAAGAGGCAACATGAAAGCAGACAGGCAGCACATTTATCACTCTGTCAGGTGGTACGACCACAGGGGCCCTTTATTAACACTGGGATCCATTTCCATCTCAGTCCGACATATGTTTCCAATCAGCCTTTGTAACTCGAGTTAGCAAACTTCTCTATGTTTTCATCCATTGACCCAACCTAACATCTGCTTTTTAGTCTCTCCTCTCAGATTACGAGCGTATCCAAGTGGAGATGGGGCCAAACATCAGAGGCGAGGGGAAGAAGAAGAACCACCAAGCTCCAGATGGCCCCTCTCTCTGAGGAATTAAAGGTGATGGCTAGAGTAGATGTGTGTGTGGTTACCTGCGGTCACGCCTTCGTTCTGCAGAAGCTGGGTTATATTGTGGTTGCCGGCAGTGATGCTGTAGTGGGCGGAGTTATGTCCCAGGGCGTCGGTTAGGTGTGGGTTAGCTCCGCCCTTCAGTAACATCTCTACAGTCTCCATGCTGTCACTCTCGCAGGCCAACATCAACGCTGATCTGCCTCGAAACACATGATACCACAGATGACAATAGAGTGCATTAGTGCACGGGTTCCGTAAGTATATTTTCCATCCATTTCTCCCATAGGGATTTAAAAAAAGTCTTCATTAAAGGGATAGTTCACCCAGAAATGAAAATTCTGTCATCATTTACTCACCCTCGTGTTGTTCCAAACCTGTATGAATTTCTTAGTTCTGCTGATAAGCTATTTTTTTAGAGAATGTTAATAACCAGACAGTTGATGGGCCCCGTTGACTTCCATTGATGTCAATGGGGTCCAATAACAGTTTGGTTACCCATTTAATTTCTGGGTGAACTATCCCTTTAAAGTGTTTTAAGCCAACCAGCTACGAGGTGAATCATAACATTACAAACATTGATTTGAAGCAGAAAAAAAAATAAAAAAAAATATAAAAGGTACAAGGAAAGAACTACAACCCCATAAAGCATTGCGAACAGCATAATCAAATTAAAAACCAACTAAAAACAGGACTAAAAACAACAACAAAAACAAAAAACATTTTATTTTATTTAATTATTATTAGTTTTTTGCTGTATTTTTGGTAAATTGTGTCTGTGGGAGAAATTAATAATACAACAATTACATTAAATACACGTCTGTTGGCTTTTCACTGAAGTAAAAGTTATCAGGAGTTATTCTTACATTGTGATTTACTTTACTTTAGTATTATTCATATACTATTATAGTATTTAATAATAGTTTGAATTAGCCTTTATTTTTATATAAGTAATCAGTTTTCATTTTAGTTTAAGCGTATGTGCTTTTGTTATTTTGATTTTTATTATTATTTTAATTTCTATTTAGCTTTAATTGATTTTTATTTCAGATTTCTGTTTTGAAATTGGCAACAACATATAAACTACCAAGGCAACAATTCATCATCTAATTTTCTTTTTAAGTGTTTCATCTGATATTTATATTCTATTTTAGCCATGCAGTATTTTGTCCTTTTTGAAAATAAAACAAAATAAAATAAAATTTTAAAGATCCTTCAAATTGTATACCAGTTGTTTAAAGCATTTCCAACCTGCCCTGGTTATCCTGTATATTAGGATTGGCTCCTCGTTCCAAAAGAAAGGCACACAGCTCGACTCTGCTCATCTGGGCCCCC
Source organism: Tiaroga cobitis (assembly GCA_030578255.1). Lineage (NCBI taxonomy): Eukaryota > Metazoa > Chordata > Actinopteri > Cypriniformes > Leuciscidae > Tiaroga > Tiaroga cobitis. The sequence continues at coordinate 15,501,021 of CM060612.1, forward strand.
AGGATCAATGGAGTTGACCCATCCTACGAGAAAACAGGAAATTCAACCCTTTAGAACTACATTTTCCACTTCCTGTACTCAACATTTGGTGGATAAGTCAATGCATACACTAATAAAAAGTATATCTTGAATGTCACTTCACATACAAAAGTAAATGATCTTTTCACATAGTGTTCAAATGAACTTACTCCATCTTGAGTGTCAAGGTTGGCTTTAAAGTCCCACAGAATCTCAGTGCAGGACAAGCAGCCACTTACAGCTGCACAGAAACAAATACGTAATGAACCAAAAACAGCTTCCTATTACGCACAAATACAACGTTTTGTATAATGTTCATGTTTGAATATTAGAAGTGTTTTTATTACCAGCATGGTGAAGGGAAGTCCTCCCGAAACTGTCCGTGGAGTCGACAGGTATCCTCTCCTACAGGACAAACATTACAACTGTACATCAATATTAGCTCTATTTTTCTTGGACTATGGGATTATGTTCAAGACTCCTACCTGAAGAAGTCTCTTTAGACAATCTGACTGTCCATTCTTGGCAGCAAGATGGAGAGCATTAAAACCTACAGAGAGAAACCAACAGATCTCATTGAAATCTATCAATACTTCCATTAGTAAAACTAGTCGAGTAAATCGTACCTGTGCCGTCTGTTACGTTGATGTCCACCCCATGAGAGAGGATGACCTCTAGACAATCCAACCGACCTCGAGATGCACAAAGATGGAACCTGTGAACAATGTTTTTGATTGTTGATGTGTTTTTTTTTACAAGAATGCCACTAAAGCGAGGCCAGAGTATAGGTTTAACATCTGAGTTGAAATCAATAGTCCACTCACGCTGATTTGCCCTCCGTGTCCAGTTTGGACGGGCAGAGAGCTTTCTTCACCAGCAGCGTGGATACTTTTTCCGGATCATTCTGTTCAACAGCCTGCAACAATCTATCATCGGTCTTACTCCAGTCCTGACTCTAGAAACACAGAGACACAAACTCACAAATACACATCATCTATAATAACACCTTTAAGCGTATAAAAGTTCACACCATCTACAATTTACTGAAAAAAATTACAAACAATTTTAATTATACATGACTTTACCATCTGTGACCCAAATCTACGGCATAATCTTTTACAAACATAAACTATCAATTCTGAAACTATTGTATAACTGTTCAAATAGTAAAAAAAAAAAAAAGAAGATAAATTCACAAAAATACAAAATATTAAGACATTTTCAGAGAATATATCTTGAATTTTATTTTATTCCACTGGCAAACAAAAAATCCTCTTGTTTTAAGTATAAAAAAGTGCTGTCAAATCGATTAATCACTATTGATCGCATCTAACAAACGTTTTTGTTAATATAATATATGTGCGTGTATATATATATACTGTATATATAAATATATGCATACATAAATTGGTGTGTGTACACACACATATATACATGTATAGAATATATATATATATATAAATATAATAATATATATACGCACATTTTTTTTTACATACTAATTTGTTCTATTGATTTAGTTAAATTGTGACCACATTGTACAAACTCTCCAGTTCTGTTCTGACCGAAAAATTGCACGTTTAGTTTTTTTTTTTAGAAGTTTTTACTTCATCGAAATGGTACGACACTTGGTGAAGATTTTGGCACTTGTTATGTGAACACAAAAAAAATCATAGACCTTATTTGAAAAGGTTAAATGGTCCTGGAAAAAATAGTCACACTTGTGACTGGTTCTGGGCAGAGACTATTTATATAGAGACATGCCACTTCCTCAATCCTTAAAGGGTTAGTTCACCCAAAAATGAAAATTAAGTCATTGATTACTCACCCCCATGCTGTACCAACCCCGTAAGACCTTCGTTCGTCTTCGGAACACAAATGAAGATATTTATGATTAAATCTGAGAGGTTGATCACTCCTCCATAGGCTCCCTAAGGGAACGAAACTTGACGGCCCAGAAAGTCATTAAAGAAAATGTTTAAATATTTCATGTCTCAACAGTGGCTCAACTATAAGTTTATCAAGCGACGAGAATACTTTTTGTGCGAAAAAACAAACAAAAATAACGACTTTATTAGACTATTCCTTTTCTTCCTTGTAGGCCTGAAACGAGACTTCAAGAGATTTCCACGACGCATGCGCGAGAATTGCGTTCTCCTTCAACTACTTCAGTTAAGTTCTCACGCATGCGTCGTGGAAATCTCTTGAAGTCTCGTTTCAGGCCTACAAGGAAGAAAAGGAATAGTCTAATAAAGTCGTTATTTTTGTTTGTTTTTTCGCACAAAAAGTATTCTCGTCGCTTGATAAACTTATAGTTGAGCCACTGTTGAGACATGAAATATTTAAACATTTTCTTTAATGACTTTCTGGGCCGTCAAGTTTCGTTCCCTTAGGGAGCCTATGGAGGAGTGATCAACCTCTCAGATTTAATCATAAATATCTTCATTTGTGTTCCGAAGACGAACGAAGGTCTTACGGGGTTGGTACAGCATGGGGGTGAGTAATTAATGACTTAATTTTCATTTTTGGGTGAACTAACCCTTTAATACAACTATATAGGGAAAACCCGTAACGGCAAAGATGGCGGTTGTATGCACATGCCCCGCCCCTCCCGCTGCAAAGCCAATCGTCTGCTTTTAACAGTCAAGCCGGAAAACATTTAAGCCTATCGTCTGGTTCCACCGACGCATGCGCACAGTTGAGGTTTGCGACAGCGGAAAATATGTTACTGTTTGAAAAGGCGGCAGATTTGATATGTGTTAGTTGTGTAAATATCAGACATCCCAAGTCTCCCGGAAGTTCCGGGAGTCTCCCGCAGATTGATAGCGGCTCCCTGATGACCGCAAATTAGTTCAAATCTCCCGGAATCTAGAGCGAGCGAGCAGTAGCGCGCGCACGACAGAGCGAGAGAACCCTTGCGCATGCGCAGTAAAAGTATAACCTGTGGGGAAAAAGGGGTTTTAAACCTTATTTCGGGGCAAAGTCATCAAACTTTTTCAGCGATTTTTATCATATTTTATTAGTGTTTGTATACATGCAGTTTTTATGTCCCGGTGACCAGTGAAAGTGCAGTCTCTGCCCATTCATTTAGATAGGAGCCTGGTCTTGTTAGTCCGAAATAGCTGCCCGGAGGCGTTGCCAAGATGGCGGCCGAGTGGCATGACTTGCCTAAAAGGACTTTGTTCTGGGTCAAAAATGACTGCATTGGAAATTAATGGGAGACAAATTTCATCTAGTGGAAAGGTTTGGTACTGCGCCCAAACAAAATCTTACTAAAAACGAATTTTTTTGAGATATCAACCTCAAATGTGGAACACAACTTGTTTAGATTTTGATCTCACAGTTTTAGAGTAAAACATGTTTAGGAAAATATATAGGCTATTTCATATATAATTTAAAAACAGTATTTTTGTGCATTTTTCATAATAAACAAACTTCTATAACTTTTTTTAGTTTCACTTTAAAAAAACAAACTTTTTTCATATCAAGATCATCTGCTAAGTGTCTTCTTTCAAAAGCAACCAAACTAATGTCTATGCTCCAAAGCATTCAAGATTTATGACTTTTTTTTTTAGGTCTATGAGACCTCTCAAAAAGTGATTCACGAGTAATAAATTGATCATGACTATTTGATAAATATAATTAAGTCCAGTAAAATACCCTAAAAATACAAATAATTAAATAAAAAACATTATCGAACTGTAATATAGTGCATTCATTTCATTGAAATAAAAAAAATCTATCATCAGAGGGAGGCATTGTAATCATGTTGTACCAATTTCATTCGACTCATTCTAGTTACATCGCGACCACATTGTGCAGATTTATTCCTGTTTTAGTTCAGTTGTGACCATGTTGTACTACTTTGTTCCCTCATTTTCATTAAATCAAAATATTTCAACATGGCCACATTTGAACTAAAAACAAGGGAACATATTCATAACTCATAGGGAAACGATATATTTTTTTGCTTCTCAAGTACATTTATCTTGTTTTGAGGATGTTCAGACATATTGACTAAAAAACAAAAATGAAACGATTAAGAAATATTGTTGCAATGCAGTCTCCGTTTTACATGTGTATGGCTGTACGTACCGTAATGACACCGTAACACATGCAGAAGCGTTTCATTGGGCTAAAGACGACATGAGGATCCATAGAGCTCAGAGGACGTATAACCTCTGCTTCTTTCCACGAGCCATCCACACTATGTGCTCTCAACAAAGACCCTGGATACTTCCGCAAAAAAGTTCAAATGAACTGAACCTGAACATTCTGCCAAAGCTGTCACAAAAGAGCCAAGGTTAAGACTTTATATCTAATCTGTCGGTAACAACACGGAGACCTAAATGCCACTGAATATGTAACTCTGACTACCGGTATATATCCAATTTCTGAAATCTGTCCTGCTTTGTCGAGTGCAACTCTTGCTATGCCATCCTGTTCTGCTGTCTGCGGAGATATACGACACACACTGCAGTCACTGTCTGGCATGCACACACCTCTCTGTCCCGGTGTCCTTCTTTTTTACTCTCCATCCCAATTCTGTCTAACTTCTCTCTCCTTCTAATTTACCGTTTGGGCTAATCGTTCTCTGGTCCCAAAGCTACTGTATTAGCATCAGGGGGTGAGAGCTCAGCAAACACGAGAGAGAAATACGCAGTCAGCAATCAGACTAAATGGAGGTATAAAAATAAACAGTCTAGTGCACACTAGTGTATCACTTTCATGCTAACTCAGTCTGATTAAGTCATTTCCTGTGATGATGTGATGTTGTAGAATAACAGTTTTGTGTTTTTTAGTCAGTGTCCAAAATAGCTTTAGCAAAAACAGGCATCTTGATGCACCTTTCTCTTTATAAATATTGATGACTCATCTTTTTCACACAAAGGTGTAGCAATATTTTAGGTATGGCAATATTTTTGACCATACCTAGAGATTGGCATGGGGTACTTTCCATAAGATCATCTCTGAATGCAAATCAAACCAGCTATTAGGCTAACTGAAATAAAACCATGCCAATCTCTAGGTATGGTGAAGGGTATGTGATGATGTGGGGATATTTAAATTTCAAAGGCCAAGGGAACTTTATCAGGATGCATAGTATCCTGGATCCATGAAATAACCGGCCTTTAAAAATAAAATTCTGCCTGCCTCTATGGGAATTCAACATAGGGGTGTCCTGACTTATGCACCCTGTATTTTAAGGAAGAACGTTTATTTATTTACGATACATTATTCATTCAAAAAGAAAATTGGGGTCCTTAAAGGTTGGATTTTTCCTCATTCTTTTATTTAAGGCATTAAGATCAATTTCCAAAAGATGATTTTTTTATTCCTCTTTTTAGTCAACTTTAGCATGGGTGTGTTCACTTATGCTAAGCACTGTATATATATATATAAATTATGAAAAAAAATAATATATATATATATATATATATTATTTTTTTCATAATTTATATACTGTATATACATCAATGCAATATATATATATATATATATATATATATATATATATATATATATATATAATTATTATTGTTATTATCCAGAGAAATATAACTTTAACGCACTCTGATATATTATCCATCCATCATTGACTTTATGACCCCGGCAGCAGAGACATTTTCCCTGTGGACATCTGACCCAGACATGAGGCTCGAATGAAAGATAATATTAAAAACAAAGAGAAAATTAAAGCTGCAAGCAGCATTTAGCGGTGTTCAAGCAATTAAAGCAATTAAGGCAGTTAAGCTCAAAAGCATCAAAAGACATTAAGTTTTATGTAGCAAGCATTTAACCACTGACATCATAGATGGAATAGACCATGTTTTAGCATGATTTACCATGATATACCAAATTTAGTATGATTTTTTATGATCTACCATGTTCCAGTTAGACATGTGCCGGTATTCGGTAATGCGATAAATCGCGGTAATGAATATGCACGATATTGTTATCGCGGCCACTTCAAAATACCGTGAAAAATAATAGATTTGAATTTAGACTTTTAGAACACGCATTAGCTAATTTTCTATCAACCGCTTAAACACTGCGTATATGCTCCGCAAAACACGTGCGCACTCTGATGTAAACAATCCCCACATGTATAAGCACTGTGTGCACGCGGCGCAGAGCGCACTCTAGTCTAATGTAAACAATCCTCACATGGAGTAGAAGCATGGCGGAAGGAGGAACGCTGCCGACGATTTACCCCCCGCAGGGCTGCCAACTCTCACGCATTCAACTTGAGACTCAAGCGCCTTTCAGACAGGAAGCAGAATACTCGCGGGGACTCTTTTGTTGCTGCGTCGACCAAAGCACGCCGGGGTCAAAGTTAAAAATAGTTCAACTTTTTATTTGCAAAATAGCAAATCGCGTTCTGTCTGAAAGCCGCTTTACGGAATTGACACTTTTCACACGCTCTCACGCAGAGAAAAATCGCGGAGCAAAGAGGACACTGACACCGACAGACTAGACAGAGCAGGTTACTTTTGATATGAAAAAAAAAGGTTCTGTCCATTGTGACAGATCGCTGCGCCTCAGTTCAAGTAAACCGATCATCTGTTACTTTTTATTTAAAGATACAGTACAACTTACCTTAAGGTATATGCCTCATACAAAATGTCGATCAATCAGTGTTTTTCACGGAAAGAGGTCAATAAAATTGCAGGAGAACAGTTATGTCACAGAACGTTACATTTACCGCAGGAAAGCCATTTAATGACCAGCACTTTAGTTGACTAGAAAAAATTGTCATTTTGCTAAATATGTGCACTTTATTACATATTAATTATATGTTTACTTGTCATTACATAATTGTTATTATAATGAAAACCGCATTATATTTAATTTCTCTCTGTTTACAGCATTATGTGAGATATATTTTTTTCTTGAGAAAAATTAACATGCAGACTGTAGCCTACCTAATATTTATCCAAATGAGTCAATATTGAATTAAGATTAAAATCAAATACAAGAATTTATTTGAATAATACAAACAGTAACCTACCAGTCATTGTACCATGTAAACATTGTAACACGTTGTCACTAAACTTAATAAAATTCTGTTTAGTTACCATGTTTAGAAAATCACAATTACACATTGTGATGCAAGTTGTTTTTTTAGATACCCGCAATCCATCTGTTTCTCTTGAGCAATTAAAATATCGTGATAATACCGTATACCGTGATAAAAGCTCATTCAATTAATCGCAGCACGAAAATTTGATACCGGCACATGCCTAGTTCCAGTATGATTTACCATGAATCTAGCATGATTTACCATAGTTTACCATGATTTACCATGTTATAGGATGATTTACCATGATATACCACATTCTAGAATGATTTACCAGGATTGTAGCATGATTTACCATTATTCATCACATTGCTAGCATGATTTGCGAAGATACACCATGTAATAGTATTTTGTACTATGATTTACCATGTTTCTATCGTGATTTACCATGATTTACCACATTGCTGCATTGATGTGAAGTGTCAATAAAAATTAAGTGATAAACTCTGACAAAAAATGATTGTGTTATAATAGTTAACATGGAAAAACTGGTTTGCTTTAGTGCAGAATACTGGTGAAAATCAAGTCTGTCAAAATAAGAGTGAGCCAATAAGTGGTCTTCTACTGCCCTCTGCTGGACATTATACTTATTAATAAAGTGTTTTCACAGGTGCTTTTGCACTCATAGGTAGACATGTGCTCACACACACACACACACACACACACACACACACACACACACAAAGACAAATGTTCTTGTTGTTGTTTTTCAATGTTATTGGGATGTGTCATTATGAAAATATACTTCAATGGTCTATAAGCATTTCACATAATGTCTTTGTAAACTATTTATAAGATTGTTCAGCATTTATTCAGAAATCTAGGACAACACACGCATATTCTGTTGTACATACACACATTTAAACTATGTGATGGAAAAACAACATGTTTACTGCAAGTCTCCATCAGGGTTCACATTTCTCAATGTGCTGCAATAGTCAGTATACTTCAATAGATGAATTTTGACTAAATGTGAGTGTAAATGTTAAAATAGTGATTTTATAAAGTCTAAATAAGAATTATAGAATAATATTAGTTAGTAGCATGACAAAATGACCATTTTAAACAGAAGGGGGCAGTAGAATACCACTTATTGGCTTAATATGCCATTGTTCATTTTATTTTCACCTTTTTAATTGTTATAGAGGCATGTTTGTACGATCTGTCTGAAATTTTTCATGCTTGTTTAGAGTCATGTGTCACATGTTCTGACTTGATTTCAAGAAGATCGGAGCATTCATTGAAGAGATATATAAGCGTTTGGGGACACTTGGTCAAGGCTACATATTGAAGTGACCCTATTTTAGCTATCCAAATGAAGAAGTTATACCTTTTCTGATATTTATTGATCTAGAGAGTCCAGAGAATTGTACTGCACTGGTTTTAAACATTATGATATGAAAATTATACGATCACAGATGGAAAACACCATTTACAGCCAATACAAGCAATTTACTACATGGTTTTAAAGCTTTTCAACAGTTATAGCGCCACCTATTGTCCGATCTCCATAAAACTTTGCATGCTTGTTCATGATGTTATGTCACATATGCTCACCAATTTTTGTGAAGTTCTGAGTTTTTATTTATGATTTATAGGCTTTTGACTATTTTGCCACGCCCCTTTTCTACATGACCCTGTTACAGCCACCCAATTGCAAAATTTCAACTTTTTTTCGATAACTATTGATCTAGAGAGTCTAGAGAATTGTCCTAGACTGGTTTGGTTCCTTTTGGGCGAAAAACCAGGGACTAGTTCGCAAAAGTAGGTTTTGGCCAAAATTCGACATAGCGGAAAATTTTTCTTGCCTAAATCGCAATGTTGTCCGTCTTGAGCCAAGGATCACAGTGGTGTAAAAAGCTTGAGGCTAGGACCAACGGCCTAGGAGTTATGAGCAATGTAGTCCTTTTGGTTGCTGTAGCGCCACCTATGGGCCAATCGGGGTCATACTCTGATAGGTTCTCCCCAAAAGTGTGGCCTACCATCTGGCCGAGTTTCAAGTCTCTAGGCCTTACGGTTTGGGCTGCACGGTGCGTTTTAGGGGATTTTTTTTTCCAAATAGCAATTACAATAGGTTTTAAGCACTTCATGCTTGAACACCTAACAAGCAGCTCACTTTCTCTCCCCTACAGTGGGTCATCTATCTGTTCATCCCAACACAACTTCAAATCTGATACACACACCACCTCGGCAGGGGGAAAACACACACATTTCGTCTTCACACAGTGGGATTACATCCAATAACATAATGTTTTATGAATATTAAAGAAGATGAGGAGCCATAAAAGCTTCCAATGCTAAATGAACACTCAAAACAACGAAGACCGCAGTATATACTCAGTCTGTGAGTGAGTGTGTATGAATGTGTTTCAATAATTGAACACTATAGAGGTCTCTGGTTACAGGTGCAGTCTGCAGGCTGGCCTGCTCCTCTAATGGTAAAACACGTTTACAGATACAAAGCAACAAGTCTCCAAAAATACTCAAGAGATTTAACAGCTTAGCTAACAGCTTAGCTAACAGTATATAAAACAGTTTTGCAGACATAATGGCTCGGATTCATGGTCAAACATAAGAAATCTAGCATACTTAGTACGTGATAGGCTCTTACCTCTGTCTTCTTGAACTTTGCTTTTAAGGTTTTCATCTTGTTCAAAAGTAGTTCATGAGCTGTAATGAACAAAACACATTTTTTATTAGAAAATTAAAATAGTCTACTGTTTTACACACACGTGCTTGTGAAAAGTAGTATATAGGCCTAATGTGAATAAAATCATTTCCGTAATATGTTCAGTAAGTCTCACATCGAATCGATAGCAATTTTGCGTCGTGGTTTATTTTGTATCATTATTTATTTTTTTCATTATCGCTCTTGCTCTAACCACATGTTTAAAGAAGACTCAACTCTAGGAAGCATATAAATAAACAGAGAAGCTTTATAGAGTAGGCAGTAAATAAAAGAGAAATGTGCAAGATAAATGCACAATGACTTACATTCAGTGTCTGATGTTATTCTTTTGGTTTTCTAAGGTCTGCAGTATGAGATCTGTCCAGTGGTGGGATGCCCTGACGTCATTTGCAGAATACACGCCTGTTGGATTTGGCAGACTGGGCACGAAATCCGACCTATTAGCGACGAGGGGCGGGCAGTAGAGTCTTGATTGACAGTTCCGCGCACCGCATGTTTCAAACTTCAGGTGTCATGTGCGATTCACCGATGCGCGTCTCTTTTTTGATACAAAGCAGTGTTAAATCATAAAATAATAAGACGCTGAATTTAATAAGAATAACAAAAGAAAAGTTAAAATGTGAAATATATGTAAGTAGCTTATATAGGCTGGCTATATGAAATAAAATATTAAAAAATACCTAAAGCCAATCGTCTAAAGTTTAAAATCCTATAGCCAATTAGTGCTTAGAATGCATGTATCACATGACGTTTCTTAAATATTGCACTGGAAATACTAATTTGAAGCAAATTATTTTCTTTAGCCGGTGATCCTTATGTTTTATTTATCAACTCATTTATTATATTATTGTTTATATAGTTAATTTAAAAGTAGCTATAACACACTGTAATTATGTGAGTACTGTAAGATGTATGTCTTAAAAAACAAAAAACATTCTCCAAACGGCTGAGGAGCACGTGGACATTCAAATGAGGCGATACATATGAATCACCACTTGGGGGCGATAAATACTAAATTAATATGTTCATATTGGCTCTTCAAACATTTTTTTACAATGCAATACAATAGGACATATATTTGTATAGTATGTATGTACAGTATATTTTATATTATGATATAAATACGTATAAAAAATATTATATTATTGTATAAATTATATGTATATAATGTGGAAAAAACAAATATAATATATAAAAAAATAAAACTAGTACAGCAAAGGGAGATGAAAATAGCTATATTTATAATTATTAAATTAATTAAAAATATTTCGTGATTTATTATATCGTTTTATTTTCACATTACTTCTTATATTCCATTAGAAAGCAGCACATATTGTGTATAAAGGTCTTTTTTTTCTTTTTTTTTTTTTTTTCTATACATAAAATCCTACAGACAGTTTAAGAACATTTACTGGTATACCTAAGGCAAAAATGCAAATCTATGCATGTATAATATTCAAACCATATATTAACCTTTTTCCTTTTCCCTTCGGTCTCTCTTTAAAAAAGGGCAATTTCCCTCTCTGTTCTGGCGTTTTCTTTGTCCCAGGAGGCCCTTCCTCTCTCTAACATGTCCCCGTTTGAAAGGGGCAATTTAGAAAAGTGAGGGGAAGATGTGTGTCGACACTGGCTGGTAATGGAGGGGGTGGTGGATGCCGTCTGCTATGACCTCATCCCTCGCTCCATGTGGGGAGGAAGAGAGAGTGAGATCATGGCTGTCGTAAAAACAGCGTCTTTATAGTGAGGCTTCCAGGTTCACATTTGAACGGCATGGAAAGTATATATGCTGACAATGTCATCTGCTTCTTCTTTGAATTCAATTTGCATCTGAATGACATTAAGACATCTGCAACATCAAGCTAGCGGCACAGATGTGTGTTTGTTATTTGTTGTGTTTAAATGATTAGCCCTGGGCCTCAGTTTGATGTCTTTCTACCTCCATGCTCAGTCTCCAAATGTGTAACTGAGAGAGGATTCTGGTGTGCAAATCACTTACACACACCTTCACATCCTTAACACTTTGGTGAGCCTGTCAGATCCTGTCATAGAGGTTCACAGGTGTGAAAGCTTCTTTGAGGAGATGTTTGTCCTTTTAATTAATCTATCTATCTATCTATCTATCTATCTATCTATCTATCTATCTATCTATCTATCTATCTATCTATCTATCTATCTATGAAGCTGTCTATCTGTCTGCCTGTCTATCTATGAAGCTGTCTGTCTGCCTGCCTGTCTATCTATGAAGCTGTCTGTCTGTCTGTCTGTCTGTCTGTCTATCTATCTATCTATCTATGAAGCTATCTATCTGTCTGCCTGTCTATCTATGAAGCTGTCTGTCTGTCTGTATGTCTATCTATCTGTTTGTCTGTCTATATCTATGAACCTGACTGTCTATCTGTCTGTCTGTCTGTCTGTCTGTCTCTCTATCTATCTATCT